>OZ018342.1:9595000-9981881 GCA_963969515.1 Yponomeuta evonymella | reverse complement strand
TGAGGCACCGCGAGCTATCCGTCGCAAAATTGTTATTGCGCATTGCAACATTATTAACTGTCCCCCTATATGACTTTATAACAATAGCCTAGAGACTATATTACAATGGCAAATTTTATTAAAAGGCTGTGAGGGTATTGCGTTTGAAAAAATCGATTATCGTGTAGAAGGATGTGGAATAATAATGAAAACTCTTCAATTAGTATCAATTACGGAATCATTGATGGCTCCTGAATGAAGTGAATAAAGCGAGATGTGAATTTATAATTTGTTTTATTAAGACTGTAGACATTTTTATTTTTTGTAGGTACCATACAAGGTTTCGAGGGCCTTTTGCTTCCATCCAGCAGACACAAACTATATTTAAGAAATTGACCATTCCTTAAATATAGTTTTTTGCACCAACATTTGTTATTATCTTATTCCTTTGACAAACACTGCTCTCTGCCTGTTCCTTCTACATACAGGCAAGATTTTATTTGCGTATATGTGTCTCTTTGAAACTTTCGTTATTACCATAATTGGAAAATGGGACAAAATATTACGAGACACGATAATCATTTCCACCTGACGAAGCTCAAAAACTTGGTGGCACTAGGAAAAAATATAATAAATTCCACTTCCTAATTCAGTTAGATAATGGACAAGTGCGTGGTCCCGGCGGTAAACAAAAACATGGCAAGTCGCAGCATTCCAGGCGGGCGGGCGTCCGCGCGCCGTTTTTGCACGCTCGCGCCGCGCCGCCGCGCCGCTCCGCAGCCGTCCATACCGATAGGACGCTGAATTATTCAACACATTATTTATATTCACATTTTTGTCAACGCCATTCACGATAAATTTATACGGGTCTTTATGTCTTGATAAAAGTAAAGCTTACCGCCTAATACGGACTGGTAACGGAAAAAGTGCACATATCGCCTCTTACCTACTGATGAGGCTGTTAGGGAACGCGAACGTTCATACAGAACATGATTTTGACTGTGTTTTTATTGAAGTGTTGAAAGGCTGTTTGTGGTTATCTAATGTGTTACAATTAGTTAAAAAAACATAATGGCAAAACACAATGCAGAGACATTAATTTATGCTGAAAATTAGAAAAATTAGAAAGTACCTATAGTAAAATTTATAACATTTAATTAAGTTTTAGGTAAAATGCTGAAAGGCTGTTTATGAATATCTAATGCGTTACAATTAGTTACAAAAAATAAAACGTAATAGCAGTACACAACCAAAAGACAATAATTTATGCTGAAAATTAGAACGTAGTATGTAGTGTACCTATTGTAATATTCATAAGCTTTTAGTGTGCTGAATTCAATTAGGTACGGTCTTTCAAAGCCACTATCAGAATGTTATTACGTTATTTTAACCAATAGCCAATGCCACGACATGTTCCTATTAACGATAGAAACCTAACGACTTGGTGATCCACGTAGTCCATAATTGAACTACTCATACCGTAGCGGAGGAATTAAAATAATTGTGTGTGTCAACCATTCAGCATATTCCAGGCCTTCGGCGCTGCTCGAACATGCCTGAACAGCCTTTCACTTGCAAAGCTAGCACTTTACCGTGCGATTGAAAAGCAATAGCGCAGTGTCCGTGAGGCCTACGATCTCCCAGCTTGATTGATAGGTAAATTGCTGGAAGCCGGCCAGCGATCATTTTACAATAATTAAATCGAGTAGAAACGTAATCGCCTGACCGGGACCAATTACTCGCCGTTGCCTAGGCACGGGCTGATCGTGTGAGGTTCCGAAGAAATTGTTGTTAAATGTCTATTATTTGCGTGAAACGCAAGCGCATGCTCCCGGCGCGCACTCGTTCTTGCACTCGATGCGCCTCTTGCCATTAACGCCCGTAGAAACTTCGGTTTCAATCCAGTTAAAAAACTTCTCTCCTTTTTTGAAGTCGGTTAAAAATACGTAGGTAGGTTGTTCGAAATAATGCAATATTGGTCCGAATAAATATATTCCCAACACTGATTCGAGAAACAGATTGCTCTATCCATGAAAGCTAAAAAGCGGAGGCGCATCGGTACAGAAGCGTCTACAGCAGCTTGTTCATACTGTTCACACTAAAACTTAATGGTTTTATTTCCTTTTATGGGGTTGGCATTTTGTAGTTGACCACAACACGTGCCGAAATTGAACCGCATAAAGTTCCCACACTTACACGAAACTTGTATCAATTACACAATAATTTAAAGAAGTTTACAGCCAACTAACCATAAAGAATATGGAGCTACCAAGTGGCAACTTTGCGATGACATTAACAAGGTGTTGAATGCAATGTCGTACTTTTTGTTTGCAGATCAAACAGGGTATGGTTGCAAAATAAAAATAAGCAATTAATCATTGATACACCGCTAAGGTAGCGCGGGCTATAAAGGACACAATGCACACTCGAAGTGCTGCTTAATAAATTTTCATACAACAGTCGTTTATGGGCGTTTAACGTCATTACAACGGGCCCAACAAAAAGGGACGAGATCTTTGTAAATGCTGCATTGAAAGGGACCCGAATCTAGTTAATTAAATTTGTATTAAAAAGTGGCTCCATTTATTAGCTGGCGCTAACCGCGGTTGGTAGTCGGTACTGCCGCGTCATGCAACTAATAGATCAGAATCTTCGGCTGAAGTGGGGCAGGCAGGATAAGCTGATTTATTGATCTAACTTAGCGCGGGTTAAGCGGTATGTATAGACCATGCCTGATTGAATGATTGATAGTTTTTATTACGGAAATGAGAATTGAAATTGCTTAAAATGTGGAATTGCTCGCTGACGATGAACGTTAACTTCTCATTGGAAGCTTGCATGTTCTGCGTACTGATTTGCTGCTATTTTTATAACTATAAATTACTGACATTAGTTCAGCTACACAAAAGTATAATTTCTTTCTTCCTTGAATAAATTAATAATTTACTGACGGCTTGGTTATGTCACAGTAAGGAAATCTTTTTTTAATGACTGCTCGATAGCCGTAATCATCCATTCAAGTTATTGACAGTAAAGCTAAGGCTGATGTAGCAAGTTCCCTGATCTCTGAACCTGAGTTTCTACCTACGTCTTCGAAATACAACGTTTTATTGAAATAACGCAAAACTTGAAGACCGTTCTTTGGGGTCGATATTTGAAACAGTTCAAATAAGCTAAGGTTGTTTTTCTTTTCTTACATACAAATTGACGAATAAAGTTCTAAGATTAGATAAAAAATGAGAATTTCAAACTTTTGATTATTGGAACTGGTTTCATTTATCAATACTGAAGAGACGGTTTTAAGGTTTTGCACTATTTCAATAACACGCTGTATGTTTGTATGCGTAGGAAGTACAGTCGACAGTAAATCAACCTTTACTTTTTAATTGAATAGTAAAAGTAACATAACTCAATAGAGTGGACGGATAAAATTTTGAGAAGCTACTCTCTCTACATACTGATGTATCAAAACATGCTAAATTCTATTCTGCTAAATTGTCTTTTATGTACCTTTCTATTTGCAATAAATAAATAAAGTATATTCCTTATACAATAGCCAACTACTATGTCACGGAAACACATTAAGTAAGCTTATGTACATCTGAATATCTGAAACACTGAATTGTAACGCACAATTCTGAGTATCGGAAGTAGAGGCTCCAAGTGTCAACAAAACTAGGTAACTTTACGGTGATCTAAAGCCTTGTAGAAGAAGCTGGAATGAACCGAATCGTAGCAGCAGTTAGGCGCATACGGTCAAAGTGCCGCTGCAGTATGTTCGGGGCGTGTGGAACCGAACGCTATTGTGATGCAAATACGTCGGACCGCATACACGCATTTTACTCACCGTTTTGTGAAGATTGTGCCTTTGGATAGGCCCGACACAATAGCCACGTAAGTTAGTAGCTACTCCCGACGTCGACACTCGAAGTAAAAGTTTTGTTAAACTTGAGTAGCACTCGTTTAGATTACCAAACCTCTTCTAAAATCTAACACAATTGGTACTTTTTATCGAGTTGAAGCATTTACACTTTTGAGATCTTATTTTTCTATAAAACAGTCCCATTTTATAGTCAAAGATTTAATGTATCTAACGTATCATTAGCGCCGAATAACACACTACAAAAGAATGGTTCTTTAAGTCGAAAATAGATTTATCGTCCATATTTGACATTAAAAATTCAAACGGAGCAAACAACAAGAATTGGAGCAGAAAAAGAAAGATCGTCGCTCGTGAAGCAAGAATGTCAAACCCGGGTAATTCAATTTTGATTATAGGAGCAAAGCCTAAATACGGCTTCATTACTGGCAGCGGCGATCCGCGGACAATCTTTTGAGTAGGTATCATTAACTTCCTACCAAATTTACATCCAAATAAAATTACCGGTTTAATATGAAATTACTCGCCTTGTGATTTCCACTGCTTTATACAGTTTTTTATTATTCTTGCCCAACTAATGTACTTAAGATCAGTCCTTGGGTAATTTGCTAGACTCCGTGACTTTAATAATGATACGAGGAAAAAATACAAACGCTGCGTAATTCTAAACATTACAACGACTTGCTTAGGTAAGTAAGAATGTAGGATTACCTGATTTGTTGTACTTCTCAAATCACTATGTTCTCATGTGATCGTAGAGCTATGCAGACGTGCCCATTTCCCTGCTGTCAAGTTTGAAACTGTTTCGGCTGCCGGCAATATAATAAGGCTTAAACTAAGCTAAAACTATGTATGTTAAATACGTAAGTGGTTGGACATGACGGCCCTCGGCGTACCGCAGCCGGGCTTCCGTGGGAACCCGCCACGTGACGTGGCTAGACGTTACTACGCTGCCGCGGGCAAAAATTGATTGACACCACTACGTGGGTTCATAGGTTGCATTTAACTGATAACATCGCGTCAACTGCCAATAGAGAAATATAATAGACACTCTGATTATAGGTCTCATTGTTTTACTTGGTCCTTTGATAGTCTATCCACGCCGCGCCCGCTTCTTGAAAGACACCAACCATTATGTGACTATTTATTTCTTTGGCTATTTCATTAACGTTCCGATGAAATAAAATCCATGGTTATAAAATTCGTTCTTGAGTCTTGAACAAACACAATGCACGCGTTTGTTCAAATAACCAACATAAAGGTCTCGTAGTTAAATTATCTCTATTCAGCAAGTGTTCATGTCGTTGTTTTAAACTCACGCTTCACTTGTAACGGAACGTCTCATTACCCTTGGCTAATTAACTCCTTTGCTTTGTTATGGAATAATGAGCGACAATTCAAATTACTAGGTGCTCCTTGCGAATCCTATGACTCAATTTCAGCTTTAATTATTACGCGGTTACTCTAGTCACGCTAGACTCATAAAAAAGAACGTTGCGAAGATAAGACGCCGAAGATCATTAGTGCTACTTACAAATATTAAAGTACAAGCCATTACTATTAAATTCGGGGAAGAAAATTTTGATTTACTCTTTTTACTACTAACAGGGTTTGCCATTTGTTAGTAGTAATAAAAGTAAAGAAGCGGTGGTAGCCTAGTGGGTAGAACATTGGACTCGGAAGCGGGAGACCCAGGTTCGATATCCAGTGCGGGCATGTACCTATGACTTTGTTTTCTAAGCTATGTACATTTGTGAAGTTATAGTAGCAATACCACTCGCTACGGGAAAGGAAAACATCGTGAGGAAACCTGTGTGTCTGAGCTATACACATGCCACAGCGCTTGAAATCGCCAATCCGCGGTGGGCACGCGTGGTGATTAAGCCCATACTCTCTCTCTCTGAGAGAAGGCCTGTGCCCTACAGTGGGACGTATATAGGCTGCTATTATTATGAATAAAAGTAAATAAAAATTTTCAAGACTCTTTAAAAATAAAAAATCGACCAAGTGCAAGTAGGTCTCGCGCACCGATGGCTGCGTACTACCACATATAACAAATATACTGTTAAGTATTTGGTGGAAATTTGTTTTCTTTCATTCAGTCCGACTCATAATTTTATTAGCAAATTTATATTATTTATTGTTGTTACTCTAAAGGGATGTGCTATACACATACCAACTTTGACACTTGTGTTTTTAAAATATGTGATGCCTGCCTGCCTGTATGCCTGTATACTAACAAAAGTTTAAGAATATTTATTTGTAACACTATTGTCTCTTTTTTAATTTCTATGATTCCTGTTAGTCGAAATATTTACAATAAAAACCGTTTTTGAGATGAAACGAAAACAAATATACGTAGTAAAACTCGTTTATAAACTAGGGTCCTACGTAATTTTTTCGCTTTAAGTTTTTAACTATTTTTTTGACCATTTTTACTATAATACCACATATTATGTATAAATTTCAACTAAGTACCTATTACGTGTCAAAGTACGGCAGACATCGTAGGAACCCTAAAACTGGTTATTGTTGACCCTTAAATGCTTTTAAAGGCCACTAAGTAACGATTTTAGGAGTTAAAATTAGCAAAGTTGGAACAGAATAGAACAGTAGTGGCGATGGCGCTTAGCGAGGCAATTCTAATAAGAACGTAGTTTGGTTTTAATTTATAAACCATACTAATTACGATTAAACTTTAATAATAAGTTAAGAGACTCAAATGATGGTTTGATCGGCCAGATCCGGGTGTTCTAGTTTTAGGTTTTAAATTGTAAAAGTTCCTGGCATGACTCCGTATGTAGAAAACAACAATGAAACGGTGTGTTTTCACTCAAAGTTTAGGTTACTAGTTGTAACATTGTCCGAGATATAGGGGTTTTTCTGTTGGTCATTATCAGAATCTCAGTAATTAAAGTGTATTTATCTCAAACTACGCATTTCTAGCTGAAGTATTAGCTAAATATGCATAAAAATTACAACAGAGCTGATGATATCTGAAATGGCAGCAACGATGTTCGATTGGTCACATAATATAGCTGAGAAGATTTTTTTTTTAAATTAGCCGTTTTAGTGTCCCACTGCTGGGTGAAGGCCTCCCGTTTAACTCTTCACTACTCCCTGTCACCGACCATTCCCTGCCACTCCGGCAGAAAGTTTGTGAGGTCGCCCGCCATCTCCGCCTTGGTTGGCCACGTTTGCTGTATCTGTCGCGTGGAACCTATTCAGTTTTTGGCAATTTTTGCCCATCTTCCCATACGACTTACATGGCCCGCCCAATTCCGTTTTAACTTTGCGGTCGTAGCTCCAACATCAGTGACTTTGGTTTTGGAGCTCAGCGTGGTGTTCCGCATTCGGTCACTCCTTCTTACACCCAGGATGCTGCGTTCCATCGCCCTTTGACAAACCTTGAGTCTGGACATCGGAAGATCGGCCAAAGAGCAGGTCTGGGCACCATAGGTTAGGATAGGCAAGATGCACATGTCGACGAGCTTTCGCTTCAGGGAAGTGGAAGCTTGCTCTTCATCAGCTCTTTCATTGAACAGAAGCTCATCCAGGTGTTATCGATGCGACGATCGATTTCCTTGTCCTGCCTACTTTCTGGCCCAAATAAGTGTACTTGTTGACGTATTGTATATCCTGCCCAATTTACCACGACCCTAGGTTTCGTGCTGTTGATCACGCACTGAGTTTTCGACCTGTTCATCTTCAGTTCAGCCTCAAGGCGTGCCGTGTTGAGTTCTTGTAGCGTTTGTTGAAGATCTGGAGCTGTTGGTGCAAATAGGACAATTTCGTCGCTGAAGCGGAGGTTGGTGAGACTCGCCTACCGGGACCGCTAGGTTTTTGAAAATTTATTCCAAGGTGCTGGTGAACAGCTTCGAAGACAGCGGATCGCCTTGCTTTACCTCTTTCTCTATATTGAAAGACGGGCAAGGTTTGTTTAACTTTATCGCTGCGGTACTGTTGTTATAAATGGTGTTTATTATATTTATATAAGCGGGTTCAATGTTTTTTTTGAAAAGTGCGGAAAAGATGAATGTGTGTGACAGGCTATCGAAGACTTTAGAATAAACAACGAACGCAAGATATAATGGTTTATTATATTCGTTTGCCTTTTCGATTACCTGGTTCAGGATGTGTAGTCGGAAAAACCAGCCTGCTTTCGTGGTTGTCCTGAATCCAATTGTTGAGCGATATTGTTTTGTAATACTATAATAAATGTTTTATAAATATGAGATATCAAGCTAATGGGACGGTAATTGTCAATATCACTTTTATCGCCATAATATAATATAGGCACGACAAAACTTAAACAAAGCTGAAAACTATCCCGATTAAATTAGTTTATACATTAATAAAACTGATTTAAGATCGGCTCAACCCACAACAACACACACACAGTCTGACAGAATAGGCATCAAATTATTTGTTAGTATCAGGGAAAGTCTCCCGATACTAACAAATAGTTTTGACGGGGGTTGAAAAGGAAGTTAACTCGAATGTCGATAATAATTAGTTTCATGTCTCAAAGAGCATCGTCTGTTAGTTCAAATAAAGTTCAGTATTCGGTTTTTCCACTAGAAGTGGGCAGTGGCAGAGTACCGACGCTCGCGGCGAGGCGCAGGCGCATCGATCGCCGCACGGTGGCTTATAATTAACACGCTGCAAGTTTTATGAATCGATTAGAATCTAAGCTTTCGTCAATGGCGGCTTTCGTCGCTGAGTCGGTGCCGATGCCTTATCGATGATTCATTGCGATTGAGATTTTTGCCTCACCGTGTTATTAGCACGCAGGTAACCACAGACGCCCGGCCGCGTCGCTTTCGACAAATTGCCGACTGTCAATGAGTGTTTTCGAACCATTCATATTTGATAATTACAGTGATTTTAAAATGGGAATCGAATTCGAATCGTATTCGATTTGAAATGTTCCGTTTCATCTTCAGTCATCCCGCTCGCTTTTAATACTCCAAGTGCAGACGCTTTTAGAAACTACAAAAAAGAAGCTTAACCCTTCACACGAGATAAGTTCACAAAGATAGACCTGACAAACTTGCTACCAACGTTGATGTATGCACCGACAGTGAAGTAATTATCACAAATAACTTAGTCGTAAGCAATAACGGGCCGCGAGGCAATTCTATAAAGAGAGGTTGTATAAATCAATACATCGCTGTAGAGTGTCCGACTTGCTCTTTATAAATAATACATACCTATACTAATTGCAGTGGAAGCGATACCCAGTAGGCAGACGTCCGTTTTATCAATTATCTTGCCGCAGGCGCTTTAATAGCCTTTCCACCAATTATTTTTCACATAAATACACATTTATTCAGAATATTCATTACTAAATTTTCTCTATAATTATGTACTTTCTTCTCTTAAATACTTGTGCTTGTTAGATTGTGCGCGAAGCATAATGAATTATTATTTTTCAATGCTTGGCACCCCGTTGATGTCTTTTTCTCAGAGCTTATAATTACTTGAATCGGGCAATCCCAATGTGGCAACTATGCGGGTAAGCACTACCCTCTGAATATGAGACTTGCTTAGGATAGTACTGACTATGGCACAGGGCGTAATAATGATGTGTCCGGCCTTGTGGGCCTCTATCGCTTCAAATTTTCAGTGATAATGTGTAAAGATAAAATGCAAAAACAAACCACCATAATCCCCGATTTCTCGTACACTAACAAGCTGTTACTCTACTGTTAATATCTGTCAGTTGGCCAAAGTGAAATCGAAAAAAACGTCTGAGAACTGTTAAAAGTAGATTAAAATATTTTTATCGTTCGTGAAACGTGAAACCGTTTATCTATAGTGTTTTTACAGGATAAAGTTTTATTTGCGATTACCTAGTATCGCAACTCAAATTCTAAATCCAGCCCTGTGTGCGAGTACCGGAGAAAATAATATAAAACTTACTTTATGTTCAGTTCTTCCTTAGTTTTTCGGGTTATATGCTTTGTTACTAATAAATGCACTGCGAATTTTGTACTCGTTGCTTTTACAATGTTGTATTAGTTATACTCTTTGAGAGAAGGCCTGTGCCTTGCAGGGGGACTTATAAAGGCTACTTAAAAAAAATATGTTAGATACCTCTAGTCAATGATACTCAGTGATATACTAAAAATACAGGTAATCTCGTAAGGTTACAACAACCAGTTACGCTCGCAGGAGGCTGACGTTCTGTCCAAGCCAAATCCAATCGTGTGGGAGACTGCATGCATAATGTGATCGCATTCACACGTTTTTGGTGTCTTCAAAGCCAATAACAGTTTACACCAAAGGCCTAATGTGAGGCCAGTATTCAGATTCAATGGGTGTTGTCCTAAATATTGACAACAGTTAAGATAAGATAAGATAAGATAAGATAAGATAAGATTTATTCATCATAATCAGAGATACACGGTTATGGTACAATAACATTGTAGAGTACATTTTGACATATAGTTACATACTTGGTTTACACTTACATAATGAATGCCTGATGTCTAAACTAGGCAGGGCCTGTTGTATAGAGCATCAGTGTTCTTCCCTAGTAATATAATATTTTAAAGTGTCACAATAGAGCAATTATTATTCACTAATTATTCGAAGTACCAAAAGTTAAATTTGGTCAATTTACCTATGATGTCACATAGATAAACTGTAGTTTTATTATAATATAAAATTTTAATCATTCTGCAATTAAGTATTTTGTATAATTAAATTTAATTTAAATTTTATTTTTTATAATTAATTCTTATATAGAGCTATACTAGCATGCATATGAAAGGTGTAAGTGTGAAAGCTGTGTATCTGTGAAGTGTAGTGAGTGTGTGAATAAATGATGTAGTGTGTGGTGAGTGTAGAGTAAAATTAATTAGTGTATAGTAATATTGTAAATTTATCTTATTATTGCCAATAGATCTTCAGTTTTGGTGTAGGAGAGAGTGAGAAGAAAGTTTTTAACCCACTTTTTACATTCATGTTTTGTTAGTTCAGATATACTGTGTTGTTTACTAATTCTATTATACAAAAATTTACCTAGGAATGACTGAGATCTTTGTGCGAACGTTGTACGGACGCGTTGCATCTGAAATATTATGTCTTTGCGTCTTTTTGTTCTGCCTGAAGAATTCATTTTTAAACTTTTATGTTGTTCAAGAACGACGTGCAGGACGTAGAGTTGTCGAACCGTGAGTACTTCTGTGATTTGATAAACTGTTGTGGTGGGGGTACGAAACGGCAAAAAATTACTAACTTTAAGTATAGCACGCTGTGCTCTTTCAAGGCAAATTAGATGTGATTTCGCAGCGCCACCCCACACTACCATGCAATATGTTATTATGGATTGGCACAGAGCATAGTAGATTAATTTCATCAATGCGGAGTCAGCTACATGGCGAATAGTTTTAAATATATATATAAGTTTTCGGACACGAGCTGAGAGAGTTGCGATATGATCTTTAAAAGAAAGATGTCTGTCCAAAATTACCCCAAGATATCTAATAGAGTTAACTTTTTCAAGTTTTGGACAGTTACAATTGTTGGACGGTGAGAACAAACAAGGAACTGAATGTGCAATAATAGAATGGCTTTCTGCACTAGGTTGAGTCGATGCGACGATTGAAAAGGCGATATATTTAGTTTTTTCGGTGTTCAGACTGAGAAGATTGTAACTAAGCCATTTCATAACTAATTCAAAACCTTTTTGGGTATTACTGTAAACCTCGTTCCAACTCTGCCCCCTAAAAGTCAGGGCTGTATCATCGGCAAAAGACGTCACTTGTCCGTTTCGTAGGGTTATATTACAAAGGCTATTAATATATATTAAGAAAAGGGTCGGGCCGAGGATACTTCCTTGAGGTATTCCAAATTTTATCGGAAGGTAATCGCTCAGTAAGTCGCCCACCCTTATCCTTTGAGATCTATCTAAAAGATAAGTTTTA
Source organism: Yponomeuta evonymella (assembly GCA_963969515.1). Lineage (NCBI taxonomy): Eukaryota > Metazoa > Arthropoda > Insecta > Lepidoptera > Yponomeutidae > Yponomeuta > Yponomeuta evonymella. The sequence continues at coordinate 9,970,088 of OZ018342.1, read as the reverse complement.
AATAATTGAAGCTGAGGGCCCCGAACACCAAACTCTAACTCTAGTTTTTTTAGCAGTAAGTGCAATGGGATCGTGTCAAAGGCCTTTCGCAAATCTAAAAATATAGTAAGGCACTTTTCTCCTGCATCCAGACTTTCAACAATGCTGCTTGTCAATTTTGATACGGCGTCGGTGGTCGACTTACCTCTACGAAAACCAAACTGATTGGATGACAACATATTGTTTTTTTCTACGTAGTTTATAAACTGATTATTTATAACTTTTTCAAGGATTTTTGAAAGTGTTGGTAACAAAGATATCGGCCTATAATTGCTTGTAACAGATTTTTCACCTGATTTGTGTAAAGGAATTATTATTGACTGTTTAAATGCGGTTGGGAATATACCAGAATTTATTGATAAGTTGCAGATATATATAAGTGGGCCAGCAAGGATTTTTATATTCTGCTTGATAATTTTTGAAGAGATTTTATCCCACCCGGAAGAGCAGGTATTTTTAAGTGAATTTACGATCGAAATAACTTGCGTGAGATCAGTTTCTAGAAGAACAAAAGAATTTAGGCAACGTGTAGCAACTTGATATTTTGACTCTTCGTTAGTGATTTCACTTGGGCGATCTCTTATTATCGAATTTGCAAGATTTTCACCCACATGAGCAAAATAACAATTAGCCTTATTTATGGCTTCAATGGGGTCTGCAGACAGTGAGAGTATGTCCTTTGGGACTGTCCTATTAGGTTTAAATCGAGTGATATCATTAATGACTTGCCATGTTCGCCTGGAGTTAATCTTACTGGCTTTTTCTAACTGTGACTTTTCGTACTGTCTTTTTAGGCGTCTCAATATATTATTACAGAAATTTCTGTATCGACGATATGTAGTACTAAGAACACTGTTTTCTGGATCCGATTTAACCTTTTTGTGCATCCTGTCTCTGTTCTTCATACAGCGAAGCAGTCCTGGAGTGATCCAGGGTTTTATTGGTGTTTTTCGTTTGGATAATACAACATTAGTAGAGTTTGTTTCAACTATCCTCATTAGAGTATCCACAAACAAGTTAGTGGCTTCATCACAATTCACATGTTCCAAAACTGGTTTAAAATCTGTGTTGCCTAAATCGCTCGCTATACCCTTGTAATTAATTTTAGTTATCATTCCATTAGCAAAGAACTTTTGTTGACTCATGTCCATACAAATACAGACAGTACTATGATCGGTTACGGTGTTTTTTATGATTAAAGTTTTTGATTCGTGAGGTGATCTTAATATAATGTGATCAAGGCATGAGTTCTCTCTAGTAGGCGTGTTATGAGCTGGGAGCAGACCATGGCTAGCAATGAGCTCCAAGTAGCTGGAAGTACGAGCCTCTGAGTTATCTCGAGCAATATCAATATTTATATCACCAATCAGTAATAAATGTTTATATTTATTTAGTGAACTTAGTAAAAAATCTAGCGAGCTTAAAAAAGTTTCAATAGATGAATAGGAAGGCGATCTATAAATAGAGATGAGGGCAATGTTGTCATTAATAATCGAGACAATGCAATTTGCTTCATGAAATTCGGGTTCGAAACATTGTACATTTATATCTTCTTTTATATATACTACAACTCCATCGTTTTGATTGACATTTTTTGCTGTAGAAAAACATGTAAAATTTTGGAATGTTGGTAGATTTTGGTTAGTTGTACTATTTAACCAACACTCTGTGAAGACTATGACGTCGGGCTCTATTTTAGTACGGTGTAGAAGGGTATTAAAGCCAGGAGTATTGCATGAAATACTCCTAATGTTCTGGGTAATAATTTTAAGAGTTTTATTTGAATGGCTTAGGTAACGGGGACAGTCGTCTGGGTCACAAAGAATTGATTTAGATATTTTATAATTATCTATAGAGTCAATCAACTTACTAATGTTGTTATCCATAAAAGAACAGGTAGGGAAAGTAGGCGAGTCTCTTCTTAGATGATTTCTGATGCATGCAAATTGTCATAACAATGATGTTAATGCCACTGTGGGTTAAAACTGACCTGGGAATGTTTTTATATAGAGTGAATGTAACAGTTTGGATTGTTTGTAAGAGTGTGCTGTAGGTGTGTACCAGTAATGTAAGATATATATTTTGCAATATGGTTTGAGTGTATGTGTGAATGTAAAGTATGAGTATGTGATTTGATATTGTAATGCACCAAGTGTTGTGTTTCTCAAACACTTGCCTTTTTAGGACTAAAAATACGAGTATGAACATGCGATTAAAACTTAAGAAAGCGAAATATTTAAGGACTAGTCAATTTTGTAATAAGTTGTCGATTTGGAGTTCCGATTCAACAGAGATGGCCGGCAGCCCTTCAGACTTCCGCAGGAAAACGTTGCCGTTGCTTGTCCAGCAGAAAAGATAACCCTTTGTTTTCTGGAGGTCACGTGCACGGTAGAATAGTCTTCTTGCTTTTGGGGTCAGATTTTCGCTGACGTAGATAGGTTTCTGAGGACCATGCAGCCCCACATGTTTAGTGCTCAGCTTGTCTCTTTTGTTTTCTAGATTAAATTTCTTTGTAGCCTTTATTATTTTTTCTTTGGTTATTACTGAGTTAAGCTCCACAATAACCGGTCTAGTGCTTTCAGATTTTGATTTGGCACGAAAAATATTTCGGATTTCGCACGGTTGTATCGGACTATTCAAGGCATTAGAGGTTTTTACCGCCAAATTGATTAGATCGTCTTTCGTCTCCGATTTATTTATTGAGATGTTGTGGATTTCGAAGCAGGCAGATCTAGAACTGCGCTCTAAAGTTTCAACTTTATTCTCAAGAAGTTGTATATACTTCATATTAGATTTCCGATCCTCTTCCATTTGTTTAAATTCTTTTAATATTGCTTCGTATTGTTTTGCATTAAAATCGCATGATAAGCGGAGCTCGTCGTTTTGTTTTTTGAGCTCATTTACAGTTGCCAATATTTCAGTTAATTTTGAGTTTTGTGACTTAGACCAGACTTCAAAAGTCGTCTCAAAGGAAGATTCGCCCTTTTGGCCATCTATCTCATCTCTCCTGCGTTTGACATTTCGTGAGATTTTTGAGAACTCCTCATCATCGGTACGGGTCAAAATAATCGGTTCTGACCCTGTGTGTTTCAGAATGCAAGGGGAGGGCGGCGGTGTTCTCCTTAGCGACATGTTTCTCTAGGTGATAATAGAGTGATGTATCAGGCGCACAGCAGTACGAAGAGACTCGATCAATGAGTGGAGATTCGGTTACAAGTTGTGAATCAACTTACAAGTTGGTTTATAGTAAACGCAGCGCAGTAGTTTAGTTATCAATGGAGCCGGCTTGATGCGCAACGTTCCGTGCGGAGAGTTTTTGCGTGCAATAACTTGAAAGATAGTTATCTCTGTCGCTCACCCAGTGTTTCTCCTTTCTCCTTGTATGGATACACGCCCGACACACACACAAGCCGCTCCGCAGTTTACACCGTAGTAATGTAGTAGCTCTTCACTTATTCTGCGCTCCCATTATTTCACTTGTATTAAGTTCCAAAATATTTTATTTATTAATCAAATTTAAATTTGGTAAATCCAGTCACACTTGTGCTCCGTATAGAGGTCCGGGAGGAAGGGAATTGCAAATGATACGCCATTCTAAAGGTACAATAAATATAATGCGATAATCGTAAATTTATCTAATATATAAAAAAATCGTGTTATCGTTTCTGTTATCGAATTCCTCCGAATCGGCTTCACCGATTTTTATGAATGATTTTTTCGTGTATTTGGTAGATTGTAGGCTAATTTAATATGGCAAAATAACGTTTGCCATGTCAGCTAGTAATATGTAATATTTACAGATTTCTTGTATTTTTGCTTTTTTTTACTCACATTAGACCTTTTGACGTCATTTCACACGTGAATAAAGGAAGATTAAATATTTCTGAATAAAAAACGTTTTGGTATGGCTACATGTTGGCGGCTATAAAAAACATAACAACTTCTACGTTAGTTGTGTATGTTTCAATGACGTATTTTCGTGCATAAAGTTATTCCAGTTTCGCAGATTTAAGATTCTTTTTTTTTTGTTTTAACAATTCATTACAGCCACCAACATCGAAACAGTTGGCCTAGGCTCTTAAAATTGCCTATGGTCTCGAAAAAAATGTCTATCATAGTAGCGCCTATATTATCTACAGTACCAGAATTACATTTTTTTGCTGTTACGAAACATTTTTTTTTAAGACTTGGTGCCCGTAATGTAGGAGCTAATCATCGATCCAGCGAGCGGCTATCCCTCGATGAGTGTTCCGATTCAATTATTGAAGAACTCACCCAGTAGCTTGGAGACTGCGCCCTGCTGCGAGAGGACGTGATGTGCGATGTCGTAGTGTCGCAGTCCAAACCGCGACAGCTCCAGCAGGCGCTGCTGCGACAGCAGGGACGAGAGGGGGTGCGACGCGCCGGGGTAAAGGGGGGTGCCGGACCCGCCCCCCGCGCCGCCAGCGCCACCAGACGACGATGGGGACGCAGGCACTGCAGAAAGAGAGGTAAATTTTAATGCATACATATAAGACATACTCTCGCGGCAGTTTCTCAGAGTTTGCCACTTCTCACTATCCTGACAAGCCTCTTTCGCTTTTTCAACATATTAGTCTTGTACTTTTTATCTTACTTTTTGCTAATACATATATTTGTTTGAGTATGTCCTTTACTGGGGCTTCCTCCCACATTCACTCTATATATTACTTTCGTCAATCTTTCGACTGCGATATGCGACTTCGGTGAAATTAAGCAACATATTTTAAGGCCACTTTTTCTTGTTAAAGTTTACAAGGCGTGATTTGATATTTAATCTTTAGTTTATAGTGGAAACTATATGCTAAATTATATTGTATTATTTTGTGAGGGGCATTATTTTTATAGTGAATTCCACTATTTCCAAAGAGTGTTTAAATGGGCGTTATAGTAAAAGAACGGCAGGGTTTAGTACTGAACCACAGATATGAATCTAGCTAGATGACGCTGGCACACATTCTTCTTATGTCCGACATAAGCGCCAGGCACCTACGTGACCGCTTCTTTCAGTCCGCGCTCCGCTGTACTGCAGTCGTACGTTCTCACAAAATCGTTACAAAATGTCTCATTACACAGTAAAGTCGGGTTTTCACTATCTTAGTACACTTGGGCTGAGTGACCTATTTTAGCTATTAAGATGCTACTTGTATTGTGTATGCCGGCGATCTTAACACACTCTGGTGAATACAGGCATTTTTGTATGTGTACGCCGGTGTACACGACACGAGTAGCTTCCGAGCAGAAAAATTGGTCACTCGGTCAGAGTGTACTAAAATCGTTACAACGCGGCTTAATAAACGGTAAAAATACAACAAAGTTAGAGAACCCAGAGAAGAGAGGACATTATTTCTTCCACTATGCTTTATAGTAGGTAGTAAAAAAGGCAAACTTGTCTTTCAAAAAAATCGCGGTGCTTGCGTTGTCTAACTAGATTCGTGTCTGTGGACTGAACGCAGTTGCTTGTGAATGCAATAAAAAAATCGTACAAGTACGCGAGCTTCAGAAGGACATTTTCAGGCATTTTATCAGCAGCGATTGCGCGGCGAGCACGCCGCCACGACGCCGCGACGACTATGAATTCCATATAACGGGACAATTTTGAATTTTAGTTATAAATAACTTTGTATCCATTGTATCAATGACGATTGAACCTATAAACGATGCTACAAGCGCTTACACACGTATCTTTGATACGACTCAAGTGAAGGGTGGACTGTCGAACGCGATTGTACGAAACAGTGTCGACGGTGATAATCGAGGCGACATCGCCGTGACGGTGCAGCGTCATCGCGATCGCGGCGTCGTCGCAGCGTGTACGCTGCGCAATTGCGGCGAGCTCGCTGCACAATCAAATCGCTAGTGTGATAGGGCTCTATGAATGCGGGCATTTGACCGCATGGTAGGTAACCCCTAGTGCGTTTCAGCCCGTAAGGCTTACTAGCGCACCACCCTCTTTGACGGAGTTCCTTAGAGCCGTACTAATAACGAGTACAAAAAACTGGGGACTAGTTAGACCAGAATCGCAAAGCAAACAATTTCTTACTGTTGAGCGAGAGAAAACCAAAAGAAAAGTACTGTACTCGTACCTTCTCCACAAAACAAAAACAAAGATAGAGTGAATCCACAGTGTGGAACATTGTTGATCTATATAATTCATTGCTGACACAAAGACCTTAACCCAATTGTAAAAAAAATGTAACGTGCACTGTGGCAGAAAGAAAATAGTTATTGCAAGGAATGGTTTATTTTTTCTACTTTGTAACAGTGGGAACGCTCGAGGCATAACATCATGTGTTGCCATGCTAAGTAGAGGGCTCTGCTCAATCGGTGCTCACTCATTATGTCGTTAGTCTGTGTCACGTGCATACGATAGCATTTTCTTTATTACAAGCCGACACGTTAGTAAATACAGACAAGAACTGACGCGAACTCCGCTTTACCGCTGTTTTGATTATAGCCTTCAGCATCTAAACACCTCTCAACCCTTTGTAACCATAAAGGATGTTCTTTATAAGCCTACCCTGATTACACCTATTTAATTCACACAGTAAAAAGGAATTCGACCCGTTTGAGTTGAATCGTAAAATTAAAACTGAAAAGGAAATTAAATTGCGTACCGCAGATAAAAGTTTCACATCACCGACACTTATTTCACCCAAGCAATTTGTCGTAAACAGCGCCCAGATATGCTCAAGAGCGCTCGTAACAATGCGTTCTTATGAACACATCTTAACACATTCAATTATAAATTAAGCTATTAACTTAATATACCATAATTTGTTTATCAGGTTGAGCATCGAAATTAATGCAAGTGGCATAACTTGTCCATAACTTAACACTTTTTATTAGCGAGCCCACAAGTCGATTTCGTCAAGGAAAGTATTATCGAATGTTTTCTTGTGTTCCTTTCGAAATGTACTCTCTACTTGTGATGTTAGGGCTGAAATTCCTGTGGATCTAAGTTGTCTGGCCAAGCACTCAGGGCTGGACTTCGACGTATAATTTCTCATGTAATCGCTTTAATAATGGAAGAAAAAAAGTGATATTATCTGCCCACGGTCAATAAATTAACACCGTTTAGAGCAAAAACGTAGATTCTTAGTGTCGCTACTATTATAAATAAAGTGGCCTCGGATCCGAGGAGAGGTTTTAAAGGAGATCGTTTGCATTTGTATGTGTGCTTGTATGTAGACGCGTTTTTATTAGGGTGCGTGAGCAGTGAGGCCTTATTAAAATATTTCGAGTAGAAACTGGAAGGACCACTTAGTGCGCGGGAGTTTCACGCCTGAGTTGATACAACATTAAGTCGACAAGATAGCTTATTTGTGCTGAGCCGAAGATTAGGGCCAATAAATCACTGATTAGAATGTATTGACCGGCGTTTGCTGCACCTCGTGAGCGACGCTCTTTTTTATCGACCTCTAGTTTAAGTTATTTTTATGACTGACAGGTTTGATTTGTTACGTTTATTGATTTACTCAACGTGCAATTGAACCATCATGGCTGGTTTTCTGCGTAGGAATATATCTTGTTTTTATAAATAAAACTAAATGTTCTACCTAGTAATTAGTTATGCAAATGTTAAGCGCAGTTACTGCAACTTAATTCTCTTAATACCATCGTCTGTTAAATGTATGATTGCGTTAATTATCTAAACACATGTTAGTTTTGCAGGTAACACAGTTGGTTTTTTTGTTCTGTTACGTTATTTTGAACGATTTACTTACTGCGACTGTATATTTTTAATTTATGAGACTGAAGTGTCTACATAATATTGGCGACTACCAGTTGAGGCGAATATCATACAGTTTAACAACTTGTTCGATTTTTAAAAACAAACAGTTGTTGCATATTCTTGCAGCAGGCGAGTGCAGCGAATTGCACTCTACAAACCCGTGCGAATGTAAAGCAGTGTTTATGCAAAAAATATTGCTTTGCCCGCGCGTTTTGCCACTATTAATGTCATCACGCAGCCGGAAAATTACCACCTTTCGTGTAAATTTCGATATGCGATCGAAAGTGAGCTCGCTTATGCTTTTTGTGATTACCGGGAATTATATTAAAACAACACAATTTTATGTTTTGGGTTCGGGCAGTTTTTTAAAAAAACATGATATTTCTAAAGATAATCTGGTAGAATACCGTTGTTATACCGTATACTTTTGCTTAAGAAGTCGTAATTACTAAAATTGGTGCAGATTCTTATCTTATACACCATACATAGCGCAATATTTATATTTTCCTGAGATTTTCGGAAGTAATTTAATTCACATGAAAGTGCTGCAACTATCAAAATTAAAAATCTCAGTAAAAACTACCTTACTTTTTAGTTTGACTTTTTGTTCTTGTGACTTATAAACCGACCAAAATATTGTTATCTATTGTTATCAAAATATCTTAGGAATTATTGATCTTACGAACAGATAAAACTAAATAAAAAATTAACTTGTGAATAGGGATTAATTCTCCTATTATTTATTCTATTTCATCAAACTCCTTATTTTGTCATATTGTGATCCTTATCTATTCTATATCTTCTATCTTCTATACTAATAATAAATCTGTAAGGGTCGGTCATGGAGTAAGTTAGTTTGTTTTCAGAGATATTGTGTTTATAGGCTCAATATATGATACTGAAACTAATTTCACGATTTTTAGAATTTTTTTCTGTATGTGTGTATGTATGTATGTATGTTCCTCCATAACTCTTAAACCAATTATCCGAATTTGATGAAATCTATCTATACCTACTAATAATAAATCTGTAAGGGTCGGTCATGGAGTAAGTTAGTTTGTTTTCAGAGATATTGTGTTTATAGGCTCAATATATGATACTGAAACTAATTTCACGATTTTTAGAATTTTTTTCTGTATGTGTGTATGTATGTATGTATGTTCCTCCATAACTCTTAAACCAATTATCCGAATTTGATGAAATTTGGTATAAAAACATATAGACATCTGGGACACAGGATAGGCTATTTAAATTCTAGCTCCAGTTATGATAAGACGTGGCCCCCATACAAATGCTGCTTCATAAAAATCGAAATGTACGCGAACGGAGTCGCGGGCACAGCTAGTATCATTATATTATGTTAACCATAAAGCTTAAATGTCGTCCCTCACCGGTCTCTCTACCCACAGGATCGTGGCAAGCAGCAAAACCTGATCACAGCCTAGACCTCCGGAATACAGGCGTGAGTTTACACATGTAAGTAAACCTAAATATATTTTTGTCTTTTTTCTTTAATGTTGGACACAATATGCTAACACCTACTAACCAAAGTTTTACAACCTTAGGGTTTTGTAACCTGATCGGACAATTCCGACAAAAATGAAAGTAAGTGAATCCGGATATTAGTTATTAATGTGTCATGTAGTGCTAACAAATCCATCTAAAAAACAATGTCCCATGCACTGCAGCATCCGAGTGGTCCCTTCATCTATTTAGTGTAAATGAAGATGCCACTGGACGCTGCATAAATTATCTCAATACGCAGATGCAAAGGCCAATTTTTTTTAGTGCTTACGAAAGATTCACTTTGGAAAAATATTTTTTAAACTTAAATTGCCATGGGTATACAATCTCGTTGCTTCGGTTGCAAAGAGAAACCTTATTATTGATCAATTTTGACCTACGACTCGTACTTTTGTATAGAACTCAGATACTCAGTTGTCGCACTCAGTACAAGTGTCAAATAATAGACTTGACTTATATTTTACAACAAACTAGGTATGCATTATGTTATAGAATTAACGCAAATCCTGAAAACCAACATCAATAAATTGACACACTTCGTAAAAAAGATTTCTAATTCTCAATTTATTTTTCAGACAAATAAAAAATAAACAATGTTTAGCTTTTGCTTACAAGGAGTAACTTATAACTGCCGAGACTCAAGAAACGGTTTTCAGGTTTAGCGTTATTTCAATACACGTTATATGTACCTACCTATCTATTCGACTTTTTCAAGCCTATCAGTTAATAGATCACCCTCACCCAGTAACCGAGGTCGAGGGCGATTGCCGCTGCCCCGAGTCCTAGCGGCGCCCTTCGCTGTTGCATATGCAATGAACGTCGGCCGCTCCGCGAAGATTTAATACTCGTCGTGGAATTGCGGGGCAGAACGGAAGTGAGCTTCTAATATATAAAGCAAATGAGTCCGACTACCCACCGCGCTGCTCCGTTTTTGCTGCAGAATGGTAATGAGCGTGTCCAAGTCAGCATTGCATCGATTAAGCGCTTACAGCTTTGGTTATGTTGATACGTTATTGATTAATACAATGTCTATGCAGCGCTACATACCTACAATCTCATGTGGCACTCTACGTTGATATTGGTTCAGGATTGATGAAGGTTGATGTGTTGCCACGTAGAAAATAGTTAAAGTTGGCTAATATTCTTCTAATACTGCTGTAGGTCAAACCACTGCTTGTTTGTTTGCGTTACTTTTTATGGACCATCGCTCGCTTTAGGTAAACAGATGAAGGAACTAATTCTGTTCAAATCCATTTTAAATAATGATATTACTACTACCTATCATCATCATCATCACCCATTTGACGCCCGCTTCAGGATATAAGCCTCCCTCATGGTTTTCCAAGCTTCGAACATATCCATCATGAGGTGTTTTGCCCTCTTGGCAGCCACGCTTGGCAGGTGGGTTGGCGATCGCAGTATGCGGTTGGAATATCAGGAAGACGCTGCTGCCCATCTTGTGGTAATTTATGTTCTTAGTCGCCTTCTACGACATCCACGGAAGGTAATGGATTGACGCTATTCTTAATCCGGCACCACACAGACTACCACTTATTATATAATTATTTTTGAAAATTTAAAAGCCCTTTCTCGTTATCTCTCCGAAACTGTTCACGAATGCACTGGAAGATGCCTTCAAGCTTCTGGAATGGCAGGGACGCGGCATCAATATCAATGGCGAGTACATCACGCACCTTCGATTTGCCGACGATATAGTAGTCATGGCAGAAACGATGGAAGACCTCGGCATAATGCTCGAAGACCTCAGTCGAGTTTCTCAACGTGTGGGCCTTAAAATGAACATGGACAAAACGAAGGTCATGTCGGACGCCCGTGTTGTGCCCACCCCAATAACATTGGGGAACTCGACTCTCGAAGTTGTAGACAAACACGTCTACTTAGGACAAACAGTCCAACTAAGCCGGTCCAACTTCGTAAAAGAGGTCAGTCGTCGAATCCAACTCGGCTGGGCAGCATTCGGGAAACTTAGAAAAGTCTTTTCGTCTAATATACCTCAATCGCTCAAGACAAAATTATACAACCAGTGTGTATTACCAGTGATGACTTATGGCACTGAAACGTGGTCTCTCACTATGGGGCTCATAAGAAGGCTCAAGGTCACGCAACGAGCTATGGAAAGGGCTATGCTCGGAATTTCTCTACGAGATCGAATCAGAAATGATGAGATCCGTAGACGAACGAAAGTCGTTGACATAGCCCAGCGGATTAGTATGTTGAAGTGGTAGTGGGCGGGGCACATAGCACGCAGAACTGATGGCCGATGGGGCCGAAAAGTTCTCGAATGGAGACCACATATCGGCAAGCGCAGTGTAGGACGACCAGCCACAAGATGGACAGATGACCTCATCCAAGTGGCAGGAAGGCGCTGGATGCAGGCCGCTTCCAACCGGTCTTTTTGGAAATCCATGGAGGAGGCCTATGTCCAGCAGTGGACTTCTTGTGGCTGAATGATGATGATGATGAAAAGCCCCTTCGATTTCATAGTAAGTTCTGATATCTCTAGTACTATTTACGGAAGAGGAATGAGACTTAGAGATGGAATTGTTCCTTGTAATTTATAACTAGATTTACTGAAAATAAAAACAAAGTTATTCTTCGGGACTTTCAGATATATAACTTTCCTTAAGTACAATAAATACGCGGAAGCGATAAAGCCGAGCTAGAGACCAAAAGGGACCCGCTAACTTTTCTTTTGCCCTAGAAGTATAAATTTAATAAAGTGAAGAAAGTTGTGCAGTTATCCAAAGAACTTGGCATCCATTAAGGTCGCAATTATTTTATGGACAAATCTAACAATGCTGTACTTATCTCGTCACGGCATAAAACATTTGAAATTAGAACACTTCAATGGTTGGCGCTTACGTCAAAGGCTTTTCCAGGTTTGAGTTTAGACAAGTGTGGCTGCGGTGTTTACCATCTCCAGATGTTTAGGCAATTTTGGCATCCTATTTCAATGCCTGCATTTGTCTTTTAATTAAGCGGCATCGCTGAGTTTACCGAGCCAGCTGATTATTATGCGTGATCACCATTTAAATGGTAATTAGATTTATTAGCGCACCTGATCAAACTCAGGCCTTTACTAAATGGACGAGAAAAACATTCCATCGTTTGTATTGTGACTAGCGGAATATCTTAAAGACTTTGCCTTGTTGAAGTGAAATAAAACTTGAGTGAGATGAATCACAAAAAGTTTCGCAAAGTTAGATTGGTAATTAAATTCAATCTATCGCTGTGTAACAAAAATATAAAAAATTGTTTAAATTGATGTCATTGTTACTGCACACTTTACAACAAACTCAATGGTTTGTCGTCAAATATATTATATCCGATTGTCCTTTATCATTGTTTTAATCTTAATTTTCCAATATTAATAACCTACTTATTGCAATATCATCATTATCAAAAATATCTCATAGTGAATATTAAGTACGTAACTTACACCGGAAATGCTACCGGTGAATCTATAAACCAATCTACCGATTAATTGGTCTGATTGGATCTACAATGCAAACAATGTCCTCTGATAACGCTCACTTGAGTGACCAGTTCAACCATGTCATTTACAACTTCCAGCTAAGCTAAATCAACATTTACCACAAGGGCATAAGGTCTGCTCAGGCTGGTGGCGGTTTGTCAAAAAGTTTTTCCTCACTCATCATAGCAGCTGATTTTGGGTGACATGATGACAAATGAAGAGCTAAAATTTATTCCGGGCTTTGGAGGTTTCCCAAATAATCCTTGTACTGCCTAAACTAAAAAGTAAAGACATCTTTTTAAAGTTCTGTACATCCGATGAACTCTGACTGTCATAATGACCTACGGATTGAAAATAGTACATTATGATACAAGTGTGGTATATTGGTCATTACACTCGAGTAGGTTTTTAAGCCTGAGCCGAAGGCAAAGACTTAATGGAGGCGAGAAGTGTAATGACCAATGCTCACGTGTTTCATACGACGTTTTTCAACACACTTGCGAGGAAAAGTAAATAAAAAAACAACACTAACGAAATGCAATACTGTGAATAAACTTAACAAACAGAAACCCATTTAAAAGATGGCGGCCGTAATTTTATTTTTTCGCCCGCTCAGCGCTGCATGCGCGCGCAAGTCTGAGATAAGGGCACCGGCAAAGTAGCTAATCAGCCACATATTTATAAATTTTGAAATTGGGTATTTATAGGTAAAAATACACCGTCAAAATATAAATACCAACAAGCTAACAAGCAGTTTCATGAAATTCTTTAATTATTTATCACATTTTGAATTTAATTTTATATTTACGCAAATAACTACTTAGCTGTTTTCGAAACATTAATACTTCTTGCTAATATTTAAAAAGATATGTAATGAAAAGGCACTAGTGCGATAATGTAATGTAAAAGGCACGGCATGGGTAATATTCTGCATTATCAGTGTAAATACGCTGTAATAAGACCTACTTTACGAGCAGGTATGTTGAAAATATCATTTATTGTCAAGTGCATCATGCAACGTGACGTATGACGTACTACATTTTAGTTATGAAAAATGTAAAGAAATGAAAAGAATAAATGAAAGTAATTTTTTTTTTTTTTTTTTTAAAACAATTGTTTTATAACACATAGTTGAAAAATATTACAGAGTAGATACTTAATGTTACAGGAAATTTCATAAAATTCCTAAATCTGTTTTTTACAACAAACTGAAAAATATGAGTGGGCTCAAGTTTGACTCCAGTTTTTTTATAACATATTTCGTACCGTTTTGAAGCAGCCAAACAAAAAAACCGTATACCAGAATTACGATTTTCTCCCCTTGGACCGATCTTCCGGTTAAGTGATCATTGTAGAGAGGTAAAAAAAATCAGGTTAGAGCAGGGCACATACGTATAATGGACCTTAAAGGAAAGCTATCAAACTAAGTAGGTTTTACAAGTGAACCTGTAGTAAAGTGGCCACCTTATAAAAGGAAAACTTCGTACAAGAGACTTACTAATAAGGCGGACAATTGCCAATTGCACTGTACTATATTATTGTTTATGTCTTATAATTATGTATTTCCTGGTGAACATACCATAAAGAATGTTCTATCTATCTATCTACTAACTTGGACCGAGAAGTAGTTTATTCTCAAGATACTCTACTGCCACCACTTTTTTCCCTGTACATTTTTAGTGTCAATATCTCCGGATGGTTTGGGAGTACGCCATACGGTCATATAGGTAGGTATGTCGTAGGCCTTGGCATGCTGATTGATTCAGTGAGGGCGATCTGATTAAAAGACGCCGAAGCTCTATGCAGCTCTCGTTAATTCATTATGTGATTAAGTGCCTGCAGAAGTGATGCAAATGTATCACCAAATGTAACTATGGCTACGGCCCAATTTTCAATTAGGCTTATAGTAATTTTATGAAGAAAGAGATTGACAAGAGAACCCTGTACTGGGCAGTAGCGAACAAGGCGTAGGTGATTAGAGCAGTACCTTAGTAAATAGTGTATGTATCATAAAGATGTGTTTTTAAATTTGTCCCAAGGTAATTTAGACCTTAGAAGATAGATAAGAAAGTATTTGAAAATGGAATGTTATAGCTTATACCACTCGTCTGCCGCAACATAGATCTGTGCCAACTTAGTATGGGCCACCTATACGTTCCATTCCCGAGGACAGTTCGGGGGTTAAAAAAAGATTAAAAACATTTTTCTTAGTATTTTTTTTCTTTGATCTGCACTAAAAGCATAGAAATATTTTTTATCAACAAGACTTTCAAATTCAAAACATAGTGTGGTTCTTCATTACAGTGCACGTAATAATTTGCGTTTGAGTTTAATTGGAAAGTCTTGTTAGAACGTAGAAGTTCACGTTTTTCCTATTTAACAATAAAGGTTAAATAAATAAAAGTTTTGCTGTAATCAAAATATAAACCTCTATTAGTTTACGAAAAATATTTTCTTCAACTATTAGTATACCGTGTTACAACTTACCCCGCTTACTTACTTTAAAAAAAAAGCGCGTCAGCTATAAATTCTAAGCAAGGCGTTAATGAGTCTATACAATTTAAGTCCTTAGCAGGCGGGACCACTCATTGAAATTGTTGGTAACTTTGGTCTCGCCTGCTGAGGTTTTCAATGTACTCATTTAGGCCCTTCTTAAGACTTTTTAGCAATCGAGTTATTTTACAATTATTATTTTTCCCGACGTCAAAAGCGATGCGCTTGGATGGATGGGGCAATAGGCAAAACTGATCGTATTCTTAGAACATTTACAATTTTGTAAATTGTATTTTAGATAATATAAAATTACATTATAGAGGTGATGTTTCCTTACGACCCCGCAGAGGCCAAACGGCTGGACCAAAATTGAAAAAACAAGATGGTGAACTTCATTGTTATTGAATTCAACCTTTATTTTCTTAGCTGCAATGGTCCAAATATAAAGTAAACTAAACTAAAACAAAGAAAACCCAGCCTGGTTCACCGCACTGGATGAGAACAAATTAACAATCAACAAATGAACAAAGCCACAAAAATGTTCCAATAAAAATATATTATAAATTAAGAACCCGATTTCTATAAAGTCGTAAGCAAGGCCTTAATGTTTCATTAAGTCATTAGTTCTTATTTTAAAACTCATGTAGGTAATTTGGAAGTAGCTTGGCTACGCAATCCTTGGAAATCCTAGTTGGGGAGCCAGTATTTTTTTTTGTAAATATAATTTTTTCGTTTTTTTAATTTAATCCAAATTTGAGCTTAACTACTTCATAAGTATAATCACTTAGTGTTATATAAACTTTAACATTTTAGTAGGATTGTAGTGGATGATGGGGCTAGAATGAACAATCATAATTGAAAACCTCAGCAGGCGAGGAGGGAAAACTACAAAAATTTCAACGAGAGGGGACCTGAGGCTGCTGAGGTTTTAAATTCCATAGACTCATTAACGCCTTGTTTAAGACTATGTAGCAGACGGGTTTTTTTAAGACAGGTAAGCGGGGCAAATCGTAACACGGTATACTAAAAAACTTAATAACTGAAGAAAATGTTTTTACCTTTTCGGAAACCATTAGAGGTTTATAGTCATTATTATAACTACTAATATTATCATTATTATTATTATTACTACATTTATTTTATTAACTTGACGCCAAAGACCTATACGTAAACTTCTAACTTTATCTAAACGAAACAAACACTAGCCATAGCCTAGTTTATCTACCACACTGGAATAGAACAAATTAATGTTCTCATCTAGTGCTACAGAATAATGTGAACAAAAATTTTCTGTCAGTATTATCAGTGTTGGTTTTGTTAAGTATAGCTTCTTAATAATTGCAAAAACATAAAACATTACTTATTATGGAGAATTTTTTTTATACGTAGAATAAGCACAAACTTTTTTTGATAACATTACAAAGAATTACATACAGTAAGTACATAATTGAATAAGTAAACCACAGAACAAATTTTAGCAATATACCTGTGAGCTGAAACTTAGACATACAAACTTTTCCAAAATGGGCCAGTCTCAGCATGATGCCAAAGCACGGCTTTGGCGGTGGTTTTCAGACCAAGCCATGAAAGAAAAAAAACATATGATTTTTGAATAAACGTTAATTTTTTTAATTGCTGATGCAATCGAGCTTAAACTATATCATCCTGCGGAGTTTTTAATATAGTTGAGTACATTTTAATTTTAGTGACGTTCCTAACTACCCACGAGATACATACTGTAATAACCTTGAGAAAGTGGGTGAGCGTGTATTAAAGTTATTAATTACTGCTTAATAATACAACAACTTAACTCTTTAAGTTGTCGATTACCCTCCGGTAATCGCCACTAATTTGCGCGCTGACAACATATTCTTTAATTTTTTGTCTGAAAGTTCCAATAGAAGTGAGATTACGCAAAGGAAGTGGGATGGTATACCAAATTTTAGCAACAGTATATTTAAAACATCCTTTATATGTTTTAAATGTCGTGCTATTGTCACCGAAAAAATATTTTTGCCATCTACTACAATACTCAGATTTTGACATGTCATATCAGGACATAGGCCTCCCTCATGGTTTTCATAACCATGAGGGGTTTTGCCATAATCGCCACGCTTGGCAGGTGGGTTGGCGATCGCAGTATGCGGTTGGAATGTCAGGAAGACGCTGCTGCCTGTCTCCTGGTAATTTATTTCCTTACTCGCCTTCTACGACATCCACGGGAGGAAATGGAGTGACGCTATTCTTAATCCCAGCGCCGGATTAAGAATAGCGTTAAGTCTCATGAGGTAAGCACACTAAGCTGTGCTTACCTCATGACTACTCATGAGACTTAACATAAAAAAAAGATTTATAGGTACAAGGTGACTTTGAATTCGTTCACCGTTTTTATGGGGACATTCTAACCATGAAATAGAAACATATGGCGAAGTTTTGAAAAAAGAAATAAAACGCGTAAAGAAGTTTTTTTATATTCATTATTACTCCACGTAAGCATAAGCACACAATATCAGGACGAAAAGTAATAAAATAAAGTATGGTTCGAACATCTTATGTTCGGCGCCGGTCAACTCAATTGTTTTTTGATTAAATTTGTTTACGCATATCGGACGACAGACTCTTAAACATTTAACATATTAGAAAACATTTTTAGCGTAATAGTAGTTCCTACCACTTTGACTTTAGATTCACAGCTTGGAGGCAAAGGTCGGAAATCACGAATATTTACAAATATGTTATACCGATACTGATAAAACATTATTAATACTTTTAATATTCCTTTTGTTGCACTAACCCGTGCTGAGGACAATTTTAAAAACCTATTTAGAGGCTAAAAATTTCACTCATGCCATAAAACAGAGAAAGTTTGTAAGGAGGCTCAAAATTTCGCTGATGTCTGCACTTACCCATTGGCTCAGTTGAGAGAGCGCTGGCACGGTTAAGTTAGCCAGAGGTCGCGGGTTCAAGTCCCGGCATGGGTGAAATTTTTAGCCTCTAAATAGGTTTTTAGAATTATTAATACTGTTTTTCACAATGAAAGTAACATTTCCTCAAAATACTGCTAACGATTTCAATATCACCCTGTATTTTGAAGGGAGAAACGGACTGTTACTTCTTATCACTGTTCATTCTAGCCCCGTCATCCCCTACAGTCCTGATGAAAATGTTAACGTTTGTATAATAGCATGCTTATACTTATCAAGTAGTTTAGCTTAAATTTGGATTAAATTGAAATGCAATGAAAAAAATATAGGTATTGTAAAAAATAAATTAATGTCAGGATCGTGGCAAGTGGCAGTTCCTGGTCTCTGCCTATCCCTCTGGAATACAGGCGTGAGTTTATGTATGTATGTATATTGTAAAGCGGTTATAAAAAAAGTTTACTGGCTGTCCAGCTAGGTCTTCAATACTATGGGTAGCCAGGCTACTTCTATATTACCTACATAGAGTTTTACAATAAATTACTTCCATGATTTTTTCAATATGATACTTTTTATTTACAATATGATACTTTTTATCTTTTTACCAAGCGAATAAATTCGCGGGCGAAATACAGCAATAAATGCTGAACTGAGATTGCATGTCAATCGCGCTTCGCGCAAACTCGCGCTCATTCGTTCTCATAATAATCTGAATTCATAATTTCACTGGTTAGGTTAACTATTGTTCTGTTTCGTCCTTTTCAAGGTGCCTTACCCGCAATATGCCAATAGGATTCTACTATGTCAACGTCTGTCTGTCTGTCTGACTATCCGTCTGTCTGACCTATAAAGGGCTTCATCTCTTGAACGGTAACAGGCATTTTTTTTACAAATTATATGTAATTTTCATTTAACAATAAATAGTACCAAGTAGAAAAAGTAAAAACATTAGAGGTCTTCATAAGAGAAACGTGATTTTACGTTTTTGATTTTGCTTCCTCGTAAAAACGGTAATGCATACAAGTGTCAAACTAGGTATGACTATATTGCTGTCTCTCTAGAAGTATGTAGTAAATAAAAACCGGCCAAGTATCGATAGGACTCCCGATAAGGGTTTCGAACTATATGAAAGGATTTTTTTAGGGTTCCGTACCCAAAGGGTTTACCCTTATTACTAAGACACCGCTGTCCGTCCGTCCGTCGGTCTGTCTGTTACCAGGCTGTAGGTATCTCATGAACCGTGATTAGTTGGACAGTTTAAATTTTCACAGATGATGTATTTCTGTTGCTGCTATAACAACAAATACTAAAAACAGAATACAACTAATATTTAAGGGGAGCTCTCATTCAACAAACGTGATGTTTTTACCGTTTTTCGCTCGATATTAATAACCGCAACAGGTAGACGCTCGAAATATGCAAATGTTGTATAGATAATGGTACGGAACTCTTCGTGCGCAAGCCCGACTCGCACTTGGTCGGTTTTTTTCTAAACGCGCTAAATATTATTTTTATGGTAGATCGGAATCCTCAGTATGCAAATCCGACGCGCACTTCACCGTTTTTAGGGTCCCATACCTCAAAAGAAGAAACGGAACCCTTATAGGATCATTTTGATGTCCGTCCGTCCGTCCGTCTTTCTGCCAAGATCCTTCATCTGAGGAACGTGAGGAGGTACCGAGTTGAAATTAAAACCACATACTCAAATCTATAGTCCGTTAAAGCTGTAAAAAACTTCTTAACGTAAAAAAGTTACGACCGTTTATGTCGCAGAAAAAACGTATATTTCGACACTCAAGGGAACCAAAATTTATAGGGTACTTTCCGTTGACCTAGAACTATGAAATTTGGCAACTAATATCGTCTCATACTACTTATACAGAGAAAAATCTGAAACCTATACATTTGTAATCAAATCATAAAAAAATATTCTTTGAAGTTAGGGAAAAGCTCGGAAAAAACTGCGAGACTCGATTCCCGAACTATTAATGTAAGGAGGCACCTACATACAAATATGTACGGAACCCTCGGTGCACGAGTCAGATTCGTACTTGGCCGGCTTTTTTTATGTGTGAAATCGAGAGAGAAGTATTTGCTTAATTTAATTCTCAATTCAGAAACCGGCGATTGAAGAGTTTACGATACATTAATTTCATTCATGTCAAGCACATTTTGCACATAAGTCCTCGACACGACATGTGCCTTTAAATTTTTGTTGCAGAGTCAACCGTAACATATAATGGCCGACAGATAACTTGAACAAAAATACGCGCAGTCGGGATCTGTTTGCGATGGATACGTAGAAGCATTGATTTTTTTATTATTTACTAATTTGACTAAGCTTAAGTCATGTCTCGCGTCCCCGCCTATGAGACCTAAAATACCTCCTTGCGAAGTCAAACTCATTTGTTTTAGTTATTTGTCAGGCATTATAACTAAACAGAATGCACGCATGAAAAACTCGACGTGTTATCAACTGTACTATTTTTACCATTCTTGCCGTACTTGCAATATTTATTATATAGTAATGTTACATTTGGTAAGTCAAAGTAAGTATATTTATTCACCCAGACACTAATTATCTGGTGTACCAAAATGACAAATGTGTCAAATGGAGCTTCTGCGCAGTAATAATTTTACATGTTAGAAACTGCTTACTCTGATTGGATTTAGTGTGAGTATCCAATATAAATCAATGTTACCGGAACAGTATTATTGAAAAAATACTGTAAATTATTGTACCTATCACATTATCAACTTAATTGCGGATTCACTTACTTGGATTTTGTTGGAAGAGTCCGACCATTACTTTCACCATAAAGTTCATTCTTATTGTTAGTGTTCGTTATTGAAAAAACACAAGACCTATTTGAAAACTGTTTCTTCACTATCGATTATTAAACCTTTTTTATAAAAAGTGTAGCAGCCGCCTTTACATATAATACATGTCATTGCATTACAACATATTTATTAAAGGACACTTTTTCCTCTAAAGTAAAAGCAAGTATCAGGCTTGGTGTGATTAAACTGCAGTTCCTATTGTATAGCGACAAATATTAATAACCGGTCAGGTAAGAAATAGATTCCCGCTAAAGAGGTCCAGAATTAAATAACATACATTTCTAGTAAATTATATTATGTAAATAAAGAACCTCAGTGCGCGAGTCTGACTTGCACTTGGTCGGTTTTTTATTGAACATGAACAATAAAAATAATTAAGGTAAATCAATCAACGAAGGAAACAAGAATAAAGTATGGAATAAATGTATAGCAAATGAAATTCGAAACCAAAAGTACTTTGGCGATAGGCCTACATTCACTTGAGTAAGAGTTTCCTTATTATATTATTTAATTATTTTTATTTACTCAGTGGCAATATACAATACTAAAAAACTAAAACACCATACTTTTGTTTTTAGTAGACAATTACCAATATTATTGTGGTAAGCGTAATTAGGATTTTTCTTGTTTTTATACTTACCTACTTATGCTTTATCACAATTCGTGGCCATAAAATTAAAAAGTTAGTACCTATTTAGAAATTTTAGACTACTTAAGTCTTGGATGTAGTAAATAGGCTGTAAAATATGTTTTACACTTTTCAAAATGTTTTACATTTTATACTTTTGTAGTCCTTTATTATTCTGGTCCCGAAGACGGAATTTTCTTTTTTATGGATAGGTTTTTGAAATAATTATTTTAATTTAAATAGTTATTCAACTCCACCTTCACCTGTAGGTATATCTTTAACATGCCTAAAGGTATGAAAAAACTTTAGGCAATGTAATCCAATTGCCAAGCTTTTCGTTAACAGGGGTCTAAAAATAATATTTTGCACGTTGACAACGAATTTTTCTGTGTAGACAAACCTTCATGAAAAACACGAGCAGCAGACGGGACCTAGTATTATTACTTTAAAAAAATGAAAAACAAAATGACCACATACCATTGGAGGATATATTGAGGGGTTGCGAGATGGCGGCGGCAGCGGCGGGCGGTGCCGGCTCCATCTTCCAGGGCGCGCAGCAGGACGCGGGCGAAAAGTCGGGCGTGGGGCCGTTGCCCGCAGATATCAACATGGTCGCGCCACCGCAGCTGCAGCACCCATCCACTAGTCACCCACAGAGTCAGTCTCGAGTCTCGGCGCACCGCGGGAAGCACGCGCTCCGTTGAAGCTCACCCAGAACACTGAAGAGCGCGCTTGGCGGACCGGCGCGCCCACTGCTCGCGCCCACTCCCATTTGCACGCCTCGGGGAAATCAACGCGCTGAACAATAACAAAACCAACCTCCGTCTCCGCGTCGAGCCTCCATCCACCTCTCGCTCTAACGCTCTTAATTCGATTTCCGAACGCGTCAAATTTACGGCGGCGTTCAATTCGATCCAAACATTCCGTCCCGTTTCTCGGTTTTCGAATTCGAACTGCGCTGTTGTAGTTTCGATCTTAAAGCGTTATGTGCTCGGCCTGTATTTGGACGAAGAAACTGAGGTGGTTGAGGCTTTTTTAAATTGACTTCCATGTTACTACTAGTCGCACTCATTCGGTTCAGCTTAGGCTTGAACAGCATGAAAGGGACAGGTGCTGTACCGAGTCGTAGAGTTACGGTAGTGAGCACAGGTGATCTTTTACCGCATTTTAAAACGAAGGCGTTAATGTAGTGCTTTCTCGCTCAGTAAACTGTTTAAATGCTTTGAATAAATGAGACAAAAGCAGATAATGAATTATTTCTCATCTAAAAGGTCATTTGCTAGATGCATACGTACTAATTATGATTTGACACCACTAGTGTTCTAGCGTAATTGATGATCGATCTTAACTTTTAATACGTTTTAGCTGTCGATATCGACAACGATTAATATTTAAATTATAAACATGTATTTTATAAATTCGCAGTTGTTGGCATCTCAAATAATAGTTTGCTCTATAAAAAAAACATAACATCAGGTAATCACTTTCGCGATACATGACGCTATAGAAATTGAGGCAATGCAATTAATGCGATTTTAGCACAAAAAAAATCACAATTGTCATTAATTGCTGGCAGCAGAATGGTCGTTGTAATAATAAGATAAGTCATTTGCCTCGCGTATGTTTCCCTTTTATCAAGGACTATTATACGACTTCGCGGTGTATCACTTTGAGTGAGGCTTTTATTTCTAATTATAGGGAAAAGAAGAGAAACCGCCGGAAGGTCCCGCTCCCGATGCAGATGGCGTAAGTAAACCTTTCCAGCGTATTCCTTTGATGGCAAAACGTTCCCTTTGTTATACCTCTTTAATTTGTATCAATCTCGATCAATGTTGTGCTGTGGTCTGCAGGGCATGCGGCGTTTAAGTAAAAGCACTGTTGCACCATATGGCATTATTTATCGCAGGACTGGGGACACTTGGCTCCTTTCATTTTCAATTCCTTTTCATTCTTATTTCTTTGACGAAAAGCATTCTTTCGCGTTTTCGGTTAACGAAGGAAGCAAACAATAACACTGCAAGTAGTTTCAGCCCACTAACAAGTCAAATTTTAGGAAATTTCCGTTGCAAAATCGCCTCTAACGTATCACAAGGTACTAGTAGTAACAATTTCAGTTTTTTTATTGGGGAATTCAAATTGGTAAATGCTGTTTTCTAATTGCTCCGTATGTCAGGTGAAGTAGTCTAATGCCCAGTTCCTATATTTAACGAATCGTTATTGGTAATCGGTAACTTATCCTTGACAAGCGTCCCGTAACTTGAATAGCTGTTTGATGTTTAAAAATTTGTTAGGAACTTTACGAATTGTTACCTCCATACATTTATCGTACGGTATACATACATACATACATTTACACATTTACATACTTACATACAGGCACATACATTGCTTCTGTCCCCGCACTAGGATACCCTGTGTCGTGGGAACCAGAACTCGAAACCGTTTTTGAGAGGAATAGTTGAGTAGACATTTTAACCATCCGTAAGCAAAAAGAGTCGTTCTTGAATATAGGAACCGGGCATAAGAGAATTTTTCAGTAGCCACAGTGGTGCAGGGAATTCTTGGTTTTACCTACCTGCCTAGGTTCTTCACAGCAGTTTTAATGACACGCGCGCGACATGATGGGTAGGTATACGTAGTTAACCGTCTAGCGTATTGTAGGTACTTATCTGTAGCTTAGTATAGCTAACTGCGACGTTGCCCAAACGTCAAGAATTAAGGTATAACCAGGTACCTACTAGAATCACCGAAAGAATGCCGATTGCACTCCTTAGAACGTAACTATTACTGATGTGCAATAAAGGTGGGATTTTTTTAATGACTAACAATATTTGACCCTAGTTTATTAACAACCTAAAATCGTGCACCAATATAATAAGGGGTTAAAGTATGAAATTGCCGTTTCATTGCAATAGGTTCTTTGAATTAACATAGAATCTTCATGGTTTGAGGTTTTCGAATGAAACTTTTTTCAAATGGTTTCTATGATGTTCTTTTTTTAAAAAATGTGAAACATTTGAATATCGACTTTCATTTGTTTTTGTTATTCAATTTAGACAAGAAAGATGGATACTGCGAAAATTCGAGTTCATATTTTTTACATTTATGTGATACAAACATTTTTCCTATTTGTTGTTGTACATTAAGGGTTTAATTAATTTATTAATTCGATTTTTAAGTTTTAAAAATATTGATAGGGTAGGTGTGTTTATTTCAGAGCTAATACGTACGATGCGATGAATGTACATAATGCGCTGATTTCATCTTTTTCTATTGGAAGTTGTTGGAAATAATTGAAAATGGAATGGAATTGGAAATAATTGCAGACAATGCTTGTTAATTTATAAGAAAATACCATTATCTATGCAACATTAGACACAAAGACAGAGAAAAATGGCAAAAGATCACGTTTGTTGTATAGGAGCCCCCTTTAAATATTTATTTTATTTTAATTTAATTATTTATTTTTGTAGCGATTGCAGAACTAAATATTTTGTAAATATTTCAAGCGTCTACCTGTTGCCGTTATTAATATCGAGCAAAACGGCAAAAAATAATGTTTGTTGTATCGAAGCACCACTTAAATATTTATTTTATTCTATTTAGTATTAGTTCTTAAAACGACAAAAAAATTACGTTTGTTGTATGGAAGCCCCCCTTAAATATTTATTTTATTCTGTTTTTAGTCTTTGTTGTTATAGAAGCAACAGAAAAACATCATCTGTGAAAATTTCCACTGTCAAGCTATCACGGTTCATGAGATACAGATTGGTGACAGACAGACAGACAGGCGGAAAGTGAAGTCTTAGTAAAAGGGTCCCGTTTGGCACCCTTAGGGTACGGAACCCTAAAAAAACTGTTATTTCTGTAAGTTTTACCTGATAATACAAAATATTGAATAGATAATGTTTCTGCTCGTACAAAATTAGCGCTAGGTGGCGCTGACGTCGCATATCTATCGATCATATCCCCATCACTAGTTCAAACGTTAAATGAAATGTCATCACCTGAGTCAGATTGCTTGTACCTACCTACCTACTATAAATAATTTTACATAGGTATTAATCAATCGGAAAAAATATTAATATGTAGAATTCTTCCTACTTTCCCGTGTAAGTTTAAGAGCTTCAATTCTTATGTGTTCCAATAAAATCATTTGAGTATTAGCTCTACAGGTAAATCAACTAAAGTTTAGTTGATTGTATAAAAATAGTAGGCTGGATATACTGAAACCCGTTTCATCGTTAACGATAATTTGAACACTTCCAATAAACGAAACTTTAAATCTTCAATTAGGTAGATACTTTTTCTTCTTTACCATACGACGTCAAGATTCAAGATAGTACGAAAAACAAATACTGAAGAAACGGTTTTCAGATTAGGTATCCATTCTTTGCGCCACAGTCTGTTTATGTACGTGCACATCTAGAGGGCCAAGAGACTCTCAGCGTTAATTACTTGCCAAATAAAAACCGAAGAAAAGAACCGTTTTCAGGTTATCCACTCTTAACACCACACATTGTTTATGTATCTATCTAAAAGAGTGTTAATTGTTTGTAAAAGAAACCTTAGAAAAAACGGTTTTCAGGCTATCCATTCTTTATGCCAAATTACGTTTATGTAACTATCTATAGGGCCAAGAAGCTACCAGGTGTGTCAAAAAAAACCTTACAAAAAAACTGTTTTCAAGTAATCCATTCTTTACACCACCACTCTGTTTATGTATATATCTACAGGACTAAGAGCATCAAGAAGCTCTCAGCGTTAATTGTGTCTTGTGTTTGCTGTTTTCAGCGCAATATTTGTCAGCGTGGATTTATGGCGGTTGTCTGGCGGAGTGCGTGAGGGGCGAGCGCCCGCGCCCTTTGTGCGAGGCGTCCGCGCCGACTCTACATGTCCCTTCCTTGGCTCTCACGACGCCGATTTATAAGATCGTTGCTGTTGGAAGGTCAACAGTGGGGATCATGCCTCAAAATTTGATTGTATTTATACCAAAAATACAATCTAATTTTTCAGTCTCTTTAATATCAAAGGTTTGCTAAGAAGAAGGCTTTTTGAATAAAGCACACCTCTTTTAAACATTTACTTTTATAATTAAAAAAATATAATAAATTAAAAAATAAAAAAAACTCACGAAGAATTGAAACTAAAACCATAAAAATACTTATAATATTATATGTGTATTTTATATTTCTTTATATTACGAAAAATCAATACAAATCACTCTAATAATAAAATCAACCTCTAATAATAAATATTGATAAGTGCTTCATACGATACTTCATTAAAAAAAGCCGTGAATTACTGATTTCTGATTTCTGTGACTAGCAAAATGTGACATCACAGTCGTTCCCGATTTCTATCGAGTAGGCACCATGTGCCACGTACTAGTATTACTTTTCGATAGGTTATATATATTATGAAAAGGGTTAGTTTTAAGAAAGAAATGTATCACGATTATTGAACTTTGAACGTGGCCTCTCCAGACCACAGACCACATTATTTTTTTGCATGTACCTATCTCATGAAAAAGTAACCCACCTCTTAAATCGTGTAGTAACTCTCTATAGATGAAATAAGGTGTGTGTGCTCCTTAAATGATTCAATTAAATACGTTGCATTGCAATCTGATGTACCTAATTTGGTGAATAAACTCAAAATTTTCAACAAGAAGAGACAACGCTCCTTCCTTACTGTGAAGGGAAACAACCTGAGAAAACCCGAATGTGTTCGCTCATCTTAGTCCTTGAAATTGACTATCCGCGGTGGGTTCACTAAGCACTCCAAAACACTTCATGTTGTATCACCTATGACAACTCGTCGACCGGTTATCCGTACCTACTAGAATTCATTGCATCAAATGACATTAGATACATCGGTGGGTCTTTTCACCTAAAATCAAAAAGATCGACGGCTTATTTTGTCTAACGTTTGAGGGCTTTTGACTGACTTCACATTTCATCGAAATATACCTAATTTAATTTTTTGCTTAAAATGTTGTTAAAATTTAAGTAGTTAAAATCCGCATGGTTTGCAAATAAATCGCAAAACATCCATCGAATTCATATCTATAGGCCGCTTACTGCTTAGGTGAGACGTAGCGCCGAACAAACGAGATTCGTAAAATCAAACATTGGATAGATTGAAATATCGAACAAACAAACCGTCGATGAGTTGTCAAAAATGGAATGTAATTCGGTGAAACGTGTTTTGAAGAGGCGTAGTGAATCCATCCGCGGTGGGCACGCGTGGTGATTAAGCCCAAAGCCTCTCTCTCTCTTTCTCTCACACTCTCGGGGAAAAGCTTGTGCCCTGCGTTAGAAAAAATGTAACAAATATGGTTAAAATAAAAAACCGGCCAAGTGTGAGACGGACTCGCGCACGAAGAGTTCCGTACCATTATCTATACAACATTAGACACAAAGATTGAAAAAAAAAAACGGTGAAAATCATATTTTTTGTATGGGCGTTCCCCTTAAGAGGGGCCTTAAATATTATCCTCACATCACCTCTTTGTCAGTTTGTTGTTAACTCTACAATTTGTCTGTACGTTTTCATAAGTTCAAATCAATAGCGCCTATCTATGCTGCTCTTTAGCAGTCATTCGTTTCAGAGGGCGACTGGCGCAATCAAATGGCTCTTACAAACATTGATAGTAAAAAACATAGATGTCTAACCAGCGCTAAAAAATTACCCCACGTTCAATTGTGGCAAGGCGGGCGGGGCTTGTTAATTGTGTTACCAATCAGAGCAATTTCAGTAGGTATTACCCGGCAAAATATCTATTCACCTGCCACCGTCAGACTGCCATCTTAGGAGGTACCTAGATATTTGAACGAACATCATGAAGTCAATGGTTTGACGTTTTTAAATAAAAGTCACGCTGTCGTTTACTATCGCCCAATCAACATTCACGTCACCACGCATGGCGCACAGAATGAACCAATCACAGAGTAATTTACTCTACAGCACATCTTGCGCTCATTTCACTCGTACAGACTAATCGAGAGGACAGGGGCCATTTTTTAGAGTGAATTTTGTAGGAAGAAATACTTCTATGGTTTTTTGTTCGTAGCTTACAAAGAACCTCGTTTTATTGTCTCATATCGAGTTGTTCGGCGGCGGACAGGGGCTGATACTCCGGGATTTAGTGGCGCGATAACGCGTGGGTGTCACCTAATGAATTTAGTTATTTATGTGCGCCGGTGGCGCCCAGATTGTTGCTGTGGAGACCTAGGGCATGAGGCCGTTTGAAAAGCAAACCTTAAAAAGTTAAACCTATTATAACACTGACAATTAAATATAGACAACTATTTGTCTCTCGGTCACACAATATTGCCTTCTAAATTAACATGTGAGCAAGGGGAAAATAGTTATTCAATCCTTTTCTTAAATTATGGCATGATTAAGACAAGACAAGAATATTATTTATTGTAAACCAGAGCACATGACATAGAAAACATTTACGTACCTACCTGTATATTTTTTACTCTCAATGCTCATACGTAGTTATACATTTAATGTGTTTAATCGCGATTATTTATTAGATAAACTTAATTACCTTAATTTCCCATGTTTCGGCAAGGTTGCAGTTGCCGAGCTCATGGGTACCTAGTCAAAATTGGCGAGTAGGTGCAGGCGAGTGGTGGTTACCTAATTAAGTTAGCTTAATAAATAAACGCGATTAGACCCGTTAAATGTATACCTGTACTAAATAAAGATGTTACTATATCTCTTCACCTATTACTAGTGATTTCTTCTTGGCGGGATCCCGTGAGGTGGCCGTGGATAGGGAGATGTTTATAACTTCCACAAAATAAACATTAAACTCACTAAAAATCTCTAATCTGTCTAATACCTAACTCCCGGCACATAACTTGACTAACTGACTTTGATTGTATATTGACGTATTTTGGGACATTCAGTCTAAAAAAATTAACAAACGATTTAAGGAATGCTCTTAGGTAAGTTTTCATCATAAACTCGTTCCGCTTATGCCAATTTTTGGTTAAGTTATGTGCCAACATCGTGAGGAAACGTGCGGCTTGGTTGGCTCCGCATTGACTGTTATTGACTTGTCTTTTCTGTGGGCTAGGCCGACTAAGCTGTCAGGATGGTATAGGTGCTGGGCAGGCCATCTACAAAACAATGTCCCAGGCACTGCAGCGTCCGAGTGGTCCCTTCACCCATCTAGTGAGAGTGAAGGTACCGCTGGACGCTGTATAAATCATCTCATTACGTAGATGCAAAGGCCAAAGTTATGTGCCATTTATACTGAAATGACATAATTATTTTTAAAATTAATATAATAATTTTACTCGACCTCTATCTCGCCTAGCGGCTGATTTATTATGTGCTAAATACGTTGTCAAAACACAGAAAAGAAAAACAAATCTTTCAGTCTTGCGACCTGATTCGTGAATAAGATAAGATAAGATAAGAATATTCTTAATGTACCAGGAAAAACACAAACGTGAAATATTTACAAGAATGCAGTACAATTACACTATGAATATAGTCATAAATCACAAGAAGTTTAACTGTAATTAAATCTACATATTAATGAAGTGATAGGATTTTTACTGTGTACAATTTTGAGTTTCAAAAAGATTCCTTAATAGTTAACTGAGAACTTAACAAAATTATACAAGTGCTATTTTGCACTTTGTACTGTTTCCAAAATTCTCAGTGATTCTTTTGATACTCATAGCGTAGATAAGACATACCTCTCTCTCCTAAAATCTCTCCACGATAAGTTATGAATGTTACTAATGAATGATTTATTCACAATATCATTTTAAAAAAATGCCTTTTTGTCTGTAGTCATCATAAAGCCACCGAAAACTCGCTATATCTACCTCGCGGCATAATCGCGACAATTTATTATGTAATCGCGATTTTAAGTTTACTTAATAAATAATCGCTATCAAAGCCTTTAAATTTAAGTATAAACTATTTTCCCTTAGGTAACCTACCTACTATGAATCAATTTTTTTTGCGCTTATAAAAGCCACTGCAACTGCGCATCAGCGTCATCGTGCTAGCAAACAAAAGGCGTACCTAAACGTGTCAAGTGGAGGCACAATGGTCCACCTCCCGCCACCTCGCACAAGCGACGCAATCAGAATTCAAGCCGGCGACACTGGCGACCGAACACCTACGGCATTCGTCTTGCTCCCGGCACAATGCCGGCGAGGCCGCCCAGACGCTGCCCATTTCCATCATAATATACTCAAATATTTGTGCTATCAACTGGCGGACCACCCAAGGCGACAGCAGCCTCATTCAGCGACACATGATCTGACGTCTACCTGATAGAACAAAGCGCTCCACCTATTTATATTCAGATTGTGAACTGCCGATCCGTTCTGCAGGCGCGGGTGATTCCTGTTTGTCTCCACCTTGTTTTTGTTAATCATTAGGTATAGGTACGCACTATTCACTGCAGCCCTAAGGCGTTGCTGTTTTCAAGTGAGAACAATGCTTGGCAATTGTTGTTCACGATTATAAAGATATTGAAAACATGATTATTGTCAGAATATTTCTGGTAAACTTTCCAATTTATGTTTTGAAAACCTGAAACTATATAGACACCAAATTTAATTGTTTCAAATTTTAGTTGGAATAAGAGCCACCTAATTGAATAGGTAATACTTAGAACACTTTGCTGAGCATAATGAAACTAAAGTAGTTGTTTTCACCTACTTATAAATAAAGCAATATCCACAGAAAATTCTACAAAATCGTCTGTGGGCTTGGGAGATAAATTTTCAGAGCAGTATTTCCCAATGAATCTTGTTGTCAAACATCATTGACTTACAGTAGATTTTTTTTCAAGTCAACAAAATCCCCTAACCCAATTCCATCAAAACCAGTCGTGACCAATCAATCGCGTCAAACGCATAAGCAAATTGAGTTTTCTCTCGCCAAGTGGCAGAACAATTACATGACCAGGCGCATCAATATTCAATAGGTCTATTGAGGTGGCTCGGCACAAGTGCCGCTGATCTAGGCATCGGGGCGCCCAATGGCGCGGCCAAGGGGGGCGGGGCTCGGCCTGGCTCCGCCCGCGCGCAGTGAGAGCGCGCAAGCACGCGAATTACGATTAGCGAAGGAAATTTGGATCAGCCAGCCTATTCCGTAACTGTCCACTGTATTTAGTAATTCAATTTAACACTATCGAAGTGTCAAAATGTTTGTATTTGACAGTTCGCATCGGACAAAGCAGTACTGTAGAGACGTTTCGTTGTACCGCCCTTGGATAAGTCCTGAATTTTTCTTCTAAATGAGGATACAGTGCTTGTAGCTGGCAGAGCGATAGTTGTAGGCAGACGTACTTATAGTTTTACGATTACGTTGGTTCTTTTACTTTGTTTTATTTGATCACTTCTTCCTTAGTTGTAAAATGGGCTAAATTTATGAAAAATTTGTTTAATTTTCTTGACAATACCTACCTACCTGAAACGCTATCTAACTTGTAAAATTAGGTAGGTGAAATAAATAAAATTAAACCACTACTAGGTAAGGTAATTAACCAAGCTTATAAAACACTTACAAAATTGACGACATAGCGTAAGAAATATCTATACTTATTAAAACATTTTTAATACAATATATACAATTTTTTCTATTAAATATTATATACTTACTTGTTATACTTATACTAAGTATAATTGACTGACATTTTTATGCGCTGTCGCTATTACGTGAAAACCTTTATCTTTTAAAGCTATTAAAAGCGCTATCTACGGATATTACATAATTAACGAACACAATGACCGAAACGTTTACAAGCACGTAGCATTGGAATAAAACTACTCTAATTGCTAGACGTGGAATTGTCTCCCTAAATACAAGGTAAAGGTAAACAGAAGAATATTAAACCAATAGTTGTCTTCTAATAATTTGGTTAACATTTACACACAGGGTGCTTTCCTTTTTATTGTAAAATGCCCTACAAATAAATTGAACAAGTGACTTTGACTTCGTGTGGACGTACTTCGAGTCTCTTATAATTTTAGTCAACTCAACAAATAATAAAAACGGGCCAAGTGCGAGTCGGACTCGCACACGAATGGTTCCGTACCATTATCAATACCTACAAAATTTGAATAATTCAAGCGTCTACCTGTTGCCGTTATTAATATTGAGCAAAACGGCAAAAAATCATGTTTGTTGTATCGGAGCACCACTTAAATACCTATTTATTTTATTCTCTTTTTTAGTATTTGTTGTTATAGCGGCAACAGAAATACATCGTATGTGAAGATTTCAACTGTCTAACTATAACGGTTCATGAGATACCTACAGCCTGGTGACAGACGGACGGACGGCGGAGTCTTAGTAATAGTGTCCCTTACCCTTTGTGTACGGAACCCTAAAAATTATGCTCCTACTTGTCCATCGCAAAATAATACCGACTGCGCGAATTTCAGTTTAAGTTATACGTCGGGCGTTATACCGAGAAACACACTTTCGATTTAATTATTAGGTACATAAAAACAGTTTTGTTGGTAGCTACTGGGTACCGATACGTATAAACTTTGAAAAATAGTCCATTACCATAGTGACAACAAAAACTCCTTCAAACAACAACATGACAATAAAACACGCGGTAACGCTACAAAGTATTCCTGGTAAACAAGCGTCCACCCTGTACCGGCAGCCGCCCGCCCACTAACATATGGCGACTGGCGGAAGGGAGCGAGGCGCGCTGCCTAGACTGCCTACCCCGTGTTTTAACTCGTCTAATTGTTTCCCATTTACATACATTACAGAAAAAAACCCACGCCACGCCAGCCCCAACCCAATATGTAAATACCTGCCTATATACGAGTGCCTACTGCTCCAAGCCGCCCATTATATTATTACAAGATATTAGGGACCCCGTTCGCTATGCCAATTTTGATATCGAACAATGGCGCAACGGAAATCAATGACCAAATGGGTGTAATGACTCTAATTTTAGTTAGGTTCCCATACAATGTCTGTGTAGTGGACTACACTTAGATGATTTTGATACTATTTTAGTGTTGATAAGGGGAATACCGAACGATTCCAACGAGTACGTTAGCGTAACTATTTTATTGTAAAGTGATGAGTAAATATATTGCAAACTAAGCAATTTTTATACATTGAACGCCGCCAGTAAAATGTCTCATCTATGCTTGTAAAAGTAACGTAGATACCAGTACATTATTCTAGTGGTATTTGCCAAATGATTTTTTAAATTTGGTACAAAGTTAGTTTCTATTGCTGCAATTTTATGCGAACCGGTTGAACAATGGGTTGAACTGGATAATCTATAAAATAATAACCGTATTAGAATGACGGTCCATTTGTGAAACTCACATCGGATTTTCTCGTCAAAACACATTGTTCTAGAGGGCTGTACACGTATGTGGCGGGATCGGCGGGTATAATAGCTCCCTTATCTGGCCATGGATCGAACAAAGGCTACTTACAAGCGTTCTTAATCGTCATTTCACATACGCGGGGGGGTTAACGGACGTTTGTCTTGACGTGCAATGTCTAAATGGAAAGTAGATCGCATAGAATACTCTTTGCAAGTACGGTCCGAAAAAACAAGTTCAATAGGTGTTATAAAAAAAAAACAAATTACAGTCGGAAGAATAGTGGAGCATAGGTACAGGGCCCTTATTATGAAAAATGTGACATTATCGGAAGGGTCGTCAACGTCGCGCTTGAGCCCGACTATTCACTCAAATCTAGCGACAAATAGTGTTCCGTGTGGCGCCGGATTAAGAATAGCGTCACTCCATTTCCTTCCGTGGATGTCGTAAGAGGCTTAGGATGACTAAGGAAATAGGTACATTACCAGGAGACGGGCAGCAGCCTCTTCCTGAGATCCCAACCGCATACTGCGATCGCCAACCCGCCTGCCAAGCGTGGCGATTATGGCAAAACCCTTCATGGTCAGGAAAACCGTGAGAGCGGCCTATGTCCTGCAATGGGCGTCAAATGGCTGATGATGATGACTTTTAGTAAGTTTTGAAT
The DNA here is from genome assembly GCA_963969515.1 of Yponomeuta evonymella. Classification (NCBI taxonomy): domain Eukaryota; kingdom Metazoa; phylum Arthropoda; class Insecta; order Lepidoptera; family Yponomeutidae; genus Yponomeuta; species Yponomeuta evonymella. The sequence goes on along the minus strand of OZ018342.1, from coordinate 9,935,376 downwards.
TCAAAAAACATTCCGGAATTTTCAGCCCGTGGTAATGGTAAGCGAGTTAACAACAACTTGGACTCGCAGTCCAACGGAACGGAAATTTAAAGGTTTGTGTGCTGTCGACTGTACCTACTCATATGGCTGGCAGTGGCTGGATAAGGATGGACGATGACAGAAAGAAGTCCCCCCCCCCCAAAGCGAAAACGAGCAGATTGATTGATGGTATTTTTGAAAAGCAAACCGTATTTTCCAATGCAATGCAAATAGTTGGTATATCTGCTGTGAACTGGGAATATCAATGACGGCCGGTTTTGACGTGTTTCTTTAATTTCTTCATTGGTTAATATTTGATAGACAATAGCTTTTTTTATGTAGCCTATATATGTTCTACTGCAGGACACAGGCCTTCTCTCAGAGAGAGAGTATGGGCTTAATCGCCACGCGTGCCCACCGCGGATTAGCAATTTCAAGCGTTGAGTTGTGTGAACACCTCATACACTCAGGTTTCCTCACGATGTTTTCCTTTACGGTTAGCGAGTGGTATTGCTACTGTAACTTCCCAACGTAAATTAGAAAACAAAGTCATTGGTACATGCCGGGATTCGAATCCACGACCTATCGAATGAGAAACAGGCGTTCTACCGCTCCGCTACCACCGCATTTTAAGACAACAAATAGGTATATTTTTTAAGTAGTCGTATAAATGATGCTTCCATTAATAGTTCCTATTTTATGTGCAATTAAACATTACCGTGTCCATTCTGTTATTCTATCACTACCTGCTGCATAAACGCCGCGATTGTGTTTGCTCCGCTCGCCCGCGGCCACAATGGGTTTCGGAGCGGCCGCATAGGTTGCTAGATACGCATGCTAAGCGATGCAGTCAATGCAAATCCGCGACCCGATTACACTGCGATGCCCGGTTTTACATTGGACGATAACCGTAACTGCATGACAATCTTCGACAAAGTAAGTTCTCATGACGGCCTTTATACCTAAATATATGAAACTACCAGGCCGATGATGTCTGACTAGTATTTCTGTTGTGAACTTATAAACTAAAAAAACACGGAAAAGTGCGAGTCGGACTCACCCACCGAGGGTTCCATACAAATTTGTGGGTACTTTCATATTATAAGTAGTTTACAAGTTTTTTATGATTTTTTTTTATGATTGCCGCATAGTATAGGTAAGTAGGTACTAAGTGATGCAGTTAATGCAAATTCGCGACCCGATTACACTGCGATGCTCGGTTTTACATGTTAACGTGTAGTATAAGCGTTAACACGAATTTTCGAAGAATTTTTTTTTGTAAGCGCTACACATTATAAGCTTAATTCCGGATTCATTTACTTGATTTTTCGTCAAAGGAGTCCAACCAGGTGAAGAAATTATACGGTCGGCAAATGATGAGATTTATCTCTTCTGTAAATCCTCGTAGAAAAAGTACGACGACTTTTCAACAGAATCAATTACAACGTGTTGCTTGCGTGCATTACGTGTATTTTTTACAAGAAGAGAAACAAAATACGAAACACAGAAAAAACAAATTACAACTAACAAGGAGGTTGCCGATTTTTTTGGCACCACCAGGATTCGCTCTGATTCGCAGAGCTTAATGATGGTGAGTAGAGACGGAGCTCGGTCGTCGGTTCCTGGGCCTAGATTCTGTTAATGCATTGTAGTAACATGACAACTGCATGAACATGGCGGTTTTCATTTCATGGCTGCTTTAAGTCTACGCGGGCACACCTATCAAACCTTCTAGGCGTCAATGGTACGAAAAAACCCGTCACGTGACCCGACAGTGTACCTGTCATTATACTACAATGCACTAACAGAATCGAGGCCCTGGTCTCTAATAAGTAAGTGAATCCGGAATTAATCTAAGAACGTTCACACGAAATTCACACAACGCCTTTAGGACTTAAATATATGAAACTACCAGGGCTGCGTTCCATAAAACTACAATTAATAGTTTATTATGACAGTTCGATGTGCATTGCATAAGCGATTAGTACAATTTGTCTACCTGCTTGTTAGTCCATGAGTTAAGTGACTAGGCTAGGATTGTAGTGTCCCGGTCTAATGATGTCGTGTCGTTGCGGTTGTCGTCGGATGTGAAACAGGCCAATCCCAGCTCTTTTCCAACCAGACTTCCACAAACTTTATACTTACGCCTAGTTTACACGAGTTGAGCGATTTAGTACGTACCTGAACAACAAAAAACACTGGTCATTGGAAACTTAAATTTTTCTCAGTATTCGAATGTTGTTCTGTACATAGCCTCTTCCAGAATATTTTGATGAGCTTGGGTCCACTTATGACCGTTTCCTATAATTCAATCCGTCTATAGATTTATATTATCATTATCAACCCATAGCAGTCCACTGCATTACGTGAATCTCTCCCTGTATGGGAGGTTTTGCCGTAATCTCCACGCTTGGCAGGCGGATTGGAGATCGCAGTGTTTGGTGGTCTGGTGTCACAGGTCAACGCTGCTGCCTGTTCCCGTTTTTTCGTCGCCTCTTACGACACCCACGGGAAGAAATGGGATGGCTCATTCTAGGTCGGAGCCACACGGCATTGATTTATATAATGCAATTGAAATCCTTAACAATATTTGCCAGACTGTGCCCGAAGGGGCGTTTTTTTTTTTAAGGGACTCCTTCAGAAAATTAAAGTTTGTCAACAAAACATGGAAAGAAGTATGCTAAATATAAAACTGAAGGATAAATGGACATTGGAAAAAATAAGAAAAATAACAAAAGTTGTTGATGTAACCAAGAAGTTGAAGCAGCTGAAGTTCAGGTGGACAGGGCACATAATGAGAGAACAGACGGAAAATTGGACGAGAGAAGTAACCGAATGGTACCCAAGAGAAGGAAAGAGAAAAAGAGGAAGACCTATAAGGAGATGGGAGGATGATTTACCCAGTGGATGGAGAGTCACAGCCAGGGATAGAGAGAAGTGGAAAGCCCTAGAGGAGGCCTATGTCGGAAGACAACCTGACTTTGAAGTCGTTGCCGAAGTCGGCATGTAGCAAAAAAATAAATAAATAAAACAACGAAATGCATGTTACATTTAATTCGAGTCAACTAATGTTTAATTTAAAAATTTATTCAATTGTAATTTAATATATTTTAATTGTGAATCAATGTCAGCGAAATAAAGGCTATTTTTATTTATTTATTTTATTTATATAATTTTCGCATTTATGGACAATGATATTGATACTTTAAAAGTAACTAAGTATTTTTGTACATAACCACGATTTTCAACGTTTGGTTAGAAATTTTAATCTACAATCGAAGTGGTAACTACGAAGTATCGTGACGTGGAAAAATGTCTTCTTTTCAAGTTTCAATGAGTTCATTACATGCACACCAAGTTTAGCTTAAAACGGATTGTCCATTGTCTATATATATATTATAGTCTATCGTCAAATATGCGCAAAGAAGTAAATTTGTATTACTATATACTATAGTAATGGTACAATAATAGTTTTTAACCAAAGATATTACTAGGGTCTGCAGTTTAGAACAGTAATGAGTTGACTTAAATATACAGATTAGATTTTGTTGCCTAGCTAGGCTTTATGCCTGTGTTATGGCATCCAGCGCCAAATCCCCACGGAATATGGCAAGGTAAAATATTGTAAGCAATATAATGTTAAACAAAGTAACAATTTAGAAGAAATTTTAATAAAATAATAAATAAATCGGCCAGTACCGACCATAAAACGCTCAAACTATAAATATTTTTTACTTTGATAGTTTTGTGCACATGATTCGTGTGCTTATACTGTATAGTGTTTTTATCCTTGAAAGCTAACATTGTTCTCAATTATTCCATTTTGAATGAATATATGAATGTTGAGGAAGCGAAAGTGATCTGTCAGGATCGTGGCAAGTGGCAGTCCCTAGTCGCTGCCTACCCCTCTAGGATACAGGCGTGAGTTTATATAGGTATGTATGTATGTAGGTATGTGTATATAAACTTTGATTAAATTAGTCAGTTTTTTTATTATTTGGAGTCTGTCAGTAAAAACAGTCAGTAGACTTGTACCTAGATGCTGTCATCCAATTACGCATTTAATAAGTATGCGAATGGTCTCTAATTTGGTACAAAGACAGACTATGGATTAGTACCTATGTATCGTAGGATACTTAAATAAAGCGGATATTAGCGAATATCTTGGAAAATTCACGAAAAACTGTGCGCCGTGTTTAATCTTGTTTAATCTAAAAATCCTAGGATATTTGCAAATATCTGGTTTATCTAAATATTCTACAACATATTCCAACCTAAACGAAAAATAACCTAGCTTGCAGAAGATACACACTAGCTAAGTCCTTCTTCGGTCACATACACATAGATAGGTATGTTACGTACGTTCACGTAAACATTACCTATCAATATTACTAAACCAACCGAAAACTTACAATCCCAGCAAAGCTCTTCCGGACGTAAGTAATTAATTCACCATCAGCATTCTAAGGTAGTTTATTTTTTAATTAGTGGCCGCTTTTCCATAGGCCAGCTTACATCAAGATAGGCGTTAGGCTGTACGCCGTGTGTGAATGGCCGACGGTTGCCTCACGCACAAGCAACGGCTTCGGCGATTATATGCAAATGAGATGTCATAACACGAGAATAATTACACCACGCCACGGGTCGCCCTTTTGGACCTAGCACAAATTGGATTTACGTGAAATGCAAGTTTCGCCGTCGCGACATAACGTTGATACTAGCGCGGCGCGGGGTGAATATAAATAAGAAGACGGATAAATCTCTTCATTGAAGAGTCTACCCTCTTCTGATGAAGTTTAGCGATACCTTTTTAAAGGGGTAGCTGGCCAGCGCCACCATGTAGTTTGATTTTAGACGGCAGAGAATTCGTTACATTGTTTTAGGGGCCGGTCGACAACTAGCTAGGAATCAAATAGGTTTAAAAAGGATAAAATAAAAAATATTTAAGTAATATCGTGTTTCGTTAAGTTAGGATCGTTTCATTAAATATTGTCAGTCAAATCTGCGTGTATTTCCATGTTTGTGATGCCCTTCCTTGGTTACCATTGCACAGTGTATCCTAGGACATAAAAATGTGGAAGTTACGTAAAAAAGTACCTATATGGGGACAATTTTGCAATATCTAGCCCAATTTGTGCGTCAACTAATACTAAAACAAAACCTTTGTTCCATAAAACAAAAAGTGCCCAAGCGAGAATATCATTAAAATTATTACAGTCACCGGGGACTTTTCACGAAAACTCCACGGTGGAAATTGCGGGCACCCGTGGGTCAGCGTGACCAAGCATGCTGCGTTAAGGGGCGCTCGGATCGTTATGCTAATAAGGAAGCAATAACCGAAAGCTACGTATCCTTAAACTATCTTTCGTCAAAATTCAACCTTATTCCCAGCAGGCTGAATTAGTTTTAGGATAGTCCCAGTAAGGTTGTAGGACGTTACGAGATTGTGTAGTGGTTTATAGGGCTGCGTGTTAGACTGCTGTAGCCGCGATAGCGAGGTAATGGACGGTTGACTACGTTTATGGTTTGCCCGCGACTGGTGCTCGGACTTACAAGTATATAGTCGTAAATACTCCACGTCGCGTGATACTGAGCCTTAAGACTCTTTATTTTCTTAACAAAGCCTTGTCCGTTTCTGTACGTGCTGGAAAAAATGAGATTCGTTACTTTAGTCACTTTAACTATGCGACGTGGTATTTAAATAACGCAAACCCTGAAAACCTTTTTTTCAGTAATTAAACCACTTTCATTAACCAAAAGCGTATACTTCATTTATTTTTTTATTCAATTTTGAAAAACCGGCCAGCTGCGAGTCGAACTCGCACACGAAGGGTTCCACGCGATTATCTATACAAAATTAGACAAAAATCTAATTTGAGAACAGCGCCATCTATAGAAACCAACAAAAAGTAAACGCTTTTTGTTGGTTTCTATAGATACATTGACATTTAATGACATGACATCGACGCTGCGAAGATTACATAGATGACCGCTAGATAGCGAGCGCTGTTTTTAGACAACGTTTGTTGTATGGGAGCCCCCTTAAATATTTATTTTATTTTTTTGTTATAGCGGCAACAGAAATACATCATCTGTGAAAATTTCAACTGTCTAGCTATCACGGTTCATGAGGACAGTGAAGTCTTAGTAATAGGGTCCCGTTTGGGTACTCTTCGGGTATGGAACCTTAAATAAGGAAAATTAATTTGAGAACTTTAAGCTTTGGCTTATTCAATAGAAAATTGTATATTCGACCAGCCAAGTGCGGGTCGGACTCACGCACCGAGGGGTCCGTCCATGCTAGCATAAATATTATGCTGGTATTTAGCAAACAATTACGGTTTTTAGGGTTCCGAAGTCAACAAGGAACCCTTATATTTTCGCCATGTCCGTCTGTTGTCCGTCTATCTGTTGTCTCCCGGCTTAACGGTAGATTGTAGAAACGTGAAAAAAATCAGGCAGTAGCACATATAATGAACTTAAAAGAAAACTATCACGGCTAAGTAGGCTTTACAAGTTAACGAGTACCTACTAGGCGACCAATCCATTGAAAATTACTTTGGTGAAGTTGTTAGTTCTGGTCACCACTGTACCACCTGTGTACCTAGACGGAGCTGAGCTGAAGAGAGTTTCGCAATTCAAATACCTGGGTCACTGGGTCTCGGATGACCTCACCGATAGTGAGTGTCAGAAGCAATATGGCTGTCAGAAGCAATATGTTGGCTCGTAGATTTTCGTGATGTAAGTACAGTAGCCGTTAAGATCACGCTGTTTAAGGCTTTCTGTCAGACTTTTTACACGTGTGGTCTATGGGTCAACTATGTGCAGAAAGCGATCAGCGCCCTGCACGTTCAGAACAATAATGCGCTTAGGATGTTGTTGGGGCTGCCGAGGTACTGCAGCGCGTCATCTATGTTTGCTGAGGCCCGCATAGACGGCTCTTCTGCAATTTTGCGGAAAAGAGCTGCCTCGTTACTCAGCCAGATCAGAGGCAGCACTAACAGCATCCTGAGAGTTATAGCTGGCAGATATGACTGCCCGGTCATGTGGCAGATAGAACAATGGCACCTTAATTTAATTTAGTTTAAAGCGGTGGTAGCCTAGTGGGTAACCCAGGTTCGATTCCCAGTGCGGGCATGTACCTATGACTTTGTTTTCTAAGTTATGTACATTTGTGAAGTTATATCAGCAATACCACTCGCTAACGGTGAAGGAAAACATCGTGAGGAAACCTGAGTGTCTGAGCTATTTACATACCTCAGCGCTTGAAATCGCCAATCCGCGGTGGACACGCGTGGTGATTACTCTCTCTCTGAGAGAAGGTCTGTGCCCTACAGTGTGACGTATGACGCTGCTTATGATTACGATGAATTTGGTTTGATTTAATTTAATTTGATTTTGTTTAATTTGATTTGATTTATTTTAATTTAATTTAATTTCATTTCATTTAATTTCATTTGATTTATTTGCTTTTAATTTGATTTAATTTAATTTCATTTGATTTGATATGATTTAATTTGATATAATTTAATTTGATTTAATTTAATTTGATATGATTTAGTTTGAATCGATTCGATTTGATTTAATTTAATTCAATGTGTATAATGAGAACATGAATACTTTTAGGGCGGTGTGCCCTCACTGCCCTGGTTCCTCGAGGCAGTATGTCGTTCCGCGCGGCTTAAATGTCCACCCGACACGCACTTGCCTAGTGGGTAGAACAATGGACTCGGAAGCTAGAGACCCAGGTTCGATTCTCTGTGCGGGCTTTGTTTATTTTCAAAGTTACGTACATCTGCGAATTTGTAGTAACAATACATATGCTAACCGAGAAGGAAAACAACGCGAGGCAACCCGCGGATTGGTTGGCTCCGTACGTATTGACTTGTATTTCCTGTGGGCTCCATCTATAAACAGTTTCCTAGGCACTGCAGCGTCCGTGTGGTCCCTCCACCTATCTAGACTGCACTATAATCACGATTGACTACGGTTTTTACGATACATCAAAAGCGGAAAAATATTAAAAAACAGTTTTCTTGTTCTCTATATAGGTATATTTTATTTTTGTTGTATGTTATGCCATAATAACACAAATTGCATAATAATTACGACTGGCTTTGAATTACGGATCAATGGATAAACGTAGGATAATCAGCGTACGCATAGTAATAAGCTCTTTCTGGTACGGAACTCTAAAAAGTGACGTCTCCGTAGCAAGCGCAAACAAACCCTCTACCATGGTAGGCCAGCAGATACCTATATTTTCTTTACCTTTCTTTACAAACAAGGATTCATCATCATCATCATCAGCCATTTGACGCCCACTGCAGGACATAGGCCTCCTTCGTGGTTTTCATAACCATGAGGGGTTTTACCGTAATCGCCACGCTTGGCAGGCGGGTTGGCGATCGCAGTATGTGGTTGGAATCTCAGGAAGACGCTGCTGCTCGTCTCCTGGTAATTGATTTCTTTAGTCGCCTTCTACGACATCCACGGAAGGAAATGGAGTGACGCTATTCTTAATCCGGTGCCACACGGAACCCTACAAGGATTGTTTTGTTTTAATTTTGTTGTAGTTTCCAGTTGGTAAATATTTACCCCATATGTAACAAATAACAAAGTCAGACGCTAAAGAGGGGGAAAAAGATTATTTTTTCATAAATCAATATGAAATAAACTTTTGTTCTCCCCATAACCTTTTGTTAGTTAACAAATCAATGTGAATTGTCAGAATACATGTGGTTTTTGTGGTAAGCAATTGCAAGTCGACCGCGAAAACAGATTGCAGATAATAAATCCTTTATTTTGACCATCGGCAAGGACAACGTATTCACAAGCGCGTTTTTGTAGTCATTAAATATCGTGGGAGCGAAGTTATGTCGAAGCTTTTTTGTATAGCAATCCTTTTCCATTCATACGAGAAGTAAACTTTAATAAAATTCTCTTCATATGCAGAATTCAAATATTGCGAAACTTCGGCAAAAGCTATGTAAACTCAAAAAGCTTTGCTGAAAATGTCCCACCGACCGTTCGTTTAGAACGGTACAAAAAAAAGCAACGAAGGTAAACCTGCAATTCTGACTGTCAAATTAACCTCGAGTCAGGTAAGTAAAAACGGTTTGTGTATCGTAGACAATAGAGGTTTCCACTATTATTCCTTACTGGCGTCAAGCGGAACCCACGAGCAATTCAGAAACCACTAAACGGTGGCTCTCACACCGTTAATTTTACGACACAAAAGTCGAAAAACGCGAGATGAAAAACTTTGCGGTTGCACCATTTGATGTGTAATTAGGGGATTTAATAACATAATAGCAGCGCTACGTAATGGTAACAATATCGAAGATGCGTATTACGTCTCAATGTGCTCTTCAGAACGGTACTCAATAACGGGCACTTATAATAAGTTTGAATTAGGCACTTACTATTTATTACAGGCTCTCACTGGCCCACGCGCTAAAAAGTTGGCCTAGCATCATGTCATACTGTTTTCCTTTTTTTCAAAAACAACCGATAAACGGTCGGATTAAAGGTTGTCGCGGAATGTGAAGCTTGCCCGTGGGCAGGTGTGGTGTACCCAGGGCCGCGGCCCTCCGGACCGCTCGACACTAATGAACACAATGAAGACGTATTCCTGCAAGCATATCCGGCGTTGATCGATTGATTTACTCGCCGCCACCGCGCTCGAGCTTTTTGTATTCGAATGTCGTACGGACCCCATTTGCATATCCAAGGGACCAATTTTGAGCGGGCGCAAGACATGATACGCTAGATAAGTGAACGAACGAGGGGATATGTCTATTTGCATATGATGAAGCGCTTATCGATTTGACAGACTCGTTGGAAAAAAATATGTTATACCCTTACTCTACATTGCAACATGTCGCGGAAACCAAGTTAAATTATACGATTTTAAAAACCTATTTAGAGGCTAAAAATTCCATCCATGCCGGGACTTGAACCCGCGACCTCTGTCTAACCGTGCCAGAGCATGGGTGGAATTTTTAGCCTCTAAATAGGTTTTTAAAATTGTCTTCAGCACGGGTTAGTGATACAAAAAGAATATAATCAATTATACGATGTTCTTGTGCAAATGCTTGATAATCCACTCGACAGGTTGACCATATAGTATATCACGTAATTATTGCCATTACACTTACCCCCGGTTTCTCGTATACTAACAAGCTTTTAATCTACTGTTAACAGCTGCCAGTGGTTTTTTTTTTGTATGCAATGGTCAATTGACAGCTGTTAACAGTAGATTAACAGCGTGTTAGTGTACGAGAAACTCTGGGTTAGTAAGGTAATTACCACTCAACAAGCGATATTATGCTTTTGATATCTCATTTGCATTGACAGAAATGCATGTGTATTTATTATCGAGTATAGACCAGATGTCAAAAAATCCATGCCAACTACAATACACTGCTAAAAATAGCGCAATTTGGCGAACTGAGTGAATTCGTTTGGTTAGGCCCAAAAACCAGGCTATGACAAGGTGGGTAATTATGCAAAACAATGTAAAACTGATATGTTAATACGTTGTCCGGACGATTTAGCACCCCGAGGTTCCGTCGACATTTGTAGCCGTTTAGCGAAGGGCCGCTATCGACCCCCGATCAACTGTCTTCTGTTCTTTCACCAAGAAAGGGGTCTTAATGACCATCAATAAATTTGTAATTGTTTGTTTTCATCGCAGTTCATTAAATTATATGTGTGTTGTTAGCACATGACGTAAAATCAAATTATCTAGGTTACCGTAGCGCAGTAAGGTAAATAGAATTTACTCTCTTATTTTCAGTTATAATGTTATGGTTTATTTAATGATATATCTGAGTGATTCAAATAGATAAACCCAAAATTGTTCGGTGCAACCCTTTTGGTTTTTAATGTGAATACATTATGACAAGCCTAACTCATTTTTGACAAGCTGCTAATCATATTCAAAAGTGCACCTTGCGCTAACGTCTGCCCGTTAGAATTTTAAAACAAAAGATTTCGAGGCACAACTCCTTACTTAAATCAGATGGATAGAATAATATTATAATTTTTAGGTACCATAGCTTTTTTGGACGCAGAGGAATCACGAAAAGTCTGGGCGCTATTTTATATAACTTCAATTTGTGGTGTAGGTAGGTACTATGACAAATCGATGTACATTGCTGGGTACAAAGGAAGACTCTTCTACGCAATGTACATCAAATTGTCAGAATAAATTATGAATTGTAGTCTTATGAAATACGGCCTGAAGTAAATTAATTTTGATTCATAGAAAAGGTTTTATCTAACAATTTTATCTATCCTGCCACCTAAAACATGACGTAAGTCCCTCTTCTTTATGTGCCATCTCATATCGAAGGTTGGCAACCAATTCGGCTATCTTGCTTTTCGAGGCTGCCGATACAAATAAGATACTAGCACTCTTTTCAAACCACTATATACGTAGTAAGTTGTGTAGCTGTTATATCTTGGCCTCCCTAGCCTTCTTCTTCCTGAAGTCTTGCCTTACATGATAAGGTGATGGAGACTACACTTAGTGTTATGCATACTCTAGCTTCCGTTTCTTAATGATGTTAATGACCTCTGCTTTCTTCTTCGTTATTTATTTATAGCGCGGCAGAATTGCAAACCCTTTTAACCCACAAAATTCTCAACATGCAGCAGTACAGAAGCACGGAGAAGTTGTTACACCTTGCAACTCTGGCACGTATCACAATTCTGCTCAATTCTGATTTAATCTAAACACTGTAATCGTCTTTATCGTTGACTCCCAGATATTTGTAGCGATTGACTCGTTTCAAGACATTTCAACCAACAATTTTAGTATCACTTACTTATTGAATTAAAGTAATATTCCGGTGAAACTGCACATCTTTTTAACAGTCAGAATTTCCATAAGTTCACCTAACTAGCGCGGAAACAGACTTTAGTTCGCAACTGCCAATCAGCCGCGCCACGCGTACCTACTCATTAGCATTTTCATCAATCATTTCTTTCACTAGAAGTAGCAGTTTAATATAGTTATAGTTTATCAGCAATCGCATGCTATCATTTCTAGCAGATAGCACCCCAATTCGCTACCCGGTTTCAAGACAATAGCTAATCTCGTAACCAACTGGAAGAGCCGTACCCTGATCATAGCGTGACTCGTAGGCGCTCTTACAACTTCTGATAGGGCACACGTAGTTTTATTTGAGAGCAACTTACAAATAAAATATAGAGGTGAAACGTTATATAATTTTGAAAATTTTGATGACTACTGGGGCCAAGTCGCAACACCTACGCGATTCAGCGTCGAAGCCGAGTATATCCGATTCAGCGCTACCGACCCGAGCGTGTCGCGTTTAGTGTTTAGAAAAAGTGCGAAAAAATAAGTTTTCACTTCCATAAATAAAACGGCGAAAGGAACCCAGGGCAGCCAGTGTTTGCCCTGACATAATTAAATTTCCAGCAGTTCATCAAAGCGGGCGCATCCTCACAGGTTGCGCGCGCGCAACCCGTGACGATCACTTCGCATATCTAATACTCACAATGTACCCCACGTCTCTGAAGTAAATTATAACTCGTTTGAAGAACCCAACTGCATGTGACCTCCGATGGTCACAGCTTACGCTTTCTTTATTTGTAAAATTAAGGTCTTATGAAATTGGTGATGTAACTTAAAGCAGTAGGTAATTAAAATAAAAAACTATACATAATGTATTTGGGCGTTGCGATGGAGGCTTTATTAATGCGGACGATAAGTGGCCTAACTGCCAGTAGCCATTGTTTTAACACGCCATGTGAAAATACGTTTCATTCCGTCAATCCCGACGAGGAATTAAATCTTTATCGTTTATAATCTATCTGTAATTATGGTAAGAGTTCTCCGTTAAACGGGTTAAGAAGGAAGATTTTAAAGCAATTAGTTGTGATGGTTCACGGTTTTGTATTTTATGGCTTTAATAAATTGCGGACCTATATCGACAGATGGCTAAAACGTTCAATACACCTGTAAGTCAGACTAGTAGGTATTATAAATGCGAAAGTGGGCTCTGTCTGTTTGTAAGGTTTTGACGCCTGAAGTTTTGAAATAAAATTTTAGATAGATTGCCATCCTGGGGCCATACACAGGATGGTAATCTTCCCTATGCCCTTGCATAGGGCCGGTTTCTGAATTGAGAATTTCACTAAGAAAATACTTAAGTAACGTTCTGTCATGCTCTTTTCTGCGAAATTCGAAAGACATTACGGTTAACTATCTTAACTATCTTCGTTACTAAGCGTATTATATCACTGAGGAAGGCTAGACCAATTTGGCATTTTTTTTAGATCTTTGTTATATTTTTAAAAAAGTTTTAGGGAACGGATAATTTTAAAAGTTCCCCGGAAAATTGTAAAATTCGGGAAAACGTGAAAGTGCTTTTTTGTCAAAGTGCTTTTATGGGATTTCACAGACAGGACAAATTACGATGGACTAACTTATTTTTATATTAGTGTATGGACCATGAAGAAGCTAAGCGTTCAAATTAAAATTTACAAAGTCCTATTTACAAAGCACTTAAAGCCGTTTCCCACTTATGTCGGAGGCGCAGTGGGGAGCGCGGCTATAAAGAGCTAATTGCCGTTCGAGGGGCATGCTCGCCAATGACTGAGCATTAGGGGCCGAATGATACATAGCCTGTATCGCCAGGCACACGGTAGCAGGCGATTATGACCCGTATGTATACGGTGAAACTGCGTAACTTTTCACGCCCCTATATACTTTGTAATCTACATAGCTCTACCAACCTGTGCCGTCGAGATACGTGGAAATTGGATAAATACAGATTACACTTAACTGTTTTAGCGTTTTGCAACGCTACGTTACAACTTTATCATATGCAAACGCACATTGCCTCATTGTACCTCATAGGAATCATCATTACCGTGTCTTAATCAAAGACAACATTCTGTTTTCATTCAGATCATGGTATATTTGTGTAGTAACGTCTGTAGTCCTTATGCGCGCTTGGGTAATATGAAATCATTTTTTACATGATATTTTTACGTTTAAAGCGTTGACTTTAAATGATAGCCCTCCACCTTTTCATATCAACTCTATCTCGTCTTTTTTTTTTGCAGTTATACGGTTCTTTAACTTATGGAAAATTGCACTAAAGGACGATATAATCTTTTAAACGCGGCTAAAATGACTGGGCCCTTAAAGTTTAGTCGAGTTTTTCAATCGAAACTCTATCTGTGCAAGAATGTAACTCTTAACTCACAAAAAATCCTATAAATCACCAACATAAAGATAATTCTAAACCGCACAAAGCAATCCCTTAAATCATCTAAACAAAAAAGTGTAAGATGATTTACGATCCAAAATCATAAACAATACGACGCGATGTGTCAAAATACGCCTGTATAATGTGATCAACACGTTTTAGGATGGTGGAAGCGTTCAGCGATCCGGGCATAATAAAGAACCTACTAATAAGTCGAATCGACAAAGGATGTCCCCTTGAGTAAGGACAGTGCAGAGAAAAAATACTATGAACTTCTGGAGCAGTTAATCGGGTCCCCCCACAATAGGCTCTAAGGTAGAGACGAGCTTGTGAATGAGTTCGAGCCTTAGGTGAGTATTCAGATTAATGGGGTGTGACTTCAAAGGGTTCGCTCTATAAATATCAATGCGGACACATTTCATAATCTTGTCATCTCGTAGGTATCTGACAAGTGTAACTAATAATCTGACGAAGGGCCGAACGTGATGATGATTCTCAACCAGTTTTGTTATTCATGATCAATTGAAAGCACCGCAAAATAAACTTCACTAACTGCACTATGCTTTATGTTTGTTGTTGCACTCTTACCGTAGGCAGAATGCCCTGACCCATTTGGTTTTTTCTAACATTTTCTTAATTTTTATGTTCTTTCAATTTCCCTCTCTTTTTTATACCCGTAATAAAATAAACTCTTGCGCCTATTATATTCATTCCAATAACGTATAGCATTAATTCACAATAATAAAGCTATTGTCAGTTATTCCTTATAATATTTAACAGTGCATTTGTTATTTTTTCCCCGAACATTTTCATTTTTTTCGTGAACTATTTTCACTCTTTGGACCTCGCTGTCACTGTCCCATATTGTTGGGTAAGTTTTTTTTATTTCGTAGATACTCTGTTAGTTCTCCAATGAATACTCTACGGAAAAGACTGTAGTGTAGAGCACTGACGAAGCAAACTCAACTATTTTCCCTCAACTCGACAGCTCCTTTCGCAGCTCCCCAACTCCCCTCAAAGAGGGTGCTTTTGTTTTCATGGGTGGACAAAATTCTGAACAGTATCTAACCAGCCCCCGCAGCATAACGCCGCGATAAACTGCTTTTATCGCCCTATCGACTCTATTGCTATCTTTATTTATTTATCTATATAAAGCAAAACGGCGCTACGCTATCGCGCGATAACAGTGTTTGTCGCTGTATCGTACCCCGAGGGCAGTATAGTTTTGTAACGCCCCGTAAATAAAGTTACATATTATTTATATCACCTGCCGAGACTTATTCCACTGGGTGGTTTCGAATAGCATCGCTGAATAGAACTCGTGCCCAAACGGTCCCAGGCCGACGCGAGCCTTCAACAAAAGCTCAATCGTATTTACATTTTAGTCATCGGCATGAGCTATTTATCAACACAGGCGTGTGTACATCAAAAGACTCGCAAGACAATCGCCGATAAAGAAATAGTGCTAATGTAAATAAATGGTCAACGATATGTTAACGTCTGCATTGATTTGCTAGTATAGAGAAGGTTCTTATTTATTAACAACAAACTAATAGTAAGGAATATTGTTTGTATTTGGGCAACATAATTATGATTTCAAACTTCATATAACCATAAAGTGTCGTAGTGTAACAAAAATTGTCTTGTAATTTGGTCCACAACAGGAAAGAAAGATCAAATGTAAGGTCCTATTCCATATTGTTGGAGCTATAATCATGCATTCGTGCGCGCGCGCTTAACAAGTGAGCCTAACAAGCGGTCAGTACCAACATCTCACTGACGTTAAGCCTAAAATTATAACAGCCAGCAACTAATCACTCGTCATACTACAGGCCGCATTTCACACTCGAAAGGCGAAGCAATATATTAACTTCGCTCCCTCGAGCTCTCATGGGTGATATTTTATCTCACACTAATCACAGACGGTCAAATATTTCTTTTTTCTGAAATTTTTATTAATCTTTACTATGTTAATTAGATCATAAGAAGTTGGCAGTATTCTTATTATCTACAAGATTTTAACATCTCCTAGGTGCATAGCGGTCTTGAGGAAAGTCATACAGTGACCGGTGAAAATCTCCGTGACGTCTATGAACTTTCGACACGAGCAGGGAATTAAGCTTGACAGTAAATAGTGGTGTAATTCAGCGATGTTCGTGCGCACGAATCGGAGTATCGACAAGATAATGGCGACCGCTATCGCATGCGCGATTTATCGGGGCCTCACCTTCTGTCGGCGTTTGCCTAGAAACGTTATTAATTGCATCGACTCCATTGTTATCCGCGACCCGACCCGCCGCTGCGCTAGTCTGTCGACAAACACGCTGCCGGCCCAAAGTCAGATTATTATTAGGTACCTACTTCTTCTGAGCATATCGATGGCAAACGAGATTGTAGTGAAAGCTCTGTGCGCCAGACGCACAGGGGTCAGTAAGAAAATTATTCGGTAAAGCTTTTTCAAACCCCAGGTATTACGTGACTCCAAATAGAAAACAAAACCATTTTGGCCTACAGGCTGGAGTTTACTTGGAGCGTGGACATTTAAGCATTGACCAGCTAAGGTTATTGGTACTGGCCCTAGATTCTGTAAGTGTGAAAGTACTTCCAGCCTGTATGTCAACCCACTTTGACATATTTATTTTATGCCATACCCGCTAGAATTTAAAATCCATTTTGTCCAAAATCTACACCTTTCGTTGCCGTGGTTTGTTTGAGAGAACATTTATTTCGAACATGCTGACCCGGCGAACGTTTTTGCCATATTAATTAGCCTATGACCTATCTTCTGACCCACCAAATATACACAACAAATTTTCATAAAAATCGGTGAACTCGTTTCAGAGGAGTTTGAAAACAAACACTGCGATTTTTATATTTATATTTTTAGATAGTGTGTATTCTAGGTAATAGGGGTTAAAGTATGAAATTGCCGTTTTATTGCAATAGGTTCTTTGAATTGACACAGAATCTTCATGGTTTGAGGTTTTCGAATGAAACTTTTTTCAAATGGTTTCAATGATGTTCTTTTTTTAAAAAATGTGAAACATTTGAATATTGACTTTCAATTGTTTTTGTTATTAAATTTAGACAAGAAAGTTGGATACAGCGAAAATTCGAGTGATTTTTGAATACGAGTTCCGACGCGGAACTAACGCGGCAGAAACAGCCCGCAATATCAATGCTGCGTTTGGAGAGGGGTCTACTAATGAACGCACCGTGCGATTTTGGTTTCTTGCCATAATCGCCACGCTTGGCAAGCGGGTTGGCGATCGTAGTACGGGGTTGGAATCTCAGGAAAACGCTGCTGCCCGTCTCCTGGTAATTTATTTCCTTAGTCGCCTTCTACGACATCCACGGAAGGAAATGGAGTGACGATATTCTTAATCCGGCGCCACACGGCCGCTTGCCTTTGTACAAATAAGCTTATTGTGCTTTAAAGAATTTTCTCATCTAATCTAGACAAACGCAGCATAGGACGCCCATCAGCTCACAGGATCGACCATCTAAGGCAAATTGCTGAGTATGGCCGAGAACAGAAAGATGTGGCGTGCTTTGGGGAGGCTTATGTCCAAAATGAATATTCGGGCTAGAACGATAGATTAGGTTAGACTGAGCCACCCATATTATTATTATTCGAACATATTAATTATTCGTACGCACAATCATATACACTTTTAATGGGGCCGGCACGACATTGACGCTAGATCGTGTTATTCTCTAACAGTCAAAAGTGAAAAATTTGACAGGATTTGGCGCGAATTTTAAAGGTGGTTTTGTGTTTTATGACAAAAACGATGATTCGATAAGATCTTTGTGATCGCTCGTCATAATATTACACACGCAGTTTTGCTAGTTTGCCTTAAAGGGTTAGCAAAGGTCTTCAAACGTAGAGTCCGCACCACCACTGAAGTATATTGAGCGTGTGTTTAAGAGCAAATTCGGTTCTGCATCACCCGCTCGACCGCACGCTCGGGTCTAAGATGGGTCTTTGTCGGAGTGTCGCCGTCGACGGAATCGTTGTGGAGGACATCATCATCATCATCATATTGAGCTAAGACATTTTCGTTCTTATGTCAATACGGACAAGGTCTTCTCCGTGGGACATGAGTAATATTGCGTGCTCTACCACCTCATTCGATCTAATATATTTTTTTAAATGTCAGAAATAAAGACTTAACACAGCCAACATAACAATACCAATAAAATAAGAAAAATACGAAATCAAAAAACAATATTGAAACATTTTTTCATCTTTTATTAAAATATAGACTATGTGTTATCCTTGGTGGGTGGTACATAATACTTAAAGAGATAATGTTTTTTTTTTGTCTCAGAATATTATTACGTTTCGGAACGCAACCATCGATAGTTATTTTTTAAGTCTGCCTATTGGTTATATTGAATTTCTACTTCTGACACATTTCAAAATAATAATTTTAATAGCACATGCAGTCCTTTTATCAACTTTAAATATGTGGAGTACTTACTAATTTTACTTACATTGCATTAGCAGTTTATTTTTGTAATTCTTGTAAGTAAAACAATTAAGGGACAAAAAGAGACACAATTTTGCACGCCTTGTAATCCGGCAGAATGATTTAGACACATCGCAATATGGCGATTCCCACGGTGACAGGTATAGTAGATTGTTAACCGAGGGCTGAAAGGCACCCATTCCTGACGAGACGTTTTGGCGCTCGAACGAAGTGAGAGCGCCAATAGTTCGAGGCAGAAATGGGTGCTATCACCCGAGTAAAACACTACTTTTCATTACGAATACGAGGAAAGTAAACACAAGCCAGTTGAAATAAAAAAATATAAAACTTAAGGAAATCACGCCGAAACAGACGGATGGTCTAGCTCGCGGCGAGATAGCTCGCGCGCCAACTTGTGCTAGCCGTACATCACAATTCGCAAGATGGTGCGCGACCGCGAAAGACGGCCATTTTGAATTTGCGTATTTGGTGGTTTTATTGATGAAGAGACAAGGATCCTAATAAACCTGTGTCTTAAACAATATTTTAATTTATTTCGCAAATCACATCTCGCCTTGAAAGTGACTAATAAATACCTGGTTGTGCAATAAAGAGTTCTGTATCTATCTATCTATATTAATTATAAACATCAAAAAGAATTTAAATGTCAACAAAACCAATAAATGAAGAATTAATCGTTTTATGGCTGTATAGGTTACTACCATTGCGTTGTTCAATATAAACTACGATTCATATTTTTTTTTAATTCTTTTCTGCTTTAGAGCAGGCATGTACCACTTTCAGCACGGTGCCTGGATGAATAATGACCCCCTTTCAGAGTATGAGTAATGAAAAAGATATTTCCGACGGGTAGTGCGTACACTGATTAATTCTTCATAACCTGGTTAAACGTATCCGTCATTCTGGTAACGCCACTGTTCAATGACCTCAGAGCTTATGGTGATTTTCTTAGCGCCCCATGAATTTAAGCGTGATGCTATGTAGCCTATATGTTACACGGGAACCTAAGCTATAATTCTGGTGAGTTTTACTTCATTCCGTTCAGTGGTTTTTGCGTGATGCGCGCACAAAGAAACAGAGTGAGACAGACAATATCGGACAGAGACAAAATTTACAGATTTATTATATGTAATATAGTTTTAATTTTTAGTTCCATACCCTTAGGGCGCCGGACCGAACCGCAGTTCTCTGTGTTTGCATAATAGGATGTACTGGAAACATATGCTATTTTTAACCGGAACTCCTTTAAAGTCGCGGGCACTGCTAGTGATAGTAGATCAGAGAGCTTTCAAAGCACAGAAAAAATGTATCAGGGCACTTACAGGGGCGGGTTGTCTTGATAGTTGTAAGCCCTTCTTCAAAACCCTAAATATACTACCGGTTCCATGTCTGTACATTCATGAAATATGCATTTTTGTTAAAAAATATCCGCATATCTTTAAAAAGAACCACGAAATATACAACGCAAGAGGCAGAAATGGAGATAAATTACATGTACCGTTCCAAACACTAGCTTTACACTCTCGCAACTCTTACTGTATGGCTATAAAGATTTATAATCACTTGCCTCAAAACATCTCAATCCTGCCTCTTACTAAATTTAAAACACAGTTACATAAATTTCTATTAGATAATATGTATTACAGTGTAAGAGAATTTCTTGACGACCGTCTCATTAATTAACAACTTGGGTACCTTTATAACAGAGTAAAAAAAAACAATGTTCCTAATAGATTAATACAACTTCATTTTTTTTCCTCCTGGATACAACTAATTAATATGCTAACTTTCAGTTATATAGGTACCTACTGATAGTTAGTGTTTAATATTCATTCTAAGATTCAAAATTTGTTTAAAATTTGTTGCAAAATTATTCTTAAAGTATAATATTTGCACACCTTAACTGGTAGAGCATGCATGTTCTTTTCATTTACTTTACCAGCTACTTTAATGTATTTACCATGCTTTAGCAAATAAAATGTTTTATCTTATCAGACTGAAATCATAATTTACTGGTGTTAAACAAATGCTTCTTAATTTTTAATCTAAATCATGAGCCTGTTCGCCTTGAACTTGTTCTTAGCATTTCCGCTTTTGATGAAGGCTCACTCAACTGGTTCGAAGGTTCATGTGTTCATGGCTCCATTTATAACCTTTAATGGCTAGCTTACTCTGCTGTAACAATAGGAACTAGTACCGTTAATCACGACTGAATGTAATACTCATATCATCTATAGCTGTGTCCGTGATTTCGTTTGAAAAGAAATATAAGCGAATTCCAAATGAACAGTTAAAACAGAAAATTCGAAAAGAGTCTCCTATTGCAATAAGCAGCCTATATACGTCCCACTGTAGGGCACAGGCCTTCTCTCAAGGAGAGAGTATGGGCTTAATCACCACGCGTGCCCACCGCGGATTGGCGATTTCAAGCGCTGAGGTATGTGAATAGCTCAGACACTTAGGTTTCCTCACGATGTTTTCCTTCACCGTTACCGAGTGGTATTGCTACTATAACTTCACAAATGTACATAACTTAGACAACCAAGTCATAGGTACATGCCCGCACCGGGGATCGAACCTGAGTCTCCCACTTCCGAGCCTGAGGTTCTACCCACTGGGCTACCACCGCCGTTCGGTGCTCTCCTATTGTAGATGTGAGGTATTAAGGTTTAGTCGATTTGCGGTATACGCTATAATTTTACAGCTTCATCTCCAAGTTGCTGCAGTGAGATACCTTATTTTTACATACATACACATACATAAACTCACGCCTGTATACCAAAGGGCTTGGCAGAGACTAGTGACTGCCACTTGCCACGATGCTGACAGATTACTTTCGCTTCCTCAACATTCATTAGTCGTTGCATGCACGCACGCCGGCTTCGGGTATTACCTACTTTCTACTTACTTTTTATTAGTCATCTTATCACCCCATGCCCAATACAAGCAAAATTGCAGTAGGTACCTACTTCTACCATTACATACTTGCACTCTACTTAGTTACGTTATGGGCGACTTCATCATCAACCCATTATGTCCCCACCGGGGGGCACGGGTCTCTTCCCTGAGGAAGGTATAGGCCATACTCCACCACGGAGGCCAAGTCCGGATTGGTGGAGGCTTGTAGACTAGTGGCTCGTCTACTGTCAGAAGTTGTCAAGCCGCCCTAAGGCCTCTGACTTGGCTTAACGACTGCAATCTATCGACGGCAGCCGGCACCAACAGCTTAACGTGCCTTGCGAAGCACGGAACCGCTCGGAAACATGCCACTAGCGTTAGGCATAGACGGCGACCCATCCATGCACTGAACGCGCCCTGTGTTGCTTAACATTCGTGATCGTTTAAGATCACTCAGGCAGCCGGGGCTACGAGCGATGGGCGACTTACCATAACAAAAATGTAGGGGACGCTGCCAATTATACCATCAAACTATTTTTTTTTTAATGAAATGGTACACGTTTTTTCTCTATGAACGCTCTATTCTTTATCTAAGCAGGGAGTCATTCATATCTGAAGTTGATAAAGAGTAGCAGATGTCCGCAGGTGCAAACTTCATCGCCAAAGAGCTTCTAATAAGAGCCTGAAGGTGAACATAAGAAGCTAACCTAACTTATACCTACTATAAACGCATTTAGTTCCATAAGTGCCCCCTGTTTTTCTTTAGTACTACAAAGCCGTGTTTGAAAGTATAGACAGGGGTGGTATTTTCTTAAAGTAACTATTTCATCTTGTTATATTGTGCTTTCTTTTTTTGTAGTTTTTATTACCTAACCTAACGAAAAAAGCGAAGGAAGGGTTAGTTACCGTACATAAGGTGTTTTGGCGTTGAATTGACGTGTAGTACCTAATGGTGGGCAAGTAAGGTCAATTTGAAAGTACTAGGCCTTGTACCAAGTGTCATTTTTTTGAGCTATGATGTTGCATAGTTTTTTTTTAATACTTAATAAAAAATTATTAAATAATTTATTTTATTTTATAAAGGAGGAAAAACAGAATTAACAAAAAATACTTAAATAGAGAAAATGAGTTAACTTAATACATAATGCCAGACACCTCGTAATTACATAATTACAATTTATGTCACACCAGTTTTTGCACGTGCATGGCACATGTGTATTTTACTACTACGCATGTACTCGAATTTCACAAAAAAAAAAAAATTAAATAGTGAAGAGATTTTAATTTTGATGACACTGAAATTATGTTCGATTCTTTTCAGAGTGCATACCATATTAAATTTCATGGACTCTATTTTATTACAGGTAGGTATTAAGTTTATTTTGACTTACGCTTTTGATCAAAATCATACAAATACAGGATGATATTTAATTCAAAATTGGTGGATTCGAATGACGAGGTGGTTACATAAATAAAGTTACACTTAAGAAGAAGAAGAAAAAGAAGAAGAAAGACATTTATTATACCAACAAGATACATCACAGAAACAAAATAAGCACATAAGTAACATAATATGCACAACAACAGAAAGAAAACTAAATACACAACAGACAAAACGAATAAATAAAACAGGACTTAAACTTGTTCTTCGGTGGGGTAAGCGAAAACAAAGATCACTCGCCACGATTTCAATTTGATTCTCACTGCTTAGTAAGCAGCGAATTTTCGTCGTTTACTAACTCTACAATAGAGATGAAGCGTCCACTCCCTAATCGCTAGCCCACGGCGGAGGGGCCACTTTTCCGGTGATGTCATATTCCGTTGATTTATAAACATCATAAACATAAATTCCTACAAACCGCACAAATTACGTCCTCTAGCGCAAGCACTAATGCTTTAGTTTGCCGACTAGGGTGTGTATCATTATGGGCAAGGCCACTTAGTCTGAAGTGAATTTATATCAACACTAACACAGAATTACAGATCATAAGCCATAATCTAATGTTTCGGTTCAATGATGAATTGTCAGGAGACATAAAAAAATAGTATAAAGGCCACCAGGGTCTGTAGATTGTGATTTCGGTAAATTCGGCTCACCTAAAGAAAAGCTTCAATCACATGTGTGGCAAGCTCGGTACATTTTTTTTTTTAATTCCTTCTGAAGCTTGGCCTTTAATTGATTCGAAATTCTTTATTGGACAAAACTAAGGGGGTTCAAGTAGAGAGAATGAATAATTTGTAGCTAACTTTTATCAAATATTATTTTGTTTTTCAACATAGTCACCTTTTAGTTGTGTACACTTAGCATATTTTTATTCTGGACCTAGAATTCCGTTCTTAAAAAAATCTTCATTTTGATTCTCTAAAAATCCTTGTACTGCTGCGAACACTGTCTCATCATCGTCGACTTTCTGGCCTCTTAGATATTCTTTCAATCTCGGAAATTGATAAAAGTCTCTAGCAGCAAAGTCTGGAGAACATGGAAGATATTCCACCAATTCGAAGCCAGCATCATTGATGGCAGTCATCGCAACTTTGGACTTGTGCGCCGGGGCGTTATCTTGATGAAACAAAACAACATTAGCGAGTTTGCCACGCCGTTTTTCGCGTATTTCGTCGTGCAACTTTTTGATTTGCTCTGCGTGCATATTCTTCGTAATAGTGGCTCCATGACTGAGGTATTCAATCATCACCACCCCTTGGCTGTCCCAAAAGAGAGAACTCATGATCTTGCCGCCGGATGGAACGGCCTTGAATTTATTAGGGGTCGGTGATGATGGTCGTTTCCAAGTTATGGATTGTTTTTTTTTTTTGTTTCAGGGTCGTAATGGTGAAGCCATGTTTTATCCATAGTTAGAAATCGAGTCAAAAACTGGTCAGTATCTTTTTGTAACAGTTCCAAACAGCTTTGTGAAATTCTCAGCCTGGTTAGTTTTATTCGGCCGTTAGCTTTCTAGGCACCCAACGCGCTGAGACTTTTTTCATTCCCAAATGGTCATGTTATATTATGAACACTCTCTATTGAAATCATTAGTTCTTCAGTTATAAAACGAACAGTATACGACGATCCATCAAAACAATTTTTTAACATTTTTTATCATTTCTTCAGTTACTGCAGTCTTCACCAACACGCAACCGTAGAATAAGGAGGAGCATGAACCGCTAAAGTATCTTGTAAGTCTTGATTTAATCGTTCCGTAGTAAAAATTTTCGAACATAGATTTTTAACTACCGCGCGAACTTAAATTTTCTCCATTTTCGATTACTCGTTGCGACAGAACACAAGTAAGAACCTTCTATGATTGAAGAAACAAGAGGGCATCAAACTTTTTTTATTTTATTATGTTAACAAATAAATGGGCAATGCCTGTCATTCTACCTCTACCTCCTGTTTATACCTCATTCACACAACTTATTGAACACCCCTCGTATAACATTTGTATGTACATAGGCGAGCTTAATATTAACGAATATTTTCTTCCAGCTAACCTTTGGTGATATGGATAATGGATGGGGTAGTGCCAGGTGCAGTGCCTGGGACTCTTTAATCATATAGAATAGGTACCAGTGCATATACATAAAACACCTATATTGCACTCTACTTATTTTAATTAAATACGCATTTGAGACTGACAAAAATCACGTAAGTGAATCTGGACTTAAGTTAGCAATAGCAGGTGCCTATGACAGTTTTAATATAAAATAAAGTAATCTCCTTTCAGTAACGCAGCGCCTACTAAAAGTACCCCACCTTGATGAAACATCATCATTATTACATTGCAAATTGAATATATAACTTAGGCGCAAAAGGTTATGCGCGTTTTGTATCTCCAGCGCCATTATTTTGTAGCCAATTATTTTAAAGAGGAGGAAATTAGGTCCTCTTTATGCACATACTGCCGCTGCATAAACTTAAATGTACAGAAAGACATTTAGACCCATAAATTTTTTCGATGTAGACACTTACACTGACTGGCATTATTCTCTTAATTAAAATACAATATTAAGCAGACCTCCCGGAATACCTACGTAATCGTAACTATTCATGTACCTACCGTGCCCGAGATTTGCAATATTATACTCCCTCCACCTATGAAACCTTTAGTACTACTTTAGTATGACGTATCCATCTTACCTAAAAAATGCGCAATTCCTGAGACATGGAGCGTGTCATTTATTTACAACTTTTGTTCTACGACTTTTGAATTTTTTAGTAGAGCGCGGTACGCGCGAAATAAAATCTTGTCAACCTACATATTTTAAACTCTCTACCCCTTCAGGGTATAGGCATGAGTTTATTGGTATCTTCTGTATTACTACAATTTGTGCCCCATTTACGCGCACTTTTTGAACAAAAGGTCGGGAGCCGGCGGCGCGGCGCACAAGAGTCGCTTAAGTGAAATTAAGTGAATTGCGTGAACTAATGCGCACCAATTGATTTAATGTACTTTGCCTCTAGTTATCATGTATCAAGGACTGCGTCGGACATCCTCAGTCGCGGTTTTGTTTTTAATAAGAGGTCGTTAGTTTACGCAGATTAGAGAAAGTGTAGAGGAGACATAGGGCGCCCACATTGTGCTGTACAACAGCAATAACAATTCTTCAAGGTGGCATTTACTATGTATTATTGCTAATGACTGTTCCCTATAAAATCGACCCGCTGATTGATAAGCCTTCTTATCAGTTGATTTTGACGTAATTTGTAACTGTCATTTCAGCAAAATTAATTTATGCTTCAAATATACGAAATTTCCATTACAATCAAAATTTGACAAAATTTACGCCTTCATCATCATCAGCCATTTGACGCCCACTGCAAGCCTCCTTCATGGTTTTCCAAGCTACAATCCAAATTTTGTACAGCTTTAGTCTGGTTTAAATTTTCAAAACACGGGCCGGATTGGAATGAAACTTTGTAAATATTACAATGACACCATGTGTCGTGTTTAAATTTTTGCTTATATAAACAAAGTCAGTTTTACCATGGTTTTTGGAAATTCTTTCTAATCCTCGTGTAATTTAAATAAGGAAAGGAAGGAAGGAAGTTTGTACAGGAAGTGCGTATTTTTCAAAGTTGCTGAAAAACGTTTTCGCTCCCAAAGAGTTTTTTACGTAGTAACGACCCATTAAGAGAAAATGTGTTCCACTGCTGGACAAGAGCCTCCCCCCCCCTCTCAGACCAGGTTCTTTGATCCTTAACCACTGAAGACTCGAATACCCTTAAGAAAAGTTGAGTAGTTCCTGAGACGTTGACGATGGGAAATCCCATCCAGCACATTGCCAGTAGTAAATAATCTGACAAATAACTCTCAGATTACTAACAATCTCTTTCATCTCTTTTTACTCTTTAATATACAGTCCGTCGGTACAGCCATAACTTGTAAATATTTTACGGTCGTTGACCACTGACGACTTGAAGAAAGTTAAGTGGTTCCTGAAATATTTCCGATGAGAAAGTAGGTTACGGCTAGTAGGTTAATAATCTCACATATAACTAAGTTTTACTTGACTTTTGGCAACCGGTTTTTACTCTTTATGGCACGGTTTGTCGGTTAAACAAGCATCGCGAGTCATTAAAACTACCGACTATCCGTATAGTTTCCAAATGCTCCAACAGACTATTGTCTAGTTCAGCAGCTGTCGCTCGCTAATGGTCAAAACATTTAATATAGTTAACAATGTTAATAACCAATACAATTTACCATAAGCTGTTCATAAGATATCGCATAAGATGTTCTGCTTCTGTTCGTTCAGGTACTCTGCGCAGTAAAACCTCCAGCGACGCGGGATCTCGCGCGTATGATTGATATGCCCGAAACCAGGGCTGCCGGCGAGCTCCAGATTTATCGACTCGCCTCCCCGCTCCGACGTGCATATCCGCCGCTCACGTGAGACGCGTCACTCGCGGCTTTAAATAACATCTAAGCTGCCGTATAATGTACGGCGAATACGTGCCTTTGAACACCGTGGGACTATAGATCCTCTTTATGTTCGAGGATATTTATTGTCAAGTCGAGCTTCTCATTACTTGACAAATAGGTAAGTATAACACGTCTCGAATTAAATCTGTAAGATTTCCGATATCAAATGCGTGGCTTTGCAGCTATAAACTTTGCAGCTAAGCCTGTAATTAATAACAACCAATAGATCAACACAAATCACAAACCAAGTGCGGTTATTATAACAAAGATTTATTAAGTTTGATGGCTATTATCACTAAAACTGTGATATTTGTACCCTTTTGTTTGAGTCGACCGCCAAACCAAACAACGGACAGGTGAAACGAACCATCCCGGCACAAAAACTTGCCTTTCTTCACGGTTTCGTTGTGTTTTTTGCTGCCTATCGTAGGTAAATCGTGTTCAGATAAAGACCGAACTAACACCAGCAGTAATTAGTGGCGATTAATAATCGGTTATCTTGATCACAGAGTCGACTAGCGTAATAATTGCCGGACATTTTCGGGTTCAACTATGAAATGTAACTTTCTTTTGTATTTTTTATTTTTGATCGGAATACTGCCAGATAAAGATTCTTATCTTTAAAACAGTTGTGTGCTTCCTAATCGATCAATGCTTACCAACAGTTAAACAACACAGCACAGGTTAAATTCACGTCGACTTGTTTCACCTCGGTCAGCATTGAAGCCAGATGAAGATTGAAGCCTACGATATAACAATATACGACAACGTTGTTCAAAATCAATTTGTGGGAATAAAAAGCTCGGTTCATGTCATAAGCAGTGGTTATCTACGATCGAGGTGTGTCGGCAGGAGTTTCGCGCATGCGCGGTCGAGCCCGGGAATGTGACGGCCAGCTACAGCCTTCCCCGAAGTGCGCCGCCCGCGCAACCGCTCTATATCGATGAATAGGGTTGGGATCGACGTTTAGCTGCTCAAGATAAAATCGGTATATACATCCTCGCATTCCTAAACAGCACTTTAGTGATGTTAAGATGTTGTTAAATTAGTAAAAGTAAAGTAAAAGTAAAAATATATTTATTTAAAATTACACAGTTATGAAGGAGAACTTTAAGATGCATGGATATAAAAGAAATTTACTTAAAATCTAGAATTCAACGACAGCCCCCAAGCTGAGCCTGTATCTTGGGGACTCTTTTTAAGTTTTAAAATATTAATTACTTTAATAAACGACTGTCTAAAGCGCACTAAACAATTTGTTATAGACATTTAAACTAAACATCCACTAAAATTATAATTAAGGCTACTTAATATATTGCAAATAAATTTTTTTATCATAGTAATAAAACATTGTAACATAACAAACCTGTCTGTCGTAACTTCTATCAGCATGGACCTCTTTAAGTTGCGAAGGAGTGCTTCATATCAATTGCAGCCCCGAATTAAAGTATTTTACTTGAATATTTTACTCACCCCTTATTCTTCGTAGGCTTATTCGATTATACAGAAATTAGATTTCTCCGTCTCCTTCCGGAGACGGTTTATTAAGAGGAAGAAGGATAATCGATCAGCTGGAACTAGGTACGTCTGTATAAATTCTCAACATTATTCGATATTGCCCCGAACATGCAAGCGCTTCTCTTGCAAAAAAAAATCGAAACTGCAAGGCAAGGCTAGTCAGTGCAAACATTACGTATTTACGTGGAGAGGATATAGGAAGAAAGAAATAAATCAAGTAAATAAGAGTGCAAATAAGGGACGCCCCAGGCGAATATACGTCAACCCAATAGTATCGGGCAAGATAGTAATTTCGTTACCCATCACTGGATTCCCTTTTTTGTCTGTTATTGTATCTCTTATTTTTATTTTCTATTATTACCAAATAATCAATTTACATTTTTTTGTAACTATTTAACCGCTTTCGACAACCTATTTTATCTGTTTATCTGTTAGTAGCAAGCGACGATAATTCTTTCTTAATTCTATAAGTTTTGTAAGTATAACAGAAAAAGCCTACGGGCGGTTTGGCACCATAAATACCGATCCACATTGATAAATGCACGTGCGATAAGTAGCTTTGTCCTTCCGATCCGTAGGTACAGTCATCAGCACATCAACTTGTAAAGGCGTTTATTCCAGATAATAGTTTCGGCAACTTAGCAAAAAACATATAAAGGTTAATCAGCTGTCGACCGCACAGTCAACTGCACCCCAACCTCCTGTTGTCTTAAAACTAGTTGACCCGGTGAACTTCGTACCGCCTCACAATCAATAATAGTCGTGTTAAATAATAAATTCTTAAATTTTTTTCCGTGATTTTTTTCACGTTTTAATAGTTATCCTGCTATTCTGGACGGAGGCAAAGCTAACAAATAAAAGATCATATAAATCGGGTTAATAAATGGTGTAACTAACTCGACTTTATTTCATAACATTATTATGTAGATATGTACAGTAAATAAGGGAAATAATATATGACCAAGAGACGGACAGCAGCGTCTTCCTGAGATCCTAACCCCATAGTGCGATCGCCAACCCTCCTGCCAAGCGTGGCGATTATGGCAAAACCCCTCATGGTTATGAAAACCACGTAGGAGGCCTGTGTCCTGCAGTGAGCGTGAAATGGCTAATGATGATAATGATGATAGTAAATTTAATTGAAGGAATTGTGTTTGGTGTTTTAATTATATTGTAAATTCAAATAATTTCTACCAATATCGATAGTTTGCCGAGCCAACGCCACCCTTAGTTCTCTCGTTTTCCGGCTACTGAGGCGCCGCGCGTGTGACGCGGGGCGGGCCGGACCCCGCCGCGCGCGTGATCCATCGGCTGCCCGAATCCCGCGCCCGACTCACAAACTCAGTCAGTTTAGGAAACCTTTTCTACCCTCTTCACTCATACAGGATCACCTCTAATATGCGCAATTCCTGAAATACCCTAACTGGGTTTCGCGTTTTACCATGGGGAAAACGCATTAAAATGCATTAAAATGCATGGAACAGCTGATATTTTTTCACGATTTCGTAGTTTTCCCCATAGTAAAAGTTTTTCGTATTGAAGGGTAGGACTCCCCATTTTTGGATGTGTATGGAGATTTTGTTACACCCTGTATATAGTTGCGTTATGGGCAACTTTGCAATATTTATATTTTTAGTTACAGTTTGACGTTTCTATACAAATGAAATGTCATCAGCTCATTCTTAGGATATTCGGACAATAGTTCGTAGTTTATCAAACAATCACGCTTCGGCTGAACGGATTTGCCTAACAACCTAGGAAATTTCTACGTTTTGTAGGTAATAGAGACTTAGAAGAAATGCGTGAGGTTTTGCGACCTTCAGACAAATATTCAGGTGTTCATTTTTGTTTAGAATTACACACCCTAACATGTATCGAAGACCAAAACACCTTTAGGACTATTGTTTATTTAACAGTATTCAAATGAGAGTTTAATAAAGTGGCTCAAACGTATAATTTAGGAGAGCGGTAAGCGTTGCCCGATCGATCATAAAGAGTTAGCGTTTTACGGCGGCCAATCGCGGTGGATAACAATCGAGTGCAGGTGCGTGCGCGCAGGACGAAACACTCTGGTTTTTATTCTCACTGAACTTCCCGCTGGAACTGAATAAACATATAGGTAGATTAAAACTGACACAGAACGAAACTACATGCAATTTTTTTCTATTTATCAGTTTAACTATTTAGTTGAATAGTATGTATGAAACATTTATCAATATTTGAGTTATTTCGTGAAATCATGTTCATGTCAGTATATACACAGATAAACAAAATCTTATAAATTGAACAAATTTTTCGCATTCTGAAAACGTCTGAAACTCCGAAAAAAAAAATTGTAAGTTTAACTACATATTTCCTCTATCGTATAAAACAATGTCACTCCAGTACAATTTTAAGGCATGTTTGAAATTGAGAAAAAAGTATGTCGAAAGAACGGGAGTTGCTCTATTGGATTTGGTGGGAGTTATCTCACCTCTTTCTATATAAATTCTGGTGGTAATTTTATGTGCTATGGTTTTTCTAGACTTCTTCTTACGTTAGAAAGTAAGACTCCCTTCTTTTTCTTATTGAGTCGGTGACTTAATTTTCGGAGGTAGAGTATTTACAGAGTAAAGTTAAAACTTTGCCTCGAGGACTCACTGATCTACGCCATAATTTTAAACCTAGTTAATTGGTTTGCTATAGCCGTGCTTTAACGTGTGATCAAAACATGTAATTTAGTTGGAGGATTGTAATGTTGTAAAATACGCAAAGCACTCTAATGAAACCTCATTATGGCTGGGAGGTGGTGAGTCTATTCCAGTTATAAATTAAGCCCTTGATTTATAACAGTTTTGTCACAAAAAGGTCCGATTGTTGACGGCGTTTCTATATAGTTCGTTAATTCTATACGCCTAGAAAATTATAAGGAGTACTAATTTTAATTAAATTAATCAATAAATAATATTGGGCTTGCGGCAACTTTTAACATCGTGATTTCAGGTACTCAAAAGAAAAAAGTAACGTAAAGGATTCTCGCCACGTGCTACCCACAAAATGTGCGGTTTCTGTGGTTGCCGAAATGTGTTCGCTAAAAGATGCCATACGTTTCACTTAATGTCAACCTGCGTAATTTGAGCCATTGTTCTATAGTCAGGTGCAAATTTCCAAAAAAAAATATCGCCAAGTGTCTACTATCTACCAACACACATAATATATAGGTATTCCTGGAATTCATTTAACGCGGGTGCCCCAAATTTGAAAGTAACGGGCCAGCAACAATTTGGCAAACTGTATTGGCAGGCTTTAAAATTAAAGGCATTTTCGCAATTTTACCGTTCCACTGATTGCATTTAATAGAAGAAACAATATTAAAGCGAGTCAGCCGTGGTTATTTGTAATAATAAGCGGGCGATACCATGATAGTTAAAGTAGCTGAGACCACTTTGTGACTGGTCGCTCGCACGCGAGCCTGCCCTTCACAGAAACCTGCTCAGGTAGGCGCCGGTCCAGTCTTAGCACCGTTTAACATTAACCTTAGGTTACCTGCACATCACCCTAAGCTATGTATTGTATAAAAACATAAACAAATCACAGGCATCCGAAGATACAAAGCAGGCTTTTTTGGTGTTCAAAGATCCGTGTTTTTACTCGCATCGAATTAAATAAATTGTTACGTGCGATTACACTCACGTATTTGCTTCAAAGGAATTCGGATTCCATGAGACTGAGCTATTAGTTTTTTTCGACTGATGCCGCGGTAGGCAACCAGCGAACCACCGGTAGCTGACTCCGGCACAGATTTCATGCGCAAGTTAGTTCAAACAAATCGTACGGTGTCACCCGGTATCTCGTCATTGTTTCTACGTCGCCGCTCACGGGCCCGACTGCGCACGGATCGATCAACAGACAAGACATTTCGACTAATTAGTTAAACAATTAATTATTTATTATACTTAAGTACGTACTTCCGGTGATATTGGCATGATATATAAAATGGCCGTTGCATAATGAACGTTTTTGTCACTACAAATATCGAGAGCCGTGCGCCGCGCCGTCGGAAGCCGTTCCGACGATTAAAACAATTTTGGTCGTGTTTCGCTTTCTTTTTGTGAGTGGCCAACACGGTATCATGTTTCCATAAAATCACCGAAGCGACTACTTACTTTTCTCGGGGTACCTATTGTTTTAAGTCAATGGACCTCAATAGATTGACTATAAACCTTAAACCTTAGACGATAAGGTCTAGCAGATAACCATCAGAATAATTAGTTACAGCATTTTATAATGACGCAATAACGCCCAGTAGCCTAAAGTAACCTGATAATGTGGATATCGCTCTGCCTCTACTCAACTCTTCGGTACGATTAAGATGCTTTAATATTAGTATTTTTCACAATCTTTGGCCGCCTCACTGGTAATATTTCTTTGGTAATAATAATTGCTTATATAGACTTAGACCAAAAGACAACCTTGGTAAGAAATCATCATCATCATCATCATCATCAGCCATTCGTTGCCCACTGCAGGACACAGGCATCCCGCATGGTTTTCCTAACCATGAAGGCTTTTGCCATAATGCAGAAGATGATGCTGATAAGTAGTAATTGATTACATTTATAGTATGAAAGCGAAACCTCCTGGAACCTTGATCTGGTAATGGAGAGGCGCGCGCGAGCTAGTCATCATGAGACTTGCGTGTTATCATTTCCTAAATTTTAACGTTCTTTTTTATTAAACTTGATATAATTCAATTTCTTTTTTTATTCACTATAAAAACAAAACGTTTGCTAATGAGCATCAGAGTTGTATTTTCAGAATTAATAGATGGTGAAATAAAAAAACTTAAATTTATTTCAACGTAAATAATTAAAATTTTGTTCGTTGAATATCAACGTACCTACAATGTTATGTGCGGTCTTCGGATCCGGATCGGAAAACACTAATACTGCGGCCAGACATACGGACGGCACCCACTTACAAGCATAACGCGGGGGTCAGCCATCGCCAATCTTAACCATGTGGAGTGGATCTTGAGAAGAAGCTAACAAAGAAACTCCACATTCATTCTTTTAAAAAAGTTTAAACTTAATTAACAGAGTATTCAACTTAAAATTGTTAAAAACCTATTTAGAGGCTAAAAATTCCACCCATGCCGGGACTTGAACTCGCGACCTCTGGCTCACCGTGCCAGCGCTCTACCAACTGAGCTAATGGGCAAGTGCAAGCATCGATGAAATTTCGAGCCTCTTTACAAACTTCTCCATATGAAGTTGTTCTTCTTCTCTGTTAAAATTATTGCTCATGAATATATTAAACGCTAGACACAATATTCCTCTATAAATGCTCATTAATATAATTTACCTTTTAATACCAGGCACCCTTATCCTTATAATATTATAACCGCGAAAGTTTATACATCCGTACAGGATAGATGTTTGTTACTCTTTCACGCAAAAACGGCTGAACGAATCCGGAATTTTGCACAGAGATAGATTATAGTCTGGATTAGCACAAAGGCTATTTTTTATCCCGAAAAAATACACATAAAAATGACCACGCGAACGAAGTCGCGGGCAACAGCTAGTATTCTATTAAACACTCTATAAACGCCGTAATAGTTTCGGTACAAGGAAAAGACTTTACCACAAACTTTTTATACAGCGTTTCTCTTTATGCAGTGTTTTAGGGGAATGGTAATCGGTAATATAAAACTTTCTAGCTGCAATAGTGGCTTAAATCCAGTCGACGTTATGTTGGTTATCATCAGACCCTCAACTCTTCAGATGTAGAAAAATAGGACTAATCTGACTCATAGAGCTCAAACTCCAGTTTTTTTTAGCTACAACGGGGCCTTATATCCAGTATTTGTTGTGCTGACTATCATAAAGCCCTCATTAGCAAAACTCTTCAAGTGTATAAAATCGCTCAAGATCTGAACAGTGGATTTTACCTTAGATTTAAATATGAAATTATGGGTAAAATTGGCACCCGGTCATATTGGGAATATTCCCACTAACATTGGGAACGTTACTTATATTCTGCGAGGAGTAAATTACTGGTGCTTATAATTCCATCGGCACAACAGGTAAGCGGGCATGACGGCACCGCAAGCACGGCTTCTGGGCTTTATGGCAATCGGTCATTCATACTACAAAATTATAAGATTTAAAAAATATGTCAATTATCAAGTGGGGCCACACAGAAGGGACGTGGGGCGAGAGCGCGGAAAAGACGCGTCGTCTTTTCAATTCACTTTCACACAAAATGTACTGAAGGGACAGGACGAAGTCCACACTGAAGAGACAGGGCGAAGGCGTGAATTCTATACAACGCGTCGCGTCTTTTCCACGCCCTATAATATTATGTCCATTATATGTGGCCAGGGCCTCCCACTGCAATTTCAACAGATTATTACTTCCATGCAATAATACTTAGGGTTATATAATATTATGCAAAAAGCATTTTTTCGCTAAAATTCATAAAATTCATCCGGCCCACTTTTTATTGTGTTTAAACTATTCATCACTTATAGGCAGTAGCTTTAGCAGTGCAGTCGATAGCAGGTGAACCTTTCCGTTTAAGTTGCAAAATTACCAGTAACGTAACTGTGTAGAGTGCACGCGTGTAAAGGTTGATATGCTGTCGACTGTGTGTATCTTATAAAAATCATTATTAGGGTTCCATAGTCAACAAGGAACCCTTATAATTTTGCCATGTCCTTTGGTCTGTCTGTCTGTTTGTCTGTCTGTCCGAGGATTAGCACATAGACGACAAGTACTGGAAAGCTAAAATTTGGCGTAGATATACATGTCAATCACGCCGATAAAACGGTATGACAGAATGTTAAAAAAGTGCGTTTTTAGTATACCTCCTCTACACCTAAATAAGGGATGCATTTTTTCCCCGCCTGCATTCGGTAGTCTGAAAATATTATTAGTGTAGGAAAACCATTTTTCGATTGAGCGATCCATTAGCGAAATATTAAGCTCTAAAGCACATTTTTTTCTTAGAATAGGGCGTCCCTCCCCCCTCCCTTAGCTAAGCGGTTGATTGTAGAAACGTGCAAAAAAAAACAAAGCAGTAGCACGTAATAATATCATGAACTTAAAAGGAAAACAACCACGGCTAAGTAGGATTTACAAGTTAACGATTAATAGGCCACCAACTTATAAAAGAACAACTTTGTACAAATTCCATTGAAAATTACTTTGATGAGTTGTTAGTTCTATAAAGTAGGTAAAAACCCGACCTTCTATGGAACCCTACATAGCGCGTGCACTGCCTAAAATGCACCTTTTTTAAATGTAAAAACGCACGCAGCGAGTAATGTTCGCCGAATTGTATGGCCGTGGAAAGGGCTCTATGCACCTTAATAATTTAGCAGAATATCGAATGTATAGAATGATAGTTGTCGCAAAAACTGAATAATTTTGATATAGGCATGTAAACACTCTTTTAACTGACTTCAAAAAAGGTCCTTAATTAAACAAAAAATGGAGCCCTCATAGGATCACTTTGTTGTCCGTCCTTCGGCCCGTCCGTGTGTCCGTCAACACCCTTTATTTCGGGAGTGCGTGGAGGTATCAAGTTGACATTAAAACCTCAAGTCTAAGGTCTCTTGAAGCTGTAAAAAAAATCAAACTTCTAAGTTAACGTAAAAAAGATACGGCCGTTTAAGCCGCAAAAAACCTGTAAAGTTACAAGAACTTTGTAAATAAATAAATAAATATTTCGACACTCAAGGGAATAAATATTTATAACATACTTTCCGTTGACCTAGTCCAGCTTAAATAAACTCGCTTACATGAATTTTGTGTGGGTAACGGCTTATTAAAATCTCAAGAGCGGTTAGAGAAGAATAAGTGAGTGAATTTAGTCCGGACGAACGGTTTAGTCC
The DNA here is from genome assembly GCA_963969515.1 of Yponomeuta evonymella. Classification (NCBI taxonomy): domain Eukaryota; kingdom Metazoa; phylum Arthropoda; class Insecta; order Lepidoptera; family Yponomeutidae; genus Yponomeuta; species Yponomeuta evonymella. The sequence continues at coordinate 9,898,397 of OZ018342.1, read as the reverse complement.
CGGTGCAACCTCTTTACTAGCGGACTTCGCCTGAGTTACGCGGAGAGTGTGCCACACGATATGTGTGAATGACAGTTTTATGTTATGTCATAGTCTAGGACAAGAAATATGCGATAGTATTCATGACCTAATTACATCCTCGTCCGGAGAATTACTTTAATGCTAACAAATGTATTTTAAAATTCTAACCCAGTACTTCAAATTAAGGTATTATTTCATTGTGGCAAAACTTTGTTGATTTTGTATTTCTGGGTATCACAATTGATGCAAAGCTTCAATGGGGTCCTCATATAGGAAAATTGGCAAATAGGCTCAGTTCTGCAGCATACGCAGTTAAAAGAATCCGGGAACTAACTGATGTCGCAACTGCTAGGCTTGTTTATTTTAGTTACTTCCATAGTATTAGGGGTTAAAGTATAAAATTGCCGTTTTATTGCAATAGGTTCTTTAAATTTACATAGAATCTTCATGGTTTGAAGTTTTCGAATGAAACTTTTTTCAAATGGTTTCTATGGTGTTCTTTTTTTAAAAAATGTGAAACATTTCAATATCGACTTTCAATTGAGGCGCTTTTTACAAGAACAACCTTTGTCCCCAGAGTATATTTGGTGCCTTTTGGCCAAAACGATTGTCCTACAAGCAAACCTTGGCGGTTTTTGTAAAATTTCCTAAATTTTTCGATGGAATAAATGTGGACATAGGAAAGTTTTATAAAAACTTATTAGTGAGCCTAATGCAGCTTGTTGAACAGTGTTGCCAAAAACCGAAAACAGAAATTCGTTAAAATTGGACATTGGCTGTTCTTGTAAAAAGCGCTTCAATTGTTTTTGTTATTCAATTTAGACAAGAAAGATGAATACTGCGAAAATTCGAGTGATTATGAGGCACCCATTTTTCGTATTTTTTTATTTTATTGATTTATTTTATTGCTTATCCTAAACCACAGGTTTTAACCTTTTTTAGGGAGCAGGGTACCACTGCCTTAGTGATAAGGTCACTGTAAAATGTTCCTTGAATAAATTATCTTATCTTATCTTATTTGACGCAAGTGAGTCAGTATTGTGGGTAAGGTAACGTTAAACCATGCCGCTAATTCCTGGGTAGTTTGACTAGGGTCGGCTTCCACTATCTCTCTTAATTCATCGTTATTCACCTGTGTGGGCGGTCTTCCTCGTGGCTCGTTCTTTAAGTCGAAATTTCCATCACGAAAGCGTTTAAACCAAAATCGCACGGTGCGTTCATTAGTAGACCCCTCTCCAAGCGCAGCATTGATATTGCGTCGGAACTCGTATTCAAAAATCACTCGAATTTTCGCAGTATCCATCTTTCTTGTCTAAATTGAATAACAAAAACAATTGAAAGTCGATATTCAAATGTTTCACATGTTTTAAAAAAAGAACATCATAGAAACCATTTGAAAAAAGTTTCATTCGAAGACCTCAAACCATGAAGATTCTATGTCAATTCAAAGAACCTATTGCAATAAAACGGCAATTTCATACTTTAACCCCTATTATTATGTCCTATGGTATACTACTGTGGGGTCGGGCAGCAGACATTGAGACCATCTTTGTTCTGCAGAAGAGAGCGATCAGATTCATATATAAGCTAGGCAATAGAAATTCGTTAAGAGATTTCTTTAAAGAAACTAACATCCTAACAGTTGCTAGTCAGTATATCTATGAAAATATTATGTAAGTTAGGAAAAATATCAGTGACTTTAAAACTGTAGGTAGCCAACACAATGTAAATACTAGAAATAGATATAAACTTTCGTTTCCAAAATTTAGGCTGGCAAAGGTTAATACATCCTTTATGGGGCATTGTATACGTTTCTACAATAAGATCCCTGAGGATATAATAGGCTTGCCAGAAACGCGGTTCAAAAATGTGTGAAGCACACTTTGTGCCAAAAAAGCTACTATAACATTAAAGATTATTTAGATGACAATGATGTCTGGAATTAAAGCCAGTTCAATGCATGAGTTTTAGAACATTGATATAAATCCTGTAAATTAAGGACTTGAAAAGACTAAATTTGGAGTTTTTTTGTCCATTTTTTCTCCAAAATGATCTAGATTTTGAAATGGACACCTAGTTTAACTTGTAACGTTCATTAAGTCGCAGTTTCTGTGCTACTTTGAATAAAAAATTTTGATTTTGATTTTGATAATGATACTAAGTGTCTTAATCACTTGGTCATTTTTCTTTAAGATAAGATAAGATAAGATATTTGTTTATTTTCTGTCCACAAATTACATTCACACCCGAAAACAACATTGAATAGGTAAATGATACAGAGCAAAGGAATGTACTATTTGTGGAAAGACTGGAGCCTAAACTAGATCAAAAGATCTGTATCTTAGGTTTCCAGGCCTCCCGTATTACAAAGGATTGGTATCATATTCGTAGCGTCATCAGCATAAGGTACACGGTATTATTACGTTACGGTTAAAAAAAATGACAGATGTTATAAAGTAAGGTAAGATGTATGTATGTATATATGTATGTGTGTCTCTGCTCAGCCCTACGACCGGAGTCTTGGGTTCGGGTTTCAGCCACTAAGCAGAGGGTGTGTGAATGTATGTGAGGAATGTATTTTTCTGAAAGAAGATTTTGATTAGTATACATCATACTGGAATGAAAGTGGCTGAGAAAGTCTAGAGTTATACGCATATGTAATTATGCAAGTAAAATAGGCAGGTATTAGATCTCAATTTCCAGAAGCTTTTCTGTTTGATCATAGCTAAGACTGTTTAAGTGTGCTGTTAATTTCTGTTTTAGTTCATGTTTGGTAAGATCAAATATGTGGAGGCACTTGTTTAGTGAATTGTATATTCTACCAGCACGAAAATAGTAAAATCGTTGCGCAAACGACGTTTTCACTGGCTTAGTTTCACACACGGTGTAGAACCTTCTGACATTACTACTCTTTATACGATTTTGACTGTTTGTCACAGAATGCTTATGCACTACAGTGCACAGTATGTAAAGTTGTCTGACCGTTAAGACTTTGGTTTCATCGTATAAATTCACCGTTCGATAAAGTCTCGGTTTAAAATATATAACCTTAAGAAGCATTCTCTGAGCCCTTTCTAGTTCCATGAGAAAGGTTTTTGGAGCACCACCCCAAGTCCTAATACAATAGGTCAGGATAGATTGCGCTAATGATAGGTAAACCATTTTTATCACATGTCCGTCAGCAACATGTCGAAGATGTTTAAAGAGGTAAGACAACTTTCTTAGTTTTTGAGACAACGAATGAATATGTTCTTTAAAGGAGAGATTTCTGTCAATAATTATGCCTAGGTATTTAATTTTGAATGTTTCACCAATATTTGGGCATAGACAGGGAGATTCTCGATTAAAACCACATTTGTGAGCTATAAGGGGTTGTAGAGGTGATGAGTTTGGATCGTTTTTTATTGTGTAAATAATATATTTTGTTTTATCCTCATTTAACGTGAGAGAGTTCAAAGCAAGCCAGTGACACACATTAGTGAATCCCAACTGCGACACCTCGTATAGATCCTCTTTGCTGTGAGAGTGAAAAGTTAAAGCAGTATCATCAGCATAAGCAGTAATTTTGCAGTTTTTTAAATTAAGTTCGCACATGTCATTTATATAACAGAGGAAGAGTGTCGGTGCTAATATGCTGCCTTGGGGTACTCCGTGTGTTATAGGGAGTTCTTTACTTTTAGCATCACCTATTTTAACGTACTGATGTCTCTCTGTTAGATAACTTAGGAACAGATCAAGTGGGGTACCCCTAACACCCATATTTCCCAACTTTTGAATTAGACGAGGAACAGACACCGTGTCAAACGCCTTTGCGAGATCTAAGTAGATGGTGAGACACTTTTCACGGCTGTCCAGTTTCCCAACAACAAAGTCAACTAGTTCATGTACAGCGTCGTCAGTTGAGAGTCCAGCGCGAAAACCAAATTGGGAAGGCGATAATAGATGGAACTCATCAAGATAACTTGTGAGTCTAGAGTTTAATATACGCTCAAATATCTTTGACACAGAGGTGAGTATCGAAATAGGTCGATAATTGTTTACACAAGATCGGTTTCCCGCCTTATGGATGGGATGGACTATGGATTTTTTCAAAGCTCTAGGAAAAACACCACTCTCCATACAAAGGTTTAGCAAAAAGCTAAGTACAGGCGCAATCTTATCAGAGATAGACTTTAGTGCTTTCGCTGTAATGATATCCCATCCCGCTGAGCATTCGCTTTTCAAATTATTTATAACTCGTTGCACTTCTTCACAATCAGTAGGTAAAAGAACAAAGGAATTTACAGTAGTTGTATTATTACACACAGAAATTGGCAGGGGAGGCACGTTTACATCAATTTTTTCAGCTAAGGTCTGACCCACCATGGCAAAGAAACCATTTATCGAATCTATAGTCACAGAGGGATCTCTAGATTCGAGGAGCTCTTGAGCAGTAGAGTTTTGTCTCTTAGTGTTTGTTACAGTTTTAATTGAATCCCAAAGCTTTTTAGAGTTACCCTTTGCTTCCAATAATTGGTCTCTTTCATATTGCCTTTTCAGCTTTTTTAGAAGATTATTACAAAAATTTCTATATCTCTTATACGTTGTTTTTAAAATTTCGTTATCAAGTTCGCTTCTCAATCTTTTATGCATCCTATCCCTGTTTTTAATACAGCGTAAGAGCCCAACTGTGATCCAGGGTTTTAGAGCTATCTTACTTCTAGGTATTCTTACGGTAATTGTGTTAGTGGTTATTAGTTTAGCCAATATTTCCAAAAATAAGTTCATTGCAATTTCAGGGTTGCTTTCCTTGTAGATATGCGCAAACTTGTCTACATTGCAAGTTGCATGTAGTGCATCGTAGTTAATTTTATTATATGTATTTATTTTCTTAGATGACTGAACTATTTTAGTATTATTTAAACTTAGTAATGTGGCCAGATGGTCAGTTACAGAGGTATTTAGGGTAAAACTATAAGCTTTTGACTTCGTTTTTAAAATAATATGGTCCAAACAGTTTTTTTCTCTTGTAGGAGTGTAGCTAGAGGGCATGAGACCGTGAAACGATAAGATATCTAAATATGTTGTAGTGGTTGAACTTACATCTAGTATGTTTATATTAATATCACCCATTATAATGATATTTTTTATGGTGGAGTGTTTCAACAGTAAGGTGTCTAGCGATGCAAGAAACTTGTCCGGATTGAGAAAACTAGGAGGTCTGTAAAGAGCTATCAATAAGGTGTCATTGTTGACCTGGGCGGTCAAACAGTTTGCATCCGAGAAGGTTGGTTCTTGTATTATGGAATTTATTTGGTTTTTTATATATAATACCACTCCATCATTCTGATTATAATTTGAGTTCGTTTTAAATGAGTTGTAGCCTTTCATTTGCGGTAACTGGTCTAGGGAAGAAAGCCAGCATTCAGATAGCACTATGATGTCACAGTCAAAACCTAGACTAGTTAATAATATAAGTAAACTGTCATAATTACAGTTTAGACTGCGGATGTTTTGGTGCAGGATTGTGAGGTGTAGATTAGGTGTTTTAATGTAAGACCTGCATTCTTCTGGATCACAGGCAATCGGAAATGCAATATTAAAATCCTCCAATGAGTTTATTAATTGCATTCTATTTAACCCTGCCATGAAAAAAGTTATAAAAAATCGTATTAGAATGCGCAAAAACAAAGGTTGTAGGTATTTTATAAGCATTCATAGTTTTTATTTCGGATACATGGTGAAACAGAACATAGTAGATGCAGTAGGATGTTTTTATGTGTGTGTATCGAGGTTCAGTATAGTTTGCGTGTATGAAGTGAGGATGTGTGTGTGACAGTGTGTAATATAAGTTTAATTCTAATCTAGCATTATAACTAAGAGACCCGATCAACTGAAAGAGGGTCGGGATAGGTACACATTTTCTGTTATTTAGTTGCTCTAATGTCCGGAGTTTCACCAAAAACACGCTGCAGGTCCTTTTCGGAATGAATGGTGAGAAATGTTGCTTTTTCGTCACGCTTGACCCGAATATGTCCGTCCTTGATCCAGACAAAGCGCCAACCATGTTTACGGGCAGTATTACGGGTTTTGCCAAACAGGGCTCTATTTGTTTTGGTTAAACGTTCATTAACATAAAATGGCTTAGGATCATGGTTCGGTAGACCAATATCGGCGGTGGTGACACCACGACGAGCGCGAAAATTGCTGAGGAGGACATCTCTGACCGCACGACGCGCGAGACGGAGTACGATAGGGCGCGGTCGGGGAGAGGGTCCGTTTGCACTAGTAATAAATAGTGTCGTATACTACAAGTACAGGAAAAAATCTGAAAACTATACATTTTTAATTAAATCATTAAAAAATCGCCTTTGAATTTCGGGAAAAGCTCGGAAAAAACTGCGAGGCTCGATTCCTGGACTATTTATTCATAACATGTAAGTATCTACAAATTTGTACGGAACTCTCGGTGGGCGAGTCCGACTCACACTTGTCCGGTTTTTTTTATGTATGTTTCTCGATTACTCGAAGACGCGGTTTTTGTTTAAAAAGGGTAGACTTCACTGGTGGTCAAATAGCCAACAAGTCAGGATCTGATGATGGAATCCTAAAGAATTCGAGGGAACTTTTCAAATTTGAACGGCAAGCTTGAATCGATTTGGGTGTTTTTTATAGTGACTCGTGCATTTGCTTTCTGAAAACACAATTTGGCGGAGTTGTAGTGATAACCACAAATTATCGTGAAATAAAACTTTTTAATTAAAAAATAAAAACCGACTTCAAAACACTAGATCTTAAAAACGTATGTGCTGCTGGTTATGTAACTTGTCACCGGCTCCAAACTATACTTCAACAATACATACCTACATCGAATATAAAGGTCATATTCGTTTATTTCTGTGTTTTTAGAGCTGTAGTGTTTTAAAGTCGTTTTTTTTTCTTAAAATTAAACAGTAGATAGTATATCAGCCTCTATCTACTGTTTAAATTGAAGAAAGGAGTGTTTTTCGCTGTTTTTTCGTGTTTCCACAATTTTGTCCCGTTTTTCAGAGAGACCAAAACAATAACATCTGGCATAAATTCTAACGGTCTTCACAAAAAATTCTCGTCCTGATATTCTGTATGCGGTTTTGAATTCGGTAGCTTTTCCACTCGAGTAAGTTGTTTATGGTTTCTGTTTTCAACGTTTTGTAACTTAATTCGATGCACGTGCTTTTTTTACAAATTCTTCTCATTCTTTAACATTAAACTGAATCATTGATCCTTAATTTTTTTCTTATTAGTTTCCCATAAAGATAGATCAGAGGATAAACATCTTGCCCGTTAATCTAATCTATCTTTCACTAACGTACACATTGTTCTAATCGAAACTTTAATAAAAGGAAAACGATGGTTATAATGTACATTATAATAGAGCTGGCTCCCACCTACCGCGTTCCCACTGCACGTCAGTCGCTCACGTAACCAAATACAGGAACGTCTATTCGGGCGTTTATTTTAATTCGATCTGTCAGAGATGGGACAAAAAAACATTTGATGCGGGCATCGCTACCGGGTGCTGCGCGGGCGGCTTCGCACGGGCGAAGGTTTCACCGCGCGCACCACAGAACTAGTCACTGGATATTCCAACATCTACCTAGGTATAAATTTATAATGCGTGAAATGCTATGTTACTCACCATTCAGAACGAACAGCCTTTTAATTTCTCCTGTTATTTACCACTCAAAACTAACAGAGCCTTTTATTATTTTTACCTTGGCTGATATAATCTGGTAGAGCTATTACCAGATATTGTGTTAAACTAGATGTTCCATTAATTACAGATAACACAATACGCATAGAAATAATCAAGTAAGTGCCTATGCTAGTATCAACATTTAATATGATCTAAATAAGATTTGAGACTTGGCCACAAACCAAAAGATATTATTTGTATTGATGTGTAGGTAAGTAAGATGAGTCCAATAAAAGTATCAATAAATAAATAAATTTGTATTGATGAGTAGGTAAGTAATTCCTTTTATTTATAACGGATCCCATCGATAGATGTAGGAAAGTTAGACGAGATGAGATTCTAGACTCCAGAGTCAGGTTTCGCGAGGGTTTCGCGGTGATGGCGATGCGCGCGCGACTGAGCAATTCCGATCTCCCGCGCAGCGCGATCTCTTGATCGATTAACACGACAAGGTGTCGCCTGTCAACCGCCGCCGACTGATCGCGACGGTAGTCTAGCCTAGTGTTTGGTTTCTAATGGTCTCACTTACATTATAACCAGCTCCTATATTACGCGCACCAAATCCTGAGCAATTCCAATAGTCTAATTGTCAAATGTCATACTAATTGCTATCGCTAACATCAGGATTTGGTACGCATAATTAGGCATCTGAGCAACGTTTGCACCTGCAAACATAGAACAACCTGTAATTATCCCGCTGCAGGGCACAGACCTTCTTTCGTAGAAGGAGAGTAGGGGCTTAATGTGGAATGGCGATTTCAAGCGCTAAGGTTGATATGTGAACACCTCAGACACGCGGATTTCCTCAGGATGATTTCCTACATCCCTAGTGAGCAAGATAATAGAGAACATCACCAATTACGCACATTAGTGTGTGTACTTTGGAAACAAAGTACATACCAGCGTTCTACCAAGCGTCTAAAGTTAAAAAAAAAGTAGCTATTAAAAACCTAATAGTAGAGCCACACGGCGTGCGCTATCTAGATGTTTGGGCAGAAAAAATTCAAACAAATTTCCAACGTTTAGACAACTCCAAATTCGGGATCTTATTCGGCTTAATAAAAGGAAGAAAACCTGCATGTTGCCTATTAGGGCCGAGGGACTCTATGCCCACGGCGCCGTTCTTATTATTGTCTGATATAGTCCTTATAATTTATGAAATTATCAAAAATTATATTCCGGTAGTCAGTGGCCAGTAGTAACCTGACTTTTTTGTGTTACACCCTCAAAAACAGAACACGGGCCCGGACTGAAAAAAAAACTCCACGGGAGCACGCGACACGCGAACCGTGGCGTCTCATAAAAAAAAAACTACCCATCAATAATCAAATCTCCGCCGGTTAAGCCAATATTAAACGGCTATAAATTATCCTAATAGCTTCAAACTATGATTAACTCGTGGGTGCTCGTCGAAGGAATTGATACATGTTTTTGTTGTGAAAGATAAGTGCCTATGTTCTGTGGAATTTTTGGGCTTGTAAAAAACTTACATCGACTGACCGCGAAAATGGTCAACCATAATTAATAGTCTCTACAAGTCTACCTACATCCGTAAGTAAATTAGAGGCAACAACTCGTATGGTATGCGTGCGACTGTATTTATTGGGTTGACTATGTATTATAAGTAATAATTTAATATTTAGCATGCATGAATGGTTTTAAATGACTTCAAAAAGGAGGTGTACGTTAATTTATTGGATTGCATACGGTCAACTCGTCAAAAGTTACTTACCATTTCACTCCAGAACCAGTTCCTAAATTATTCCATATTCGATGTCTTTTTTGTTAAAGTATGCAATATATAATAGTAAAATAACAAAATTCATATTTACATATTTACAATAAATATTATCTATATATAAAAGATTGTCTCTAGACTGCTGCTGTTGGGGAGAGTATATATATATTTACGTTACAAGCATTACGTTAATTAATTATTTATACAAACAATCACTTGTCTTGATCCCAAACTAGGATACCCCAAAATGCATCATAGAACTCATGAAAAATTCTTGGTAGATGTGACAAACTCTTAGCTATGGAGGAAAAAGAGGTCTTATAAATGTATTAAAATATAAATTTAAAATAAAAAATAAAAACCGACTTAAGATCACTACAGCACTAAAAAGTTAGAAATATAAATAAAAAGAATACCTTTAATGATGATGATGTATACATATAGGTATTGTAGATGTACAATTTGTAGTCGGTGCCCAAAATATATACTACTAAAGGATGGGCCCCACCAGGCCTTATTTACTGCGGTCCATTGAAAAGTTCCGTTCTCCATCTCACCAAATTAAAATGGGCCCAATGGGAAGTTATTTAAAAAAAAATAATTGTCGACATCGGTTAAGATTTGACGGAGATATGCGAGAACAGAGCCAAAAAAAAATTATGCGCGTCGAATGGGGATGGCAACACGAAACTAATTACAGATGGCGCCACTGAGATTTGCCCCGACAATGTTTGTTTTGTTTTAAAGTGTTGCTTATTTTCGGATTTTTTCACGGAAATTCAAGATAAAAACGTCATGATATGCTTTTCACTAAAAAAGGGAAAGCTCTAGTTTATACCAAAACTGAAAAAGCAAAGTTTTGTATACCTCGAAAGGAATACAGACTGTAATACAAAGGTAACCTCGAAAATATTTTTAAACATTTCTTGTAGAAATAATCGCATACATTTAATCAAATACCTCTTTACTGGCTGATTTATTGATTATAAAGTGTAAAATGTTAAATTTACTTAAGAAAGTTACTCAGAAACCTCGAAAACCATTTTAAAATTATCCACACTACGTGGTACCATAATATAAACTTACTCATAAAATTATACTGTTTCTACATGTAATCGCAATTTTATTCCAGTTTAGAGATGAAGCAGCTTTATGAGCATAAAATGATGCTTGAAGGAAGTCCTATCACCAAAAAAAATTGTCCTATCAGAAATATTGATATCTATTCAGATCTGCCCTATTCAATGCTATGGGCTTGCTCTGGGTAATTAAGTGCTGCTGCTTACTTATTTTGAGATACGGGCTTTAGGCCCAAAGATGATTATTATTTTATTAAATAAAACCGATGTTTACGGAACATTGTTTTACTTCACTTACAATCGCAGCAACAATAGCTGGCTTAACATTTGTTAAATGGGTTGAATCATTGATATCAAGGCTTGCATTTCTCGTTTTTAGTTAGTTTTAGGTTTAACAGTCTAGGTACCTAAGCACTGCTTCCGTTCTTAACGAGTGTGAAAGATGCGGACCTGAAAACAATTAAGAATGATAAACGTAACTTTTAACTCTTTTTATGAAGTCGGTTAAAATATCAAACAATCTTAAGAGTATCTGCGAAACCTTATTTGTTTGTAGGTCTGGCCTACATTTGTATCAAAAAATCATTGTCAAGTTTTTCTCTTCTGTGGTAAAGGCATAAAATAGATACTTTTTATAATATTATCATATAATTGTAGGATTATCATTCATTAGTTAAATTAAATGTACACTTACTGTGAAAGTGAAACTGACAGAACCCTTTTCAAGGTTTGCGTTTATTCAATGGAGAAATTGCACAAAATATGTTTAGTCTCATTGGAGAGGCGAATAAACTTAATTTTTTTCTGTGCGACTAATAGGTACTTTTTATTACATAACCTGCCGTAGTCATTCTAGTCACGTGGTACAAAAACGTGCCATACAAGTCGGACTCTAATGTCACAACTTCAAGATATTTTTTATCCTTATTTTTATTTACAGGTTTTGATCACTAATTGTGATCATGTCAGCCCCATTAAGTAGATATTAGAGTAACTTGATATTTCTCATTTTTTTAAAACCTGACAAACCCGAAAAACATAATATATATTTTTTTTAATTATTATTTTTCTGAGATTTTCTACGTTTTTTTAAGGTATAAAAACCATGTCATACCACCTGAGTTTGATGCTAGTTTCTTTTAAGACGTGTTTAAGACCCTAACGTAAAAAAATAAGTAGGTACGCGTTTCTGAATTTTTATATTTTAAATAACCTACTGCCATCTCGTTTCCGACTAGACAACTAACATGTAGAGACGAGCATATTACCGCCATAAGTCGTACCCCAGCGATGGTAAGTTCTACAAAAGCGACACCTGGCAGTTCTTTTGGAAACTAATTCAACATGAGAAAACTGAAAGCTTTTTAGAGAGCCCCTAGATGTCACGCTTGGATTTTTCACGAGTTCCATTTTTGAAACTGTCGACAGTGTATCTACTCGAAGTTATATTTACACGCGTGCACTCTACTCAGTTAGGTTACGAGTTGTACAGAGCCCTTATAATGAAGCAGCGATATGTTCTGAAGGGTCGTCAATGTCGAGCTTGAGCCCGACAATTCACTCGAATCTAGCGACAAATACATTTTTTTAGAATAGTTTCATATTTAATACACTGACAAGCGACTATCTCGCTACTTCCGATAATGTCGCATTTTTCATAGTAAGTGCCCAGGACTTTATCAGGCATAAAATAATAACGAACAGCTTACGTTCCGAGACTGCAGAAAAATGTAAAGGTTGATGTGAGCTGTCGACTGTAATTTCGGCGCCGATAATACCCCTACCGTAATTGAGCTTTAATTAAACATTTTTTACCAACTTCTTTTTAGTAGGTATATCGTAATGAACAAAATAATGTTATTCTTGACAATATTTCTGAAAACATCTTTGTCTCCCAAACTTTATATACTTAATCAAAATTCTTACTTTAAAAAAATGCCAAAATTACACTTAGTTATATAACTAATTAGCAATCATATCTATGTTATTTATTTAAATGTATCCATAAAATTAAGGGAAACAAGAACATTATTGTTTCATACTTGTTTCTATCTACATTAAATAAAGCTAGTATTGCAACTTGCGTGCTGTGTATGTTCCTGTAGGTACTTATAAGCATCATTAGTTCTTATTGAATAACCCACCTAATTTGAAAGTAGCCTGGCCACCCACAGCACGGGAAATCCTAGTGGGAACTAGTAACCTTATTGAAATTTGTAGCACTTGTACAATAAAGTTTAATATTTATTTTTGTCAGGCGCTAGCCTTGTCGCTCTTCTCTTTCATTCGTATAGGTACATGATAGCTGAGCTTGTTATGTCAGCCGCCCTCCCTCTAGTCCTTACAGAATAATCCCAATTAAATCGGATCTGCCTTTTATATTACACGCACCAAATCCTTAACGATTCCATTCGTCTAACTGTCAAAAACGTCAGGATTCAGACATGATTTGATGAGCATAATTAAGCCTCAGATGTGAAGGTTATTTCAAAAAGACTGTTGATAATACATGTCAGTGCCAGTGTTTCATGCACCAGTTCCAGTGCCTAGGTACATTGTTTTTAAGCTCAGCGACGTGTTTTTATTCTTCATAATATAGGGTATTTTTTATACTTCCACAGTTTCCAGCAAAATCATTTCTCACAAGGAATATTAATTATGTATCAGACGAAGTAAAATAAAAGCCTTCGGGTTATCCTTACTAAAAGATAACATCATTCTTTAAAAGGCTTTAACTCAGAAAATCTACCTACTTTTATAAAGCTGTCGCTGCTTGCGGAAGTTGATTTAAAAATTTGCATGCAACGAGATTATTCCGCAACCCGGGCTGCGCTTCCTTTAGATGAGATTTGATTTGGCTTTCAAGACGTTGGAATTTGGGACCGTAATCTTATTAATCTTCTCTTGTATGTATAACCTATCTACCTATACATTGTACCAAATGATAGATTCAAAGTGATTGAAAGTGAATCTCAAAACTGTTACTTCAGTAAAGATAAACTAAAGCACTTCCTATAAGAAAACGTGTGGAATCCCTACGTTGACTTTTTTTATTTTAACTGAAAATTAAAGAAAGGCACTGAACTAATATAACCGATATTATTGTATGAATGAGAGGAAAATTGTTACAGAGCTATGCAGTCTCGAAATTTGACGCGCTCAAATTTTATATAATAATAAAAACAAAATAATTCAATATTTTGAATTTGTTATCTTGTTGGAAGTGATTTAATTATCTGTACCGAAGATACGGTTTTCAGAATTTGCGTTACTTCAATACCACGTTGTATATAGGGTGATAAAATAGTAACTCCCGACTGGAAAGCTTCGCATGCCTACTCGTACCTGCTGGACTCCAAAACAAACTAAACTAAACTAAACGAAATTTTGTTTCGTAAGCTAGGAGTCAAATGATATCTAAGCCAGCTTACTAATCAATCTGATCGGTTCCGAGAGCTATGGGCTATGACGTCTACTCAACATTGAAGTTTTCGAAAGAAGAGGACCGTGAGGACATCACCGTTCTGATCCAGCAATTTAGGGTCCCTTTCGAATGTCCGACAGTTATTAAAAAAAATTCAGATAACAAGCAACGTAATGCAAATGTATCATTTCACAACTCGACATTCCAAAAATGTTTTATACTACACCTGCTTGGAAAGTACCTTGATACTTTATCAAATTTACGGTAGAAAGTACGTCATTGCATATCGAACAAATATGCGGGGAGAAAACGCATCTGAGCGGGAGAGAAAAGTGTATGAAAATCCATTTCTTACGTGGTTTTTCTTTTTTAATTTTGGGTAAGACTATGCGCCGGTAACCTAAATATCAAAAGCCAAAAAGTTTTTACAGTGAGTTTTTATCTCCAAGTTCGCAAAATGACACTGGCCACTAGCTCTGTGGCAGGATAAACAATTTGAAAAAAGAACATGTGAAAATTGCAGACGCCATTGGCGCCATTTCCAATTTGTGTGTTGTTTGAGGATTCAGTTTTCGTAGAAAGTAAAATAAAACTATCAAGCAGGTGTAGTATAAAGCACTATGTATCACTCGAGAGAAACTGCGATTCCCGATCTCGGGTGTTTTAAAGCCCTCGCCTACGGCTCGGGCTTCAAACGACACCCTCGAGGGTAATCGGTCACTTTCTCCTCTCGGTGAACAATGTACTATTACAAAACTTTCGTCTCATAAAGTAATTCTTTCTTATCATGTCATTTGGCAACAGAACATTAGCTAAGTTTTCTTAACATAAATGTGTTAAAACGACAAAGTTCCACTAATATGATTTAAGATATACTTAACTACAGTTCACGCAAGTCAGAGAAAACAGGGCACGAGGGGTGCATTGGTATTACAAAATGGGTTATTTTTTATCTGTAAAATGTTGAAATGTTTGTCGCTTGAACATATAATAAATAATGCATTTTTAAAATGACTGCATATGAAATGAACCATATGTATTCAGATGTCATTATCAAAATAATAGTCTGTAATATGAAACATTGATAAATGTTGCTTGTGAAGAGATATTTTATAATGAATTGTAGGTAAAACATCATAGACCCAGCAATTTAACCAGCTTCGGATATTACTCCGGTTTAAAATTTTCAAGAGGTATCAGGCACCAGGAGAAGGAATTGAGAATACCTCACTGCACTAAGACTCCTTAGCAAGCAATGCGAGTGTAATTAGAGTATGGGCTTTTACGACACCAGGGCCCCTAGTCGCGTTTTGCAGTTAGCCACGACCTACTATTACAGTTCAAATCTCACTGGTAGGCTACTGGCGGAATCTGAGCTAGTCTCGTCACGTAGCTACCATCAAGTAAAAGGGATTGACAGCTAGTGCGGCATTTTTGAAGTAAGTAACTCTTTAATCGGCCTAGATTTTTTTCATCGCGATTCGATTTGTCTCGATCAAAAATCAGTGGTTTTCTTGCTTTTTTATGTGTAATTTCTGTGAATTAAATTAAAAAGAACGTTAACAGTAGTTTCGTTTCTAAAAAAGCTTAAAGTCATTATTTATTTATTGGTTTAAGTCAAGATTATGGCTGTATGTAATAAAACTATGCTATTATGGCCAGAAAAAAAATTGCTCTCACTTGTCTTACGTCTGGACATTGACAGCACAGAGAAAATAATATTGACAGTCAAAAAAGTTTCTGTTCAAAAATCGATGGAAATAAAGAAGATTTTTACATTGCGCTTCTACATTATAGAACATATGGCTAGTACGGTATGGCTAGTACGGCTCAGTTGATTTATGGAACGGTGACTAAAGACTCAGCTAGATACCGGTACATGACACCAAACTTGTACCCGAAAGGGACACCTCTGGGTATTATTGTAAAATAATCCGCAATCAGAAAAAAGTAAGACTCGCTTCGATGAACATGCGCAGGCATTGCCTCAGCTCGTCGTCGACGATGAAGTGGTCGCGCTGGGCTGAGACCGGCAGCATGTAGTGCGCGTGGTGGAGGAGGTCCCGGAGCCGCGATCCTGCTTTGTTAGGGAAGCACGTGGCGGCCGTCTGCTTCGAGGTGGACTCTTCAACGTCTACTGCGGGGACTGCTTATCAGAGTGAACAAGTGACTGAAGGCAACACCAAAGTGTTAATCGTTCTGAAACAACAAACGTGATGTTTTCCGTTTTTTCTCGATCTTTGTGTCTAATGTTATATAGATAATGGTACGGAACCCCTCTTGCGCGAGTCCGACTCGCACTTGGCTGTTTTTTTATTTAAAGTTAGCGTTGTTATGTTGGCTATATTGAATTTTTACTTCTGGCACTTTTATTATGAATAATAAATTTCATATTTCATTCAGTTCTTTTATGACCCTTAAATATGTGCTATATTCATTTTACCTTTATTACATTAGCAGTTTATTTTTATTATTCTTGTAAGTAAAACAATTAACAGACATACAAAAAGAGACACTATTTCGGACAGCGTCCCGCATACCGTGTAAACTGGCGGAATTATCTAGGCACATCGCAATATCGCGATTCCGACGGTGGCAGATATTGATATTACCCATGGGTAATGTGTTACTGTAGTGTGTGCACTAGCTGGTTCTTCATTACCAGGTTAATAGTATCCGTCATTGTGGTAAAACCACTGTTTAATGACCTCACAGCTTATGCTAATTTTCTTACCTATCATAGACATAAGCGCGATGGTATTGTGGCGTAAATGTTATACGGGAATCTAAGCTAATGATTAACATGGTCAGTTTTGCTTAATTCCGTTCAGTGGTTTTTGCGTGATGCGCGCACAAAGGAACAGAGTGAGAGACAAAATTTAAAGATTTATTATATGTAACTTATAGAAAGATTTGAGACTATTCAGACAACCCTGAAAGTTTTAAAATGTACCTACTTTTATTTAATTAGGTATCCATTCGTTTTATAACCGATTACGATACACATCAAAACAACGAGTGACAACACTCGTATTTAGCCAAGAAAACATTCTTATATTTAGCAAATATTAACCCATCCGTTGCCGGGCATTCTGACGTGACTTCTATGCTGATTTTGTAAAACCAGCAATATTTTATAAATCGTCGGCAAATACGCGAATACGGATAGCTAAATGAGGCGCCAGCGTAAAATAGTCACGATAGCCAGATCTTTTTTGGGATTGTGCCAGATTTAAGGGGTGAGAATAGCCCTTCCTTGGATAGGTTACTCCCAATGTTCTGTGGTTACTCCGACCCAATAACCCAAATTAAGTCTATAAGACTTCTTTATTAGAAATCGATCGCGAATGGTCATGCACTAGGCGAGTGGCTGCCGAAATGTTTCGGTTGAAATTGCCCCGTTCACTTGAATGTCACTGGAATGTTTTTTTTTTCTAGAGTGTGCCGAGAAAAGAAAACAAAGCCATTTTGCAGCTTTCCAGCTAAAAACCACTTGCCTCAGTAGGTTTGATATAGGTACTTACAACTAAGGCCGACTTGCCCCTCTCTCATAAATAGGGAATTTTAAGAATTAAGAATTTTGGTTCAATGCTACTTGATGCATTCAGCTAAAATTCTTCGTGCAAAAGTCAATTTAAAAAAGACTGCTTAGGTGACATTTAAGAATTTGTACAAGCCGGTCTTGGTTAATAGAGTTTAATTGTAGGTAAGTACAAGTTGTATAACTGATTACGTATACTTTTCACTCGTATTTAGCAAATATTAACCTTCACTATTCCGTTGTGATCAACTATTTTGACCAACTAAAATCTGATCAATTATTTTTATGCCACACGAAACAACGATTTCCGTTGGTCAGAGAGGAACAAGGTAGATCAACTATTTTCTTTCCTATTGGAACAACTTTGTTTGTGACGTCCTTGCCTGGTTACCATAGCAAAGGGTATCCGTGTTTGGGCCCCTTTTAACAGTGATTGTATTGAGTGGAAGTTATTATTATTATTTAACAAAATAATACGAAAACAAGAAATACGTAAAAACAAATCACACTTCAGTGTTTTCTTACAAAAAATACTTTAGACACCGTGATAGTTTCCCCCCCATTGCACGCTTACGTTTAATTTACTACAAAACACTGCTGGAGTTAATAGCTTTCTCTGACCTTTGCAGCCCCTGAACCTAATTTCCCGTTAGTTAATATTCACTCCGAAACAAAAACGAATTGGGGCATTCTCCTTTATTAATATAGACAGGATTAATGGTGCCTTTTTGTCATTATTTTATATTATTTTTCGTTACATAAAATACTAACTCCCCGATGATGTAGTTTCGCCTGGACTGGAAGGATATCCACCGTTTAATCTTTTTTTTAAATCAGCCCTAAGTGGGGCAAAATAGGAAGTGATTGTTTTTTCACCTGCTGGTTGTGGACCTGTGAAGAAATCCCTGTTCCGACTCTCCAAGGTTGGCTGGAAGAAATCTCTTACATAGATAAGCTCGCCTCTGTATATGGTATTTCTTACGTAATGTCGCGTTCAATGTTTCGTATGCAATAACATAACATAACATAAACTCACGCCTGTATCCCAGAGGGGTAGGCAGAGACCAGGGAGTGCCACTTGCTACGATCCTGACAGATCACTTTCGCTTCCTCAACATTCATTAGTCGTTGCATGCACGCACGCCGGTTTCGGGTACTTTTTATCTTGCCCTTTGTTAATACATCCTCTATTTGGTCGAAGTATGTCCGTCTGGGTCGTCCCTTACCGGCCCTTCCATCCACATTCGCTCGATATATTTGTTTTGTCAATCTTTCTTCCTTCATCCTCTCCACATGTCCAAACGTATGCAATAAAGTATATTATTATTATTAAATTCTGCTGAAACTTGGTACACTAGGTAGTTTGATGGAACTGGAGTTAATCTGATCTGACGGAACTCCTCAACGGTTTGCAGCAGCTACCCAGGTCCCACGCGGTTGGGCGTATTTCATTAATCTTGATGACACTAAGGAGCTCCATAGAGTAACACTAGCACCAACGACGGAAAAAAATCATATCTTTTTTTGCAGATTGTAATTCATAATTCATTTATTTGTGGATCATAGGTAATTATTTTTTACATAATTGGTGTTCAGTCTTAAATTAGAGATCACTATGGTCCTACCTGTACATAGGAATACAAATATAATTAAGTTAATAAGGCAAAACAAGTTACAATGTGTCATTTAGAAAGTCGTCAATATTATAATAACATTTGTCAATAAGTAGATTTTTTAATGTCTTGCGAAATAAGTCTACATTTAATTCTTTGTACAGTGTTGGTATCTTGTTAAAGATTATAGGCGCCATGCACAGAATACTTTTTCGCATCAAAGTAGTTTGAGATGGATAAAGGCGTAGTCTATTTTCATTGCGGCGGTTCCTACGTACCGTGTCGCCTAGAGAGGGAAACAGATGAGGGTTATTTCGTACAAACATGGCTACCTCAAATATATATAAACATGGAAGTGTCAGAATCCGGTGGGTATGAAAAATGGGCTTGCAACTTTCTATAGACTTCATGCGAAACATGGATCGTATACATCTTTTTTGAGTTTTAAAAGCTAGCTCTTTATTAGTGGAATTGCCCCAGAATATTATACCGAACCTGAGAGTTGATTCAGCTAGACCGTAATAGGCAGTAAGGAGTGTCTCTATACTTACTGTTGTGGATAGCTTCATCATCATCATCATCATTCAGCCACAAGAAGTCCACTGCTGGACATAGGCCTCCTCCATGGATTTCCAAAAAGACCGGTTGGAAGCGGCCTGCATCCAGCGTCTTCCTGCCACTTGAATGACGTCATCTGTCCATCTTGTGGCTGGTCGTCCCACGCTGCGCTTGCCGATATGTGGTCTCCATTCGAGAACTTTTCGGCCCCATCGGCCATCAGTTCTGCGTGCTATGTGCCCCGCCCACTGCCACTTCAACTTACTAATCCGCTGGGCTATGTCGACGACTTTCGTTCGTCTACGGATCTCATCATTTCTGATTCGATCTCGTAGAGATGGATAGCTTATGTAGTACAAACGCTGAAGAGCTTAGTTTTTTGCATATGACTTTATCTATATGACTTTTCCAATTTAATTTGTTGTCTATAGTTAGACCAAGAAATTTTGTCGTTTCAACTTCATTTATAATGGTGTCGCGACACTTTAGACTGATGCATGATGTCAGTAATCTTATTTGATCTTTGGGAAAAATGCATAATATTCGTTTTATTTAAATAGTTTTTTAAATTATTATTATCGAGCCAGGAAACTACAGATGAATTATTAATGTCATTATTGTAATTGTTTATATTATCATTATATTTAATAGTAATGGTGCTGTCATCAGCAAATAATGTCATTGGGTGCACAGTTGTCTTCGGCAAATCATTAATGTAGATAATAAATAGAAGGGGTCCTAATACGCTATTGAGGCACACCATATGATATATTCCGTTCGTAAGATCTGTGTAGCTCTTCATTTTTGGTTTTGTAATTTACATTTGAGATTTCAACGATTTGGCGGCGGTTTGATAGGTATGATTGAATTAGCTTAAGAACATTGCCTCGCACCCCATATGATTCAAGCTTTTTAATTAGAGTTTTATGGTCGACGTAATCAAAAGCCTGGGTCATGTCGCAGTATATTGAGCAAACCGGAGTGGTCTTGTCAACCTGATACATGACATGTTTTATAAAATCAAATACTGCCATATTTATTGACTTGTGACGCCTGAAGCCTTTTTGTTCATGGCAGAGCAGATTGTTTGTTTCAAAATAGTTGTTAATTTGGCTGTATAAATATTTCTCAAATATCTTTGAAAATATAGGTACTAATGCAATCGGTCTATAAAATTGCATTTCTTCTTTATTACCTTTTTTAAATATTGGTTTCGTAATAGTGAGTTTGAGGTCATCAGGAAATATTCCTTTTTCAATAGAAACATTTATTATATGGCTCAGGGGATAGCAAATTAAATCATTTACAGTTTTTATGATTCTTGTCGAGATTCCGTCATGGCCGACGCTGTTTGTATTTTTTAAGTCTTTTATTATTTTGTAGACGTCATAAGGAGTGCTTCCTGCTATGAACATAGATTTTTGTGTGCTGTTTATAGCAGTAGTGATATTTTGTCCTGAATTGGGTATTGGTTTTATTTTATCAATAAAGTAATTATTGAAAGATTCTGCAATATGTGTAGGATTTATAATAAATTTATTGTCAATTTTAATTTTTGTGATTGGTTCTTTGGGTAAATTTAGACGACATTTGTTTATCACTTGCCATGTTGCTTTGCTTTTTTTGGTTGATATTTGTATTTTGTGGTTGTTTTGTGCTCGTTTTGTCAGATATATAATTTTTTTAAATAGGTTTAAATAATTTTGAAATTTTAGTTTGTTTATTTTAGTAGGTTGTAGTCTATATTTCCATAAGAGTTCATTCTTTTTTCTGCTGCAGATCTTGATTCCCCGAGATACCCAATTTGTTTTTGTTTTAACTTGTATTGTCACGTATTTTTCAGGAAAGCAGAGATTATAAAATAGTTTGAAGTGTTCGATGAAGATACTATACGCTGTAGTTGGATCATAACAATTCTAGACTTCGGAAAATGTCAGTTTGCTTAGGCAGTCATGGAATTTAACAACGTTTTCATGACTGTAATCTCGTTTTACAGTTGCAATTGTATTTTCAAAAAGAGTCTGTTCGGCCGTGAACCTAAGGCAAAATCTAAGACTAGACAGAATTAAGGCCAAAAACGGCCACATGTGGCAAAAATGCTATCTAGTCCCAGGTCCGCGATCCTAAGTTTTCCGTCGTGAAATTACTATTAACATTATTAAGAGATTGTACTGACACTTTTTGCAAATATTATCTGTAAAAAAGATATGTTTTTTTCCCTCGGGGTGCTACTGTTACTCCATGGAGCCTCTTAAATGATAACGTTACGCATGACTTTCATCGAGTTTCTGATGAGAGTAAGGTACTTAACAAAGTATTTTGAAAATATATATAAATATAAGATAAAAAATTACTGACACAGTCAGCGTAACCGTTAAGAAGAAATCACAAATAAGTAAAAAAACGATTCGTAAAAATAAAAGAGGCCTACTAATATCACAATTTAATGGTCAGAAATTTTATGTTGTTATTAATTATGTTATGTACTTTGATCATTACTATGTTCAAGTCGGAATTAATTAAAAACACTGGAGTAATTAATTTGAATGCTACGATATTTATTTTACAATGCATGTGGTTATATTATGATTTATCTATAATGCATTGGAATGCTTATAAAATTGAGTCAAAGATATGCAATACGCATTCACTATCTAGGTAGATACGTAATTACACGCCGAAAATACAAAATGCTTCGTATAGGTCTTTCTTATTTATTACAGTAGTTAAATGTGGAATATTTGTTATAAAGATACAATGCATCATTATAATTTGTATTTGTATCATTAGCTAAATATTCAATCTGCGAAATATATATTATCTAAATAATATCTTTTCAATTTTAGTAAATTTTAATTGATTTGAAACTGACATTGTTCCCATTCGTTATTTATTTAATATACCATCTAAAATTGTTTTTTGTGATGAACACGCCAATAATAATAAAACAAATTTGTATCTATCTACTCGAAAGGCGAGTACAATTGGCACCAATTTTGAAACGAATTTAATATATCAAAATATGTAGCTTAGCTAGGCAATTTTGTAATACAATTTAGAATCGTATAGTTTTTACAAATGTACCTAATTATCTAATTTAAGAAAGAAGTCACACCATAAGTCAGTTGATATAAAGTATCAACAGTTATAAGCATATCGACTAAATTAGGCTCTGTAGATAGATGGCCGCGAAAGACTAGAAAAGAAATATTATCAAAAAGCTAGTAAGTATCCCCCCTGACTCGCAGCAATTGGGTAAATACCTGAAATATGTAGATATGAACCAAGCATGGTACGAAGTGTCATACAGAGACCTTTGTTTTGTAAAACTATCCGGTTACCGTTTTCTTATTGTTTCAGTGACACCTCATAGACATGCCGTTCAAATGACTTAACTAACACACATTAGAATATTTTTAGCTAGAAATTCAGCGGTAGTTAATATTGACTCAAGCGTTCGCCGGCAGTGTTTGGGCTTACATGTCACTCTCAAGAAGGCCGTCGCGACGCGGCACGCTGTCTATTAGTTCTATCTCTTCGTCAGCTTGGGAGAGGCTCACTCGTTGGCCCATAACATGAAGGGGGTTGAGTTTGGACTCGCCGTCGTCCATTTTGAGTATCTCTACCTGGACGCCAGTCTCGTCTTTGTCGACCGCCGTCCGGCTGGAGCGACGGCCGGGCTGCTGTCAGGTGGCCTCAATCTCGACCACCTCGTCGTCATCGAGGCTCTTCTCTGCGAGACGGAAGCTCTCGAGGAACTCGTTGAGGTCCACGAGCCCGTCCTTGTTGATGTCCATGAGCCGGCAGATGTCCACCAGCTGCTCCTGCGTCATCGGATTCGGCATGTACTTGCCCAGCAGCTGGCAGGCCTCCGAGAACTCTTCTAGGGTTATGAATCCTGCAAATTGTTGAGAAAATTAGCCTCGAAGCATATTCTCATCTTGTGTTTACTGCCTTTCTGTCACTTTCAAGTCTTTTTTTCAAGTCAAGTTTTTTTTGCAATTAAAGATCTTCGGAGTCTAAAATTCTTATTCCGTAAAACAATTTACTAGTACCCAAATAGTCAGCAATCACTTGGGTGACAAGGCACTTTCTTTTGACGTTTTTCATAGAGCAAACAGTAGTGTTAGGTAATTACACTCGCCTTCAGAGAAACTCATTAGTATTCGGCCGAGATCGGGATCGGATAATGCGCCCAATTAACTTTCATTAACGAGGGTTTGGCATCGAAGTGAGAAAAATCCGATTATAATTTAAAAATGGCCCACAGCGCCTGCAACTCCGCTTTACTCTGCGGTACGTAACAAATGGTCTTGTTGACAACTCACCAGAATTGTCTTTGTCCAAAATTTTGAAAATGGCTTCTAAACTGCTTTTGTTTTTGTAGAGTGTTTCCACCACAGTTTGCGTGTCGGCTTTCCTACCGTTCTTCTGCAACAAAGGTATAAAAAACCTCATAAGCATTAGTCACGCGACTCGACCGTGCGTCGATAACCACCGTGGTTTCCTGCACGGTTATTTATCGAAGGGCTAATAATATGTTCGCGCCACACAGCACCGGTGAAAACTATTGAGTACCTAATCTACCTGCATCGTATAAGCTACGATAATGATTCGTTACGTACGATACCATTTACATGAAGTAGTTAAATGCTCATTTTTTCTATAGGTAAGTAGTTGAAATACAATAGAACGCTTAGAGATATACAAGTGAACACATTTCGATGTAAGATGCCGACTTCAGGAGCTACCTGGCGCAACCAATGGCAAAAAATCACATCTTCGTTTATAATATGTTTTTACAAAAAGTGAACAGCATAAATGACAATAATGTTGATAGCTATTTTTAGAACTTACAGCCTAGGATCTAGGGCCAAGAATCTAAAAACGACCGTTTTTGGCCTTCATGGTTTAAAGTCCTAGGTTCTTGGCCGGGTTGCCCCTAATCAGCTCCGGGTGGCCCCTTATGTTGTACCATCAACTTTAATTCAATCTCCCTTAGAATTTCCGGTGATGACTATTCGTTCTAACAATATTAAACGTCTGCTTTACATACTGATTGGTGGCCGCTTATACGCTTGTGTTCATCTTTCAGTTTAAGGTCCCTCAGCAGCCTATATTTACAATTAAAATAACTTAGATTGGAGTGACATTGTTTTTATACCATAGAAATCGTATAAAAACCTAGTAAACCAATAAAATATTTTTTTCGGGGTTATCGGGGTCACAAAATATGCGAAAAATAAAGTTGATCTAATAACATAAAACTTATTAGATTTCGTTTTGTCATTGGATTCTGAACGTTTTCTTAAAAGGGTGTACTTACATGCGTAAAAACATTATTTTACGAGATAACTCAAATATTGATAAGCGCTTCATACATATAAGGCGTTAAGTTAGGGAGTGGCGTCATAGTCTAAGGTCGATTTGTATGGCGCATTTTAGTACCACGTGACTATATTTACTTTTCGACTAATATTCGCAGAGAAAAAATACATACAAAAATACTACAAAAAGTATAAGTCGCAGAGAAAAAAGTACCACGTCTATTTATCTTTTAATGTGTCCTCCCTATTCTATCAAAACATTTTTAGTGCAAGTCTTCCATTGTGTCACTTCTATGACTGACTCGTTATTGACAGAAGTCGTCCACATGGGGTTGCATTTAAATAATATATAAACCCCTTTGTTACGTACATATCATATATTTGGGATTGTCAACCATTTAAAAGTTGATAATTGAAAAGCGCTGAAAAGCAACACATTTAAATACAGTCGACAGGAAATCGATTTTTACAATTGGGTGGCAAAGTTACCTGTAGCGAAACTGTGTAGAGGCATGCAAACATCGAAGTGTTATTTTCTGTGGTATTAAGCATAACTGGTAATTTTTTGGCCAACTTTCAACCAACCTTTCTAACTTTGACCTTTTTCACCTGGAGGCCGCTGTACATTTGTACAAATGGCCTCAGTCTGGGTGTGATGTCCTTGCTTGATTACCATAGCACAGGGTATTCTAGCTTAGGACCTGGACAAGTGATTGTATTGTGTGGAAGTTATTTAATATATACATAAGCAGCCTATATACGTCCCACTGCAGGGCACAGGCCTTCTCTCAGGGAGATAGTATAGGCATCATCACGCGTGCCCACCGGGGATTACCGATTTCAAGCGCTGAGGTATGTGAATAGCTCAGACACTCAGGTTTTCTCACGAAGAATTAGCCATAAATTACCATCTGCCCCGGAGGCCGATTTATACCACTACTTAAATGTCAGTTAAACAGCAATTTTTTTGTATGAAGAATTTTATTTAAATGCACTTTATGGCTCATTTAAGAAAATGGTAAAAGTCAGCCCATACCTATATGGTTTAAAACTGTGCTCATAAATTTTAAAAACCTATTTCAAAGTGTTGTTAAAGTTGTCAATTCAATGCAATAAGTACACACAACAAAAAAAGTTTGTGATCAATAGCATAAGCTCCTATAATTCTTTAAATTTAACTTTATCAAGAAAAAAATTATGTTGTATGCTTTCTTTAAAGGTATTCCTATACCCTGTTTGAAATTAAAATATAAAACTATTTTTTATTATTTATTTTAAAAAAATTGAGCCATTAATGTGATAGAATGTGATAGAAATTTCATAGAAAGAAAAATACTGTTTAATTAAACTTAAACAACAATTTATTATTAAAAGGTTAAATTCAATATAAAATAACTCCTCCCCTGGATCGAACACATGCGGAGATCCTCCTGGGCATGCTGAGGATCAAGTTATCCAGCATTTCCTGGGGTAACCTATCCCATTCTTCAATAGCGGCTTCCCTGAGCTCTGGAACTGTCTGGGGACGTGGCTCACGTTTAAGAGCATCCCACGCGTGCTCTATTGGGTTTAAGTCGGGCGAGCCGGCAGGCTAGTCTAAACGTGTGATATCGTATTCTTGAAGAGCAGCATTGACTCGTTGAGCTCGATGTGCGGACGCATTATCATCGACCAATACAAATTGGTGCCCATGGTTTACTCGGAATGGTCTGACGATATCATCAATAACAACTGCTTTGTACATGTCTGCTGTCATGTAGCTCCGATACGGGATCAAAGGCGTTCTAGCTCCAATCATAATGCCACCCCAAAAGGACACCGATTTTCCGCCTTGCTGAACTGTTCCAAGTGGCAGTTCTTTGTCTTTCACGGTCGCCTGGTCTTCTCCAGACACGGACACGTCGGTTATCTGGATGAGTGCTGATTCGGGATTCGTCAACGAAGAGACAGTTTTACCAAATGTTTTCTTCCTCACCTTCTTCATTTTGCCGAAGTCTAGCCCACTGCAATCTTCGTTGTTGACGTTGCCGGGAATTGAGCGGAGCTCGCCAAGACCTCCGTACTCGTAATCCAGCGTGGTGCAAGCAATTGCGAACGGTCTGCGTGCTAACTTCAAGCCCAGAGGTGGCCCTGACTTCTGCTTTTATTTTAGTGGCGTTGAATGTTGGATCACGGGCTGCCAGCAATCTAATATAGCGCTTTTGGGCAGCTGTCAAAACAGTTGGGCGACCGCTGCGGGGTCGGTCAGCTAAATTCCCCATTCCGTGGTACCTCTGCAACGTAGCCACGACACAGGATTGGGATATAGCAAGTCTGCGTGCTAGTACTCTCGTGGTGTATCCTTCTTCCCTCAAAGTTACTATTCTTGCTCGTAAAACCTCTGATAATCCTCTTGGCATTTTTTCAATCACAACTTTCCGCAAAAAATATCTTGAATCGGTTATAATTGACTAAATCAGATTTCTGAATGAGCGTAAGCTAGGACTGAAAGCCTTTTAATATGAAAAAACAACTGAACGGTGTCATTGTTTTGTGTTCTAATTCTTTATTTTTAAATAAAGAATCTAAAAAGAAGAAAAAATCATAATATAATCTACAGTAACAAAAAAGATTTCAGTTGTTCAAAGTGATCGCAAACTTTTTTTGATGTGTGTATTTGCGCGCAAATTACGATTGTAATGAAGAACGACTCTTTCGGCTTTAAGCAATAAAATATTTTTAAACAGTCTAGATGTCATAAAAAATTTTAGTACTATGTCCATCGTCTTAAGGTGCTTCCTCACTTGAAGCATTAGCCTATAATGTAACATTTTACATTCAATTTTGAGCATTACATTACAATACTGCCTTTCTGACTTGACGCCCAATTAGACACACATTGTATCATCAGGTTGCGCACTTTAATGCTCGGTTTTCTTCCCTAACTGATGCAATGCTCGACTCTGTAACGTTACATTACAGGCAAATGTTCCAGGTGAGGCAGCACCTCACACATACCGTTCACACCTCAATCACATGCCACGCCGTTTCAACTCAAGCTTCATGTCACAAAAACCGACCAAGTATGATGTGGACTGAGGGTTCCACCCCGCCACTCAATATTTGTGGTATTGTGTTTTTTTTTCACACCACTTGGGATCCTAAACCCTATTCACACGTTTTAAACTGAGAATAATCATAACAAATTCGACGCTTTTATCTAAACATGTCGACGAGGACTTACACTGAGAGTTAAGTCGAAGGTGTCCATATACCGCACTCGTCTCGTCTCAGGGTCAGTGCGCACTAGCTTGTCCTTCAGCATCCGCCACGGCAGTCCCAGGTGAGTCACTTGTTCCATCACCTGACACCACTCGCTCACAGTTATGTAGCCTGTAATTACACCCTTTAGTTAGGCCATTCGAAGTTCCTGGCATGTAATTCAATAAGTTTAACGAAGTTTGACACCATTACAATGACAACGCGGAGTTGCCTCGTAATTCGCATTATGACCTCAATTTCTACCCGCTCCTTATTATTTTATTTGAAAAGTTTGAACGCGAGTTCAAAATCGTTTAGTGCCGAGTACAGACCAACCGAGCGAATACGAATGGACGAAAGTAAACGATAGAGTATAGACATCACGAAAACAAGTGAACTTCTATGACCTCCGTAGTATTAGTGCGTACTATGGAGTTCAGCAAGTGAATGCAAACGGAGTTCTTCGGTGGCCTGGAACCGAATGTGAATGAAGGCTCGCGATTAGCAACGCACACACGCGTTGCTAGTCGCGAGCCTTTGCTAACATTTGTTCGGTTTATTCACTTATGAGCAGCACAACAGCTTTTTCGGGCAATATACCTGCCAGTATATATAGGTACACAGCTCAAGGTTAGCTGGAAGAAAATACTCATAAGTAATAAGCTCGCCTTTGTAAAAATAAGCATATTTTGCAATCAAGATTTGTCTAATCTAATCTAATACTAAGTGCCCTCACCTTTATCAAGGTCATGGTCTATCTCCGTTCTAAATTTCTTCCCTTGAAACCTTTTCGCGGTTGTATTTACTACTTTATTATTCTGACTCAACACGCCATCTCTCGGCGGCGCAGCTTGTCGCTCAAACTTATTCCATGTGGAATAAAATACTCAGTGTGAAACAGTAATTTGTGATTTAAATCTGTTTGCGAAATATTGACAAACGCAGCATAGGGCGCCCATCAGCTCACAGGATCGACGATCTAAGGCAAATTGGTGGTAGCGGCTGGATGAGTATGGCCGAGAACAGAAAGATGTGGCGTGCTTTGGGGAGGCTTATGCCCAACATGAATATTTGGGCTAGAACGAAAGATTAGATTAAACTGACATCAAACATATGAATTCATTTGTACGCACAGTCATTTGTACAGTTTTAATGCGCGACATCGTCGCAAGATCGTGTTATTCTACAGCAACAGTCAAAAGTGAAGAATTTGATAGGATTTGGTGCGCATTTTAAAGATGGTTTTGTGTTTTTAGGACAAAAACGATGATTCTATAAAAATCATTGTGATCGCTCGCCATCTTGCACACGCCGTTTTGCTAGTTTCCCGTACAGGGTAAGCAAATGTCTTCAAACGTATAGCCCGCACCACCACTAAAGTCCATTAAGCTAAGACATTTTCGTTCTTATGTCAATACTGACAAGGTCTTCTCCATGGAACATGAGTTATGGCGCCTGCTGTACCACCTTATTCGACCCTAAACTTTTTTTACATGTCACAAATAAAAATATTAATAAAATAAAAAAGTTCCGGTAACAGTTCCGAAACGTAGAAATTTGACCCCCATTTGTCCGGTGCTAAAAAAACGTGATTAAAAAAACAATTTTTTGTAATAAATATAAAAAATATAGAACTATTTTTCATCTTTTATTTAAATATAAACTATCTGTGTTATTCGTGGTGGGATAGTCAAGGAGATAATGTTTTTTGTTTCAGAATCTTATTACGTTTCGGAACGCAACTATCGGTAGTTATTTTGGAAGTTTGCGTTGTCATGTTGATCATATTGAATGTTTACATCTGACACTTATATTCTTAATAATAAATCTGATAGTTCATTCAGTTCTTATATCACCTTTAAATAATCGGTGGAATTATTTAGGCACATCACAATATGGCGATTCCCACGGTGACAGATAAAGATATTTCCGACGGGTAGTGCGTACACTGACTGTGGGTTAAACCACTGTTGAATGACCTCACAGCGTATGGTGATTTTCTTAGTTTCCCATGAACTTAAGAGTGATTTTATGTAGCCTATATGTTACACGGGAACCTAAGCTTTCATTCTGGTGAGTTTTACTTCATTCCGTTCAGTGGTTTTTGCGTCATGCGCGCACAAAGAAACAGTGTGAGACAGACATTATATAAGACTGAGACAAAATTTACAGATTTATTATATTTATGTAATAGAAGATATAGATTTCACAAGTTACCGTAAATAAATGCTGTTTAGTCACAAAGCTACTACTAACGATTTAAATTTAAAGCACTTGTTGAAGGATTATTCCTAAAGTAAACGTAGGTGGAGAGTAGAAACCAATAATTGTGAATTACCGACTTCCTAACGTCGCTCGTTTCCTTAGCGGTGGCAGCTTTGAATATTCTTTCATAAAGTTGTTCCTTTTATGCGACTGGGATCGTCTCGGGAGATTTGATGACAGTCGGTATCTTTAGATTGGTATAGATACGCATGTTTATCCAATACTAGCTATCCTGGCGAACTTCGTACTGCCACAGAATCGGTTTATACGATTTTTACACAACGCCATCTATTTTTACAACGTTCGCTCGCACAACGCCATCTATTTTAAACTTAAAATAACTATTATCCCGTGCGAACGCATTACCGGGATATCAAGTATGCTTTGTCTCAATTCAGGTTTTTGTCTATCTGTACGCCAGGTTTCATGTAAATGCGTTTAGCCGTTATTGCGTGATTGAGTAACAAACATCCAAATATCTTCACAAACCTTCACATTTATATTATTAGTAGGATATTGAAATATTTTGCTACGATTTGCCTTCAGCCATCAAAAATGATCTAATCTAAGATGTCCGTAATTTTGTGATGCCGCCTATAAATTAATGTGTCAGTGTCAGTTTTGGTATTCAATGCTATGCTATTTTAAACGATGTTGCTCTAGGCTTGTTATCCCAATGTATTGATGCCTCAAATAATATGTCATATATTATTATAGTAACATCGTCAGTTTAAAGCTGGTTTTGTTCCCTTTTGTCTTAAGACTGGGTTCTCCAAATGCACAGATTTGTATGGGACTTATTGCGCTGCACGAGCGAATAGTTGGAGGAAAAGTAGGCAGTTTTGAAATTACAGAAATACAAATGTTAAAAATCTTATAAATAAAATGTTAACGACCGATGTCACTAACGCATTCAGTGATAGTAATTTTGGTATGTTTTTTATTTTCCAAAACTCAGTACAGCTCAAATAAAACCATATCTTTTGATAAAATAGACTCATGTTGGCGATTTTTTTTTGGTGCCATAAAGTTTAAAAAATCATAAAAATAATGACCGACGATTTTACAACTTAAACCTTCGTAAGCACTGCTCATTTTATATATTGGTTTAACGGTTTAACGGCTATCCCGACGTTAATAAAAGTAAGTGAAACCGTTAAACCAATATATAAAATGGCCGATGACCCTAGATGGAACATTGAAAAGTTTTTTTTTTTCAGATTTTAAATACTAACCATTAGAGAGTAAAATGTATTTCAAAACACCTGATTAAGGGGTAATGTCGGAGAACCCAGCCTTAACCAAATAAGCTCCCGACAAGCAAATTATTATCAATGTGCCATAGTATAATGTAATTATGTAATAAATATGTATAGTACTAATTACAGTAAAAAAAACTACTCTGACATTTTACCTTCGAGAATGACGGAATTAAATAACTTTTGGAGAACCCTAAGAACCGGATTTCCTCCTGTTTTTAATAGCTCAGCTGTAATTCCGTCATCATCCGGTGCCTTGTTGTTCTTAATCTGTTTGAGGGCCATTCTAAACTAGTACATGCTAATGTCCGGAATGTCCTCGGTGTAGTGCCGAGTTAGTCTAGCTCGAGGGTCTTGGGCTAGACCTGTTTCAGGTTTTTGTGAGGACGTATATAACTGTCAATAGAATCTTTCAACCTCCCTCAAAATTTCTGGACCTGGCGAGACGATGGATACCATCTTCGGTCTTCAGTTTCAAAAGTCGGCTCCGGCCAAATAGACAAATCTCTGGAAAAGATTTTAGAGCCCTTATTCTTTTTAATAGCCTCTTCAATACGGTCCGTATCGAAGCGGCGCACGTCTCTTTTCAACTATCCAGAAATCTGTCCATTAGGCCGCCGATATTGTGATATGCTTATATTATACTGATATGCTTTGGATATGGCTGATATGGCTTTGAAATATCCTCATACGTTAACTCCACTTCTTCGTCTGGATGTTTCGAGGTCAGAGCGTAAACCTGGATGACATTCAACGAATACCATTTGATAATTCTGAGTATCAGGTACACTACCCTGCTCGAAGACACAGTGTGCGTATGTTTAATTATGTAAGTATGTCAATCAACATTATTACCCATTGTTTCGCAGTAAACGACCATTGCAATTAGATTAAAAGGATAATCCTTTCAATCTAAGTCGGAATAGTCACATTCATCACGCTGCGCCCCAATTTAGTCTGAACTTAGAGGAAAATAATGCCTTTTCATCGCGTGAAATTTGTGAATCATCTGACATTGTACAAAAATGTGCTGAGATAAATTCCAGACCTTTTTCCTAGCATTCATCCATGGGAATTGAGGAATATTGTTAGGAAAAATCTCATTTATGCAACGTGTATTTCAATATAATACCTTTAAACCATATTTCGGTATCTACAATTAAATCCCTTCTAATAAAAATAGGTTTTAAACGTATAGTCTCTTTTTTTTAGAAATCTTGAATCTTGACGCGGTGAATTTGTATGAAAAATGAAAAGAATAAATTGAGAAAGCTTCTGCTTCTTGAAAGTGCTTAAGTTATCGAAATAAATGGGCCGCATTTGAGGTTTAACCACAGAAACGCAGTAGCGGTTACTTTGCATGCGGTCAAATACCCGCATTTGAATGTACTGAACCTCGCGCACTTGCTGTACTATCCGCGCGTAACTAACCGCAAGTGCGTTCAATTCCTTACTTTATTTCACATTCATGTATACATATACACACACACACACGCACGCACGCACATACGCACGGACGCTCGCACGCACGCACGCACGCCCGCACGCACACACGCACGCATGCACGCCCGCACGCACAAACACACACATACATACATACATGCTTACATATATCAACGAAATATGTTTTGTAGTATTTACCACTCGGTTCCAAGTCCAGACTACGGAATGTCGCCTCCAGAGGCCGCCTGGACATCATGATCTGATTGTGCAGCTCCCTCATTGCCGACGACTCGACAAGGCCAACCCTCTGTCTGAACGTCAGCCGCCTGGTCCTCGATACAGCGGCCGTGTACTGCACGAATTGACGCTCCAGGGAGTTGCCACACAGTTTCAGGTACGCGCCTTTATTGGAGCCCAGTTCGTAGTAGTTAGACGCCGAGAAGATGGTGATGACCTGGGGCATTGTCGTGAAGAGAGAATTCGAGTTAGTATTAGATAAATCAGTAGGTACTCGAATCTACTGGGGGTGAAAATAGTGACGTCCAATCCTAAACCTGGACACCAAAACAAACTCTTTACGCATAACACGCGTAAGTTTAATTGTTCTCGTGGCAGCGCAACGCTTGTTTGAGAAGCAGATGTTTTAAATTTTTTTGAAAAAATACTCTTTTTTCGATACTAAACGCATATCTGCACAAACATGCAATAAAAAGTGCGACTTTGAACTTCAATATCTCCTAAGCCGTTGACGTTCCTAACGATGCAGAAAATACGTGGGTTTTGAGAAGGGAGTTGGACTATACAGATATTAACCCTCAGTAGATATAAGAGTACAGGGTCAAACTTTGCTTCCCAGATTCACAATCGTTAACACAACTAACTTATGGTACTATGTCACCATCCTCACTAAATAATCCTTGAAGTGATTCAACTAAATACTCACATTTCCATTATGGAGCAGCTCGTACCCCCCCGGCTTGCACTCGTGGCTTCTCACGAGGCAGTTGAGCTTGTACTTGTGCAGGAAGTGGCTGGTGACGTCTGGGCCAAAGTAGGTGCCAGCACCTCGGAGAGCGTTGGCCACACAACCTCCGCTGCATTGGGGATCCGACCACAGGATATCGAACACCTGAGGGCAAGCTGTGGTTTAAATATCGCCTCCATTCTGTTGGTGCCCGAAGTGCTGATGGGCGGGACTCCTGGTGAAGCGGAATGACGACCGGTCGACCAGGGCAGAAACGTAGGGGTGGCCGAGAACCGGACGACGGTCAGTGGATAGACCAACAGCATGATGATCGTACGATGTGGTCAATTCGGAAGAGTATCCGTGGATGCAAATGGCAAGAGACCACAAAAGATGGCGTGTTGGGGAAGAGGCCTATTCTCAGTAGTGAGCAGAGGTGGGCTGATGATGATTCTGTTGATGTATTAAACAGACATACAGACAGACGTTTTTAGAGAAAAACGTGTCACGAGAAATGTCTGTTTAATACATCCTTACCTGAACTCTTCCTTACCTGAAAAGGAAAATCAGAACTTGTAGAATCACTTTGTTGTCCGGCCGTGCTTTTGCCTTTCTGTCCGTGTGTCGTTTGACTTAAACCCTTATCAGTGCTGCACCTTTCACGTAGGAACTTTATCTAGTGATCTGACTATTTCGTGCTGCTAAATTTGGGAATGTGTGGGAAACAGTGGATTCCCGATATCTTCGAGTAATCCGAAGTACAGTAATCATCTACCTATAGGTACCTATTTTCTAGGTGCGCTAAGAGTAGTCTACTCCGGAGCTGTACCAATTCTATACTCCGCCTCTGTACAGTAGAGTAGCGCTTTGTGTAGTAGGTACAGTAATACCCGCGATAGGTGGGTGGGACTAAGCGATAGCCGCGTGAGTAACGCCGATTTACGCGAATTCGCTAATTTCGCATAAAAAAGATAGATGAATACATAGATCTTGTTGGAGTCTTGTAGCTATGCTGTGTCCGAACAAATAGGTACACTAGCTAAACATTAGCATGGGGCAGAGTATGTATAATTGATAATCAAGAGTTGTGTGACGATGAAACAAAAGACGAATCGTCGAGATTTGAAAATCGCGTAACTCCGAGTTAGCGTAAGTCGGGGTAGCGTAAATCGAGGTATTACTATATTTTGTTTTTTGACTTTACTACATCACGAGCATGCCCTGCCAAGAGACTTTTAGCTGACGACAACATTGGCTCCAATAAACTAAACGATCCGAAGCGCATTTTATAGTCCATTTTACAACAAGCACTACGTGTTTATTTTCCTATCCAAACTCTACATCCCTTTGAAATACCTCTTGTTACAGCAATATGCAATTTGTGAAAATCACTTTTACATAGTTTATTCTCGAATTTACTAGAAGGTAGATACTCTTTATATTACATTCAGTATGTCTATATCTAATATTGTCGGTCATGGCCTTTTTCATCATACCCACTGAGAATGAATGAGAAACTCAGCAGGACCAATTAGTTTCATCCCAGCGTTGTTAAGAATAACCTCTTTTTTGTGTTCTGTAATGGAAGATGGAAGTACGAGATTGTGAAACTTTTTTATTTATTTTATCTTTAACTAGTAATTTCCTGCATGAATTTTTACGCTTTTTGGCATAGTTTAATTAGCTTGCCATATTAATTTGAGGTTTCACAAATTTTTCACAAATTAATCTTAATCGCTTTTAATCGCCACGCTTGGCAAGCGGGTTAGCGATCGCAGTATGCGGATAAAATATATTTTGAAGTACCTATTTGAAAAAAATGCCTCCGAAAAACAAGCAGCTGCTTTTTCAAATTTCTGTTTTTCGACAAAACTAGTTAAATTATTGAACATCTGTAAAATCCGCCCCAATCTGAGTTAGAGTCGGAAAATAATAAACACGGAAAACAAAACATTTTGTTCAATTTGCAACTGCCCGTCAAATCCATGTATTGTTATGTCCAAATTATGTCGTAAAAAGATGTATGGAAACGTTGAAAAAATCCATATTTTCAATCGTTTTTGAAACAGCACGGCTAACTGAATGGCAAGCTTATTATTTTTTAAACTGAGATTGGAAAACACTCCATGTAAATTAATGTCATACTGACTAAGAAAACTCACCGCAATGAAAAAATATGAGGGACAAACGCAGAGAAATAAAGAATAAACAAGTGGCAATATCAATTAACCCCTCATGGTTATGAAAACCACGAAGGAGGCCTATGTCCTGCAGTGGGCTTTGAATGGCTGATGATGAATATCAATTATCCACCGCAACAACGAAAACCACAGAACAGAGAAAATAAGTTAGAATGGCCTTAGCGCGTATTTTGTACGGGAACCGCTGTCGCCGCTTCACCCCCCACCGTTCTTTACTACTACCGCTACTACCTACTAATGTAAGCAATACGCACGCAGGCTTATACATACGAGTATGTGCGTGAGTCGAAGGCCGCGAAAGCAAGCGTGGCAATTGGCCAATGCAGTTCACACCAACGCAACTTTTGATGTGTGCGAGCGCCCTGTACATACAAGCAAAGCAATAGGGATTGACAAAAAGTTAAAAGATATCGATATTATTAACTTTGTTTGGCGAAGCTTTTTGAGAATGAATGTAATTTTAAAAATATTGATATTTTGTGTGTAATTATTGATTGTTGCATGTACTGCTGTGTCTTTACTCTTCTTTAGCGCTTAATTCTATCAGATTAGGTTTCAGTATTTACTAATGGCAATTTTATCGTAAATACTTGTGACAAATGTGTCAGAAGTGGTTAAATGGGGAACTCGTCTCAAACTGAGACTGCAAAAAGTCATAAAACAAAATTTCCGTGTGTCTCAGAATGTGCAAAAAATTTTACCTTTTAACGTCTGCCTATTTTTTTTTTTCTTTTTTTTTGTTATATTTATTTCATGTTGTGTTATTTCGCTTTGTGTGTGTGACTGTAGTTGCAAGTAAATGTATTTATAATAAAAATGAAAGGGAAAATCTGAAATCCGTAAATTAGTAGTTACAAAAAAAATATCTTGGTAACTAGATTCCTGCAATGGACGAACTATTTACATACCTACAAGTCTACTATTTACATATTGAACCCTCGGTGCGCGATATTGACTCGTGCTTAGCCGGTTTCTAAGAGCAATTAAATATTCCGTAATAAGAAAGTTGAAACAATATCGACACCACGACAAACCGACCCAACACTATCGATAAGTTATTCCCTTCACTACTCTTTTTGGGGAGTACCACGGAATATTGTGAAGTCAATCGTTCACGCAGATGCTTTGCATTGCTCTTCGCGTACATAATACGTTGGCGCAGCAATTATTTGCGTACAACACCGGCAATGTATACTTCAACTTGCGATATTTTTCACTATTGCTGGAAAACATACTCTTTTCAATATTTTCGATCAAATCACTCAAAATAAAGATTTAATTTACTTATCGATGAAAAGAAATCCCTCCATTAGTCAGACTAACGTCTCTGCTTCGAGCTCTGCAGGTAATAATTGCGCACGATGGCATTTTTACCGTTTTTTTAGCAGTTTTTCGTCAGTAACATGCTCGGTAAGACTCCGCGGCCGACTGGGTATGTTTTTGCAAAATATGATCATCTGTACAAGTTCGTGGCACGCGCGCCCCGCCTACATGCGCTTTCTACCTTATTCCTATGTTCTGTGACGAAAACCACATTAAAAAACTATTTTTTTCACGACCTTGCAAGCAAGCAACAATCAATCTATCACTATTTGTTTACTTCCGACTAGTTCCGAATTGATTCCCGACAAAACAACACACTTCTATAAAAAAACATTAATTGGCTATGCATTTTCTTATCGCAATGCAAAAATAGGATTTTGCGACTTCATCACGTTGGTCGCGCTCTAGTGATAAAACCTCATACGACAATAAAAAGAGAAAGAAAAGGAACCCGGGACGGCGCACCCTACCTCGGCCACTTTTGGGCGCGACAAAGGCCAGCGAGACAGATCATTTTTTGTGGGAGTGCGAGCGAGACAGATTATTATTGTGCAAAGCGGTTACTCTGGCCGAGGCAAGCCGCTGGCATTCCGGGTTGTTTCGATAAAATGTATGGAGAACTAGGAGTGCCTGACATTATGAGTGTAGCAAATTTAGATTTGCTGAGACTCGGATTTCTAAAAGGGAAGCCGGTGGGAATCGGCTTATTGACTCTTCGCCGCTGACGCAGACATATTTTCGTTGTCTCCTTAAATAATTAAATCACAACAGAGCTATTTCCAACTTCCCCTATAGCTATTAATAGCTAAATTACCGCTAGACTACACCTTCGAGGCACTTCGGAGGAAAAACTGAACTGACTTTGTACGGATAGGTATTTACTAGTTTACTTTTTCATTTTACAATTTTCCGACGTGTCGGTACTTTTGCAAGAGCCGTGGTCTAGACTGAGGTGAAAAGCGTCTTTTTGAAAGCATTAACTGTTAGTTTACTACCTAATATTAAATATTTTGGAAATTTTAAATTTAAATTGTCAAAACAATAATTTAATATAAACTCAAAAATACTGACTATTAGTTATTTAAATTAAAATTCAATTGGCAAAAAAATTATTTTACATAAACTCAAAAATATTGATTATTTGTTATTGAAATTAAAATTATTCTACAGTCACACTTCTAGCAAGGGGGTCTCATTCACTGGTTCCCATGCTGTAGCTATGTTCCAACCACGATCTCTATTGAAATTTGGATGCCGGCGGATCTCTACTGCCTCTCGTATCATTCTAGGAAAGAAACGGAGCCTTACCCCCGGATTCTCGTACACTAACAAGCTTAACAGCTGTCAGTGGTTTTTTTGTATGCACTTTGGTCAATTAACAGCTGTTAACAGTAGAATAACAGCGTGTTACTCGTATTATACGAGAAACTGGGGGTCAGTCTACCGAAACCACGGTACTTGCAAAAGTACCGAAACGTCGGAAAATTGTAAAATGAAAAAGTAAACGAGTAAATATCCGTTCAAATTCAGTTTTTATTACATCTAATGCTCGTGTTAACCTTAGAAAATACTAATATTTGGGTAGTTATAATAAGTTTTTTAATTCGATGCAAAAAAAAATACTGTCACTTTGACATGTGCCGGGATTGTAAACTATCACAATCCATTACATTTGTTGACAACCTCTATGTGGACATAAATACAAGTTTATTTTTAAAGGTCGACAAACGACGGCTATAAATAAATAAATAACTATATATCGCGCGATGTCTTTTTCTATAATAAATCTGACCGCCGCCGTCATATGTCGCACGCATATAATAACGCCATCGTCTGTGACGATCATAAATCTAAGGTTAAAGTGAAATCTATGCAAAAAAAAACTCTGTCATCAAAATAAAAGTAAAAAGATTTTTCATTCGTACAATAGAAATCTCTTTCACATGTTGCATCCACTCATGTGGCCTCGAAAAACGGGAAACAACATTCACGTAACCATGAAAAAAACGCAATGTTTGAAAATTAATTACGTCTTCATGAATGTGTCAAACCTTAAACCCAAGGTTAACAAGTGTATCCAAGTGTAAGCCAATACTTACAAAAAATGTGTGAGCTACGTTAGTGTTTTTTTAAATACTTTTATTTTATAACTATGTACCTATTAACGTTTTTGATGCAATAAGGTTTTTGGTTACACGAGTCTACTTTTTTTACAGTAAAACAAAAATCTACCGCGTATGACGATATATTTTATAATGGTAACACTGCCTCTTTTTGTGCAACGAATTAAATACAGACTTGAACTGCTTATTAATACTATTTAGTATAGCTGAATGACTGCCAAGAGCTACGAGACGGAAGAGACCTAGTTTATTGAATTAAATTTTCAATATCCTCTTGTCCTTTATTACCAGCTGCTAATTAAGCTTAAGTGCTTCTCAGCCACAGGGCGCCAAAGGTAACGCGCCTTAAAATCAATTTGAGTTCTCGGAAAAAAGTAATTGTAAATGCCAAAAGCCGACTGCAAAAAAACAGGGCCTCTCATTCAATATTTTGTAGGTAACGTAGTTCGGTCGTCAACGGTCTCATCTTAGCGTTGCCTAAAATTTTTAAGCGGCTTTTCTTTTTTATTTTATACGTTTTTTATAACTTTTAACAACTTTTAACTAACAATTGACAGCTGAAGCCGGCTACTTTGTTTTTACCTTTCATTAGACACCTCATTTATCAAAATGAATCAGGTCCGTGACCATACATACATTACATACATACACATATATTCATCACCCGC
Source organism: Yponomeuta evonymella (assembly GCA_963969515.1). Taxonomy (NCBI): domain Eukaryota; kingdom Metazoa; phylum Arthropoda; class Insecta; order Lepidoptera; family Yponomeutidae; genus Yponomeuta; species Yponomeuta evonymella. Next base: position 9,857,896 of record OZ018342.1, on the reverse strand, counting down.
GATAATCATAACCATTCTTTAGTTTCGCTGTCGGTTAAACTACTTAAAGTACTTAATTAATTTTAATTAAGTAGTGTCGACAGCAGATTGTATTGTATTCATTTATACAAAAAAGATACAAGATACAAATTTGTCAAAGTGCATGGCCGTCTACCTTTACATTAACAATAATATACCACTCCAAGGAACATGTGAGGGTTAATCTGCTTTCGACTGCAACTACCATAATTTTTCACACAAACGAACCGCTTTGACCAGCTTATCTTAAGCAATCGATCTCGGGGTTCAGTAAATGATAATAAGTTCAGTATTCTAGTTTACGATCAGAATATTTCAGAAGTCAGTCTACCAATCTTGAAATGTAAATTTTAAGTGTGTGTTATCAATAAAATCTTTAAACAAACAAACAATTGCGTTAAATGTACGAGTATGTATTGGCATAGGTACTGCTTTTGTAGGTAGTGGTAAGTTGCACGGGTTACTATAGGAATGCGATTGTTTAGTAGAGTAAAAAACTGTGGCCATGCCCGATCTCTCTATTAAACAACTGTGTATTTAGTAAACTCGTCCTCCCAGACAAGTGATGTAAATGCTTTCTGCCAGATGTCGCTGCCTGTACGTAATTAAGAGAAGTTTGTAAAGAGGTTCAAAATTTCGCCTATGCCTGCACTTGCCCATTAGCTCAGTGCATGGGTGGAATTTTTAGCCTCTAAACAGGTTTTTAAAAATTGTCTTCGGCACGGGTTAACGCAACAAAAAAACAATATAAGTGTATACTTGTCTTGATAATCGTATATTTTGGCGACCAACTACGAACCCTACAATGCGCGTGGTCCGATACGTACTTGGCTGGTTTTTGAAAATATGTTTGCCAGACAACACAAATCCAGTCAAAGGAATTAGTAAAACAATAACCTTTGACGTGAAAATTAGTTGTTGCGAGCTATATTAGCGGAAGCTCTTTGTCTCGGCAAAGGGCAAAGAACAATGAAAATTCGATCGTAACTTACACGGCTGATTATAGCGCGGAACTGTACAGAGGTGTGCGTGATCAATAAATAACAAAAACCGGGCAAGTGCGAATCGGACTTGCACACGAAGGGTTCCGTACCTACCATTATCTATACAACATTTGAAATACAAGCGTCTACCTGTTGCCGTTATTAATATCGAGCAAAAAACGGCAAATAAATCACGATTGTTGAATAGGAGCCCCACGTAAATATTTATTTTAATTTAATTTCATTATTTATTTTTTAAGTAAATATACAACTAAATATTCTGTGAATATTTTAATCGTCTACCTATTAAAAAACGGTAAAAAAAATCACGTTTGTTGTATGGGGGCCCCACTTAAGTATTTATTTTATTCGGTTTTTAGTATTTGTTATTATAGTGGCAATAGAAATACATCTTCTGTGAAAATTTCAACTGTCCAGCTATCACGTTTCATGAGTTACAGCCTTGTGACAGACAGACAGACGGACAGTGAAGTATCGTGGAGTCTTAGTAATAGAGCCCCTTACCCATTGGGTACGGAACCCTAAAAATGCCTCAACGCCGTGTATTCCTAGACAAGGAAAATGAAATTTTCTGTAGCTCTATAATTCCTACGATTCGCCTTATTGGTATTCATGAGAGAGTTGCAGAATAGCCCTGACTTGGCACTCTCTTCGCATATTTCATGATACCTACGTCGATAGATGGTTTATGAAGCTCTACCAGCACTTTTTTTGAGATAAGAAAATGGTACCTATTTAACTGAGTTTAAGGAAATCAATGAGGCACTAAGAATGAAAAAAAAATCATATCTTCTTTTACAAATCGCTTTTGGAAAATGTATCTCACAAATCTATCGACTATATCGATCGTTTTGCAAACTTAAATGACGAGACGGGACTAGGAACTGACGACGACGCGAGCTTCTCCATAATTAAGCTCTGCGAATCAGAGCGAAACCTGGTTGGACTCTTCCGACAAACAATTAAGTAGGTAACTGAAATCGGAATTAAGCTAATAATGTGTCGATCATGTATCATGACTGGTTACCATATCACTGGGTGGCCTAGTTTGGGACCAGCACAAGTAATTGTGTTATGTGGACTTTATTAAATACTCTTTATTATAAGTACCTAGCTTTGCTCGGTATTATTAATTTTTTTTGATAATCGTGTTTGTATTTATAATTATTTATTACAGATACCCGATAATCTAAGGTGAAAACATAGATAGCAACTTTCCTAAAAACGGTCGTTTTGACATAATAAATGCTATCTAGTCCCAGGTCCTTGATCAGGGCCCTCGGTCGTGAACTACAGGTTGAGATATTTGTAAGTCACTTATAGCAAAAACGATCATTGTAGAAGAATATTACCTATATTTCATTTTTTTCGTTGGTGGCGCTAGTGAGTTTCTTGAATTTCGGAGTCATGTCCTAAAAATGTATGATATGCTAGAGCTTTAATGTGTGCTCAAGTGTTACATTATTACATCATCGATCAAAGAAAACAAAGTTAACACACATCGTACGCAAGTCTCGTGCTCAAAGCGAAGTCGACAGCGGCACGAACGTGAAATCTTATAAATTCAATGTCACTTGGGATACATAAAACGAGCGAAGTGTCTTGACTCTGGAAAGCGACAAATTGCGAGGTAAACCTTTTCTTTGGCAACAGACACTTCATAAAGCGGTCACTGTGTAGTGTAACTTTGTGATCGCGTCCCCAGCGGGTCCAGTCTGAAAATTGTATTACGCCTTCGACGCCACTTGCTGAAATTGCTTCTAGCCAAAAGAAATGAGAGTGTGACCGCGTTGAGCCATCGCCTGGATACTGTCGCACCGAACACTGCTGACCGGGAACAAAGTTAATTATACACCCTTTTCCCTTTATACGTCGGGGTCGCTTGTAATCAAATGGTTTCGGATAATAAAGACCTAGATTGTTTTTTTTTACTCTAAATAACGACGAACGACCTCCTACAACCAAACATAATTGGATACGCTGATGACAGCACCGTCACGGATAGGTATCTGTCCAATGCACAAGCTGATGACGGAGAGCGCACCCGTGCTATGAGAGAGCGCAAAAACTTGAGTCTGTAACCACTTGGGTTAGCTAGCCTAGTTCAATGCCACTAAAACACAGGCGTGTCTCTTTACCGCTAAACGGAGTCCCTTCACCCTGGCTCCGACTCTCCAGAATACATCTAGGTATAGAGATCTCTGACCATTTAGAGCTCTTGGGCATGAAACTTACCTTTAATCTTAACTTCGGCAATCCCATCGGGTCCAAAGCCAAAATGGCTGCCAAAAAACTAGGGGTACTCAATAAAGTAAAGTAAAACAGGACTTCACGCCAGGGCAGCTTTTGGACATATACCAAGCACAGCTTTGGTCGTGCATGGCGTACTGCAGCTACTTCTGGGATGGATCGCGTCAAGCCGCAAGGCAAGTACCAACTTGCGGCTTTAGACGCGATTGAGCGCCGAGCTATCAAAGCTAATTGGAGATGAGGAATTGACAAAAGGAAGATTACGGCCTCTGCAGCACCGTCGTAAGGTCGCTTGCCTTTCCGACTTCTACAAGATTTAAGTATTTTGGAGAGTGTGCACAGGGGCTACATTAATTTATACGCACCCCCATCTACCGCCATCCGGAAGTCAACCGGCATTTAACAGGTAAATACGTACGAGTAACATCTTAAACCCCGCCATTCTTTTCTTTTCTTTCTTTTCTAAATTGATAATGCAGAGTGAGTTTCAGTTTCGTTAATTTTACAGATTATCCTGCTAGTCAAGATTGACTAATTTTGAATTAGACCATTAATCCTCTCAACTCCATTAATCCTTAAGCTTGATGCCTCAAACGTCGGCAGCATCGGCAGCGAGTAAACTGGCAATTTAAAGTGCCTAGCGGAGCTGCAGCCGCGCCTAATACGTTTAGCCCACAGTTATATCCGAGTTGATACTATGTAACAAACTTGAACCAAAACCAGGCCAAACTCAATTAGAGTAGAGAACGTTTTACTGTACAGGCGACAGCAGATCAATCTTTACGTTTTAGTTGCATATTCGCTGTAACGAAACTGAGTAGTGCGTGCGTGTAAAGGTCGAGTTTACATACACAAAAAATCCAGTAAAAAATAAGTAATATTATAAGAGAACAAAGGGGTCGCTTAGGTAATACTTATAGGAGGCAACTGTTTTTCACAAATCTCCGACCAATTTAGATGGCTAACAATAGTTAGTCGTTTATTCAGAGTCAAATAAAACTCATTTTAGTTGTTTAGAGCATATTATGTTTTTGAATCAATTACCTAATGGTATCTATTGCACTCACACGGCATGCAGCAGCTTAAGAATATTTGAAACGCACACAACTGACTATAAAATCCGCATATTTTCTTGCTATCTTTACAAAAATATGGAAGATTTTAAGGAAAAGAAAAATTGGGAAAGTTGCCTGGAAAGTTGGAAAATCTGTAAAACTGAGAGTACCTTCTTTATAAAATTTATGTATGAATTCATGACAATTATTTGACTGCACAACCTCTGCGGATCAGCAAAAATATTAAGTAATGTATCATTTATAAAAAGTTTTTTTTTATGTTAATTAAAAATAAACTATTCTTTGGATATGGAGTTCATAATACAATGTAACTTTATGGCAGGTTTATTTTAAGGATCTTTTTTTATTTACTCCAAGTTTTCTTCCTATTTGCTTGAACAAACTCAAACCAACTTCGAAAGTATAACAATATTACGAAGAAACTCTGAATCACCTAGGTCTCCGCCTAAACAGAAGCGAAGCGTAGAGCAAGATCTTCTAAAATGTCAGAGGGTTAAAATACCTGTCGGGAAATCGATAAGTTGCCGTGAATGATTGATTATTATTAGGAAGGAGAACTAACCTGCTTCCACTCCGCCTTGTCTATGATATCAGCGCCGGGGGCCGTGCTCTCGGTCACAGGTGGACGTAGCAGCGATATGTACTGTAAAATAATTCAATACGTTGTAATATTTACTTGAATAGCGGTCGCACGGTGTGACGCAGGAGACAAGCAAAATCCAAAACTGGGACGCTCCTCTGTTCTGCTCAAACAAAGTGAATAAATACACGCTTGTGTCGGACCACTGAATGCCAAAGCAGTCTTAAAATAGGAGATTGATCGATCAATTAGATGCCACTGTATTCGCGAGGCAAAGTTTGCTATTTCATCTCTTGGCAGCTGCGTGTTTACCTTTTCCCTGTCGAGGCTCCGGATCACATCAAGGTCTGTGCTGTCAGAAATGCCGCCGTGAACCACAAACACCCGGTTGTTAATGATTGTGCCGAGCGGCAGCCACCGGTACACCCCTTCTATCAACTTCAGCAGACGTTCCGCGTTATGCTGATGAGAATATAGAAAAATTATACAAAAAGAAACTCGAAGAAAATGTCCGAGTCAAAGTAGAAAATATAAGCTCGTGAAGAAAATGTGATTCAAAGTAAACAGATAGAATGTGATGAGGGAAGTTATAACTCGTAATCTGAAACCATAATGGAGTTTGCGTTTTGCTTTGTTTGCCCTTACGTATCTTTTTACGGAAGAAAGTATCAATCTAATACTCGTCCATTCTTAAACAATATAGTAAAGAAAATAGATGAACTTACTCGATATTTTTGATGGACTTCTTTTATGAACCCGTACCTGCAAATAATACAAAAAAAGTTTTACCATAGTTACATTAAACGGGTCTAATCGCGATTATCTATTAGGTAATATGAGCATCGTACATCGTACTGTGGTACTACGTATGAGCATTGCGAGTCACAAAAAATGCAAAATTTCTGCCAAACAATCTTTTTATAATTCCATTGTATTGATCCGCTTATAATATAATATCAAGGTAAACAGCGCGTAGGTGTCCATTGTTCAATGAATATGCAAATGAAAATTAGGACTTGTACCTAGAATTCATAATGAGATCTTCGTGGTTGCCCCGGTTGAGATACACCCCGCCGGGGAAGGCCAGCATACAGGACAGCAATAGCAGGAGCACCTCCAGACCCTTCTTCCCTCGGTCCACGAAGTCGCCATTGAATATGTATGGATTCTCCGGGGACGGCAGTCCATTCTGCATAACAAAAGAAGCAAACATATACTTCGCAAGAAAGTTACGAGAAACCCATTTCAAGTGTTTCTGTACGAACTTCCGCAACGTTAGGTATTTTGCTACCGATTTGAACCTCTGACATGCGCAATTACTGAAACACCGCAATTGGAGTTTGTGTGTTGCAACAACTTTGTAAAAAAGTCATAGAAGACTTTTCAGATTTAAACTTTATTATTAGGGTTTATATGATTTTATCATACTTTACGAGCTCAACCAATGTCGCAGGCGCAGGTAAAAATAAAGTAGGTATATATCGAAATTTACATTTAAGAAAAAAATTCTACTTTGTGAAACAAAAGTTTTGTAATTAAAGACACTCTCTCTCTCACACTCTTTTAAGTCGACGCCGACTCTTATAATCAACGTGTTTTACGAATGGCGCATTTTTCGGTAAACCTGTATCGTAGTTAGTAATGAATCCAGCTACATAAATAGCGTACAACGTAGATATGTGGCGCAGAGTTCAGAGTGCCGCCATCAATTACCTAGTTAGCCGCCACGCACTCGATCAGTGTGTTTTTGTGTGAATCCTTACATCTGTGGCCGCTGGCCGTGGCCGAGGTTCTCGTTACGCAACGTGCCTCGATCGATACCTGCCAGCCGTTGTGTCGCGTTATCCTCTGCAGAGCACAATGCAGACACTGTTATCCCCCGGTTTACGCGACCGCAACCGTTGTTGTATCCCGATCTCACTTACAAAACAAATTAACGGCCAATTGCACGCTCGGCTTCCTTAACGTCTTTATCAACTCGTCCTCCCGAAAAGCGGAGGATCGTGACCGCAATTTCACATTATGATTTACATATTTAATTTAGTGTTATCCCAAACAGGCTCCCTTTATGGCTACGGTGATGTAGCAACGATGTAGGTACCTATATTACAGCAATCTCTGTTTCATTTATATGGGGCAGAACGATCGTTGGCAGGACCAAAAACAAACTCATAATTTCACGTTTGTTACGTTTTCACGAAGCGCGGCTCTTCAAACGAGATCAAACGATTAGGGTAAAAAGAAGACAATGGCATGCGTGAGTTGATATTTCAGCGGAAATAGCAAAAGGGAAACAATGTCTGCAAATAAACGAGCGTCCGGCGTAACAGGCGGTCAATCAATCAAACAGTGGAGAGCGGTGGACAAATTGGATGACGCGTGCGCCGCTCCCTCGTGCGCTGTTTACCATCGGTCGCGCCGGTGCCCAGCCCGTTCCGTCCAAGGAGACGCATGACCTACTAAGCCCTCTTGACGTCAAAACCACCCTAAATGAGATCGTCAACAACCACACAGAAACCTTACTGCTTCACTTTAACTCGACGGCACTCGAATAAATAAATGATTCTCAAATCCAACCGCGTCGCGATAAACCTATTGGAATAAATTTCAACGAAACACTTTCTTTGACTGGAATAGAAGCTAGGTATATTAACAATTTAATCCCTTACAATTTACAGCATTGAAGTCAAGGGTCAATCGATAAACTTGAATTCGTTGGGGCTACCGTTGAAAAAGTGATTAATTATCTTGCTTTTACAAAATTCAGCGCGGCTATAAAGCAATATTTTAATGGAAAGTTATAGTTATAAGACTGCCTGTTGGCAGGTGGAAATCAGGAAACTGAGTGACACACGGAAAACCTCATTGGGACCTTACTCTATGTAATTATCTATTTGAGCTTGTAACATAAATGTGTCTTTTATTGCACTTATAGGTTTGCACAAAGGTAAACTAAGTACTAGTTAGCATTTGCTTCTAGAATTAGCCTCGTAAAACTTTTTGACTAAAACATCTTACGGTCAAATTTAGTTATAAAGACACGATTCCTCTAAAATACTTCTCAGTGCCAGTTTCAATATCTGTGGTTACGTATTTTCCTTTATCACAGATTATTTAAACTGCCTCTGAGAAATGTTTTATGTATTCATATAAGAAATCCACAATCAGTAAATTTTGTTTTTGTCTGATATAGGTATGTCTGTCTCCTTCAATTTCTTTATGCGCGCATCACGCAAAAACCACTGAATGGAATGAAGTAAACCTCACCAGAATTATAGCTTATGTTCCCGTGTAACATATATGTTACGTCAGAGAACTATTTTTTTGTTCTGTGAGTTACATAACATCACGCTTAAGTCCATGGGGGCTAAGAAAATCACCATAAGCAAGAAAATTACGGATACATTTAACCAGGTTATGAAAAACCAGTCAGTGTACGCACAGCCCGGTCGGAAATATCTTTATCTGTCACCCACCGTGGGAATCCCCATATTGTGCGTAGTGCCTAAATAATTCCGCCGGGTTATATGGTACGCAAAATTTTGTCTGTTTTTGTAAGTCTCTTAATTGTTTTACTATCAAGAAATATAAAAATAAAGTGCTAATGTTTATTTTATTTTATTTCTTTTTTATATTTATTTAAGGAGAAAAAAAGCATTGACAAACTTATAGGATAAAAAAATTAGATGTAATGTAATATAAAATGTAATGTAAGTGAAATTAGTACCTGTTGTACATATTTAAAGGTGATAAAATAACTGAATGAACTATTAAATTCATTACCTAGGTATTTAGAATGAAAGTGTCAGGAGTAAACATTCAATATAACCACAGATTAAAAAGAAAAAAAGATAACTTCCTTTTTTCCTCTGTGATTTATAACCAACGTAACAACGCAAACTTAAAAAGTAACTATCAATAGTTGCGTTTTGAAACGTAATAAGATTCTGAGACAAAAAACATTATCTCTTTAAGTATATACCAGCCACCAGGAATAATCACACATAGTTTATATTTGCATAAAAGATGAAAAATGTTTCAATGTTGTTTATTTATTAGAAAACATTGTTTTGTTAGTTTTTTTTTTTGTTTAGAATCGGACAAATGGGGTTAAATTTTTACGTTTCGGAACTTTGACCGAACCCTTTTTATTTTATTATTATTGTTATTTTGGCTATGCTAACTTTTTATTACTGACATTTAAAAAAAGTTCGGGTCGAATGAGGCGATAGAACACGCGCCATCAAGAAGACCTTCTCCGCAACTTCTCCGTATTGCCATAGGAACGAAAATGTCTTAGCTCAATGGACTTCAGTGATTGTGCGGACTCTACGTTTGAAGACCTTCACTTACCCTTTCATCAGCAACCCATTATGTCCCCACCGAGGGGCACGGGTCTCTTCCCTGAGGAAGGTATAGGCCATATTCCACCACGGGGGTCAAGTCCGGATTGGTGGTCCCTTTACGGGAAAATAATAAAACTCCGTGTGCTAGATGGCGAGCGATCACAAAGATTTTTATCGAATTATCTTTTTTGTCATAAAAACACAAAACCTTCTTTAAAATGCGCGCCAAATCCTGTTAAATCTTCCCTTTTGACTATTAGAGAATAACACGATCTTGCGAAGACGTCGCGCCGGGCGCGATACCGCATTAAAATGTATATTTTATGATTGTGCGTACAAATCCTACTAATATTATAAATGTGAAAGTTTGTGAAGATGTTTGGATGTTTGTTACTCAATCACGCAATAACGGCTAAACGGATTTACATGAGACTTGGCGTACAGATAGACAAAGACCTGAATTGAGACATAGCACACTTGATATCCCGGTAATGCATTCCCATGGTTTAAAATTCACGGCGTTGTGGTGCTAGCGCACGTTGTGTTTTAAAAATAGATGGCATTATGCAAGAATCGTATAAACAAATTCTGTGGCGTAGCAATTAAAATGTTTGGGTGGCTCCTTAGTGTATTCTATGGGTGGCTCAGTCTTATCTAATCTATTCCCCGTATATTCATGTTGGGCATAAGCCTCCACAAAGCACGCCACAACTTTCTGTTCTCAGCCATCCTTATCCAGCCGCTACCAGCAATTTGCCTTAGATGGCCTTAGATCCTCGATCCTGTGAGCTGATGGGCGTCCTATGCTGCGTTTGTCAATATTTTGCAAACAGATTTAAATTACGAAACACGGTTTTACATTAACACTATTCCACCTGGAATGAGTTTGAACGAGCGACAAACTGCGCCGACGGAAGATGGTGTGGTGAGGTAGAATAATATAATAAATTTAATAATACAACCGCGAAAAGGTTTTAAGGGACGAAAATTAGAAGACCTTAATTAAGGGTCAGGGTACTTAATATTAGAAGTTAAGTACGGCGGCTTCCGGTGAGAATCGAACGGCTAACTAGATCAAAGAGCCAGTCAAAACTTGTTTATGAAACATACTGAGTTAAGAAACTGGATGTCGTGTCGTGGCCGTTATCGTCCAACGTAAAACCGCGACGTTCACATTATTCATGCCTTCTGTGAACGTTTTTTTAGCAATCTCTTGCCCCTTTTGTGTATCGCGGAGGCGGAAAAATCATGTTTCACTTTTTCGGCCTTAGTTCATTTTGTTCTTTGTGCTAAAGCGATGTTTACGCGGGCGCAACTAAGGAGGTCGGGACGTTATTGCTATGCCACTGTAAGGATATTTCATTATCCTTTGTGGAATTGTGGCTGGGGCTTTTTGTTTTACCTGAATAAGAAAGAATACTACTAATTAAGAATAATATTAGTTTTCCTCTTTGCTACGGGCTTTGCTACATATTTTTTTGTAGAACACTTTTCCACAGTATATAAATTTCTATAAAGGAGTTGTTAGTCAGTTGTTGTTAGTTAGTCTGAGGTAGAATAATATAATAAATTTAATAATACAACCGCGAAAAGGTTTTAAGGGACGAAAATTAGAAGACCTTAATTAAGGGTCAGGTTTTATTATTATTATTATATTAGATTAGCTTAGAAAATTATTGGTTGCACAATAAGCTTATTTGTACAAAGGCGAGCTTATTACTAATGAGTATTTTCTAAGAAACTAAGAAAATAGCCTAAGAATATTCCTGGTTGTACACAGCAGAAAACAGCACCTTTATGTCGTAATTTTTATAAAACATTAAAGATAACGATAATTGAATCGTGTGATTTTAAAACAACACAAGTCACATGTGTTTTTAAAATAACACTTGCCCATTTTTTTATTATTAAATTATTTACACCTACCTATTGATTTACATTAGAAAAAAAAATTATAGTTTATTCATACAGAAATCAATATAATATGCTAAAATATTGCTGTTGTAGATATTAGTATTTGAATAAAACAGTTTTTTCTATTTCCTGCAAAGTTGTAATGAAAGGACATGTGTCGTTTTAAAATCACACGATTCAATTGTGTAAGCTTATGTCCATATTTATGTATAAATTGTGTTTTTGGCAATAAATCTAGTTCACTTTTACTTTCACTTTCACATTATCTAATATATAAAAATCATTTTGTTGTTTTCAAACTCCCCGAAACGGCTTCACCGATTTTTATGAATTTTTTTGTGTATATTTGGGTAGATCGGAGAATAAATCGTAGGCTAATTAATATGGCAAAACAGCGTTTGCCAGGTCTACCTGACCTGTTATAAATAAGACTGTTAGACTAGTTTACCTGTTTAGGCGAGAGCCAAGGATTTAAGCTCTGTTCCATTACTCGTAGAGTTACAAATGTTTCAACTAATGGAACGCTGCCTATGTTTGCTGTATGAAAATTTAAAACGCAATTCCCCAATCGAAAAAGTTTATTTACGCATGCAAATGGAGTTGTGAAAAAACAGTTTACTTGCCTTGTGGAATATGACCAGCAAGTCGTCAAGCTTTCCATGCAGATCACCACAGATGGTGATCTGGCTAGAGATTGAGGTGGTAGCCACGTTAATGTTGGGTAGCCGCTTCAGAACCTGCGTGGCCTCCTTCAAAATCTGCGCCACGTGCTTCGCATGTAGGCGGTGCTGAAACCAAACGCAAATTCAGCAAAACACATTCGCGACGCGCAAGATTCCTCATATAAAAAGTTTATTGGATTTTCACCGAACAGCGACATCTCCTTTGAACTTTATTGACTCTTGTACAAAGTCATACGCGTTGTTAATATTGCATTAACCTACAGTAAGATCCTAAAAGATATTCATTGCTGGTCTTACATAACTTATCTTGATACCCATCAATGGATATAGCAATCACTGTTAAATACATAGCTGGGCACCGTTAATTAAATATGTAGTTCGTTAATCGCTAATCCGTTACACAAAAGTTAACTTCGTGAAATGTAAAAGCGTTACCGGAGATTCAACGCAAGTTAACGTTACTCGTTAATCCGTTAACACGTGATAAAAATTGCATTTTTATACAGTTGCGTTAGTGATTTACTTTTTTATTTTATTGGTATTTTTATGTTGGCTTCGTTAACTTTTTATTTCTGACATTTAAAAAAAAGTTCAGGTCGAATAATTCGCTAGAACACGCGCCATCACTCATGTCCCACAAAACTGTTGGTTTGGTTTCTTAAAGTTAACAAGTTAGGACCAAAAAAAGACGTCTATAATAAAATTGGAGTGTGTAATTCAGTCATCTGGCATACTGTGGATATTTCCTTTCATGAACATTAATATGTTCGAACCCCTTAGCCAATATATACTTAACAAAAAACAAACAAAACACTCGTCACTCTAAGCTCCGGCGCAGCGCTAAGTAATGAAACGATCAAACGAATGGAATATTCTTCGCAGTTTTCCCACTCACACGCGCTGACAAGACATACATGCATGTTCGTACCTAGATTCATTTCACTTGAGGCACCCGCCACGCTGCACGTGTCAGAACGCGTTTTCCGCGGTGCGGCGCGGTGCATGCGGTATCTTTTTGGTATTAATGGAGTTGGGGAAATTTAAAGGAAGTTAACGAGTCCGTTAACATTTTTTAAATATAACTTACAAGTTAATCTGTCAGTCGAATTATTAACTTTATTAATTTACTATTAACGTATTTAGCGAATGTATTGTTGTATATACATATAATGCGGGCTTAATGTAATCCTCGATGCCAGCGACACGGCTCGTTTAGAAACAAAACAACAATAGTCTTTAATGACTTGTTATCTACGGCAAAAGCTGTTTGGACAAATTGCTTCTTCGAATCTGCGATCCTTATCTAAGGGTCGGGCTTACACAACTAAACCAGCTATTGTACCTTTTTCTTCCTGAAGGTCTCTATAAGTAGGTCGATATCCTTCCTTTGTAGTGGGAACGCGATGTCGGGCCCGCGCGCTGGCTTCGGCGGCGCCGTCTCATCCGCGCCGCCCCCCTCGTCCGACTCCTCCGAGAAGACTTGTTCCACTGAAATACAAAAATAACCTTCACTCCAAAGAAAATCGTTCAAAATCAAGGAGGAACGATTTTCTTTCCCCGTCGCGTAGCTTTCAAGGCTCACAGGACTTTTGCTAACACAATTTGTTATTGGGGACTAGATCCTTTCCTCAGTGGGTAAATCATACTTTATTCAAGAAATGGAAATGCCATTTCCCTCTTCTTTCACACCGTGTCACTAATACAATGCTAATAAATATGTAGTTTACATAGTGCTGTGTAATTATTAGCGTTCCATGCCGTAATGTGGTTCCGTGCGACACGATTCTAGGAATAGCTAGACCTAGTTTTGTCTATGTGACGATGGCGCAGCGCAGGTCGCATGCAGTTTGTTGAATTACGTATTTTATGTCATAGAGTGTGGCACGGGTCGGCAGCCGACAGGCCGTAGTGGCGCATCGCATCGCATGTCAGCTTGCAGTAAAATGACCAGTAAAAGGAAAAGTAGGATAGCTAACAGGTAATATCTATAAATATTTTAAAGTTATTTGTAGAGCCACGATGTAGGAGTAGTCGTGGTTTTATGAATAAGACTGTAAACATTTGGTTTTTTTTGGGTCTAGGAGAAAAATAATTTAAGAAAAAAAGACTAATGTTACACACATTTATTGTTAGATAGATAGATAGATAGAGAAGACTAGCTTAGTTTTATTTTCGAGTTCCTTAAGCTAGACATGTAAGTTCAGCACCTATTTGGTATTTAATGTTAAAACTAAATTTATGACTGTTAATCAGTTTACACTATTGTTAACTTAAAACTCTGTTCTATAGTTTGAATTTAATTCGATGTCTATTTAACTATCAATGTTTAGGTTAAAGTTACGACTCCCAGTTAGGGCTCACTATTATTAATTGAAATTTCTAGTTTCCTGTTTGATTTATAATACTATTTCTTTTGTTTAACTACATATTTAAGTTAAAACTTGAAATATTGCCTACTATGTACTCTCTCTCTCTCTCTGAGAGAAGGCCTGTGCCCTACAGTGGGACGTATATAGGCTGCGTATGTATGTACCATAAACATGCGCCATTCGTTATTTTTAACATATAGAAGGCCACCACAACACAGGCTTGACCTAGTGTGGCTACCACAGTAAACTGTCTGTTGTGTGTAACCATTTTAATTAATAAAGAACTTTTAACTTTTTTTACTTTACTTCAACAAAGTGGCCCAACCACTGCGAACACTGTGACACGAATAAAACGCAGCCCCGAGTCTAACTTAATTGAATCTATGTAATGAGCGTTGCAAAGGTCACTCTGACATCCCTTATTGCTTTGTGCAATAAGACTCAGGAATGCAGATGATGCATTATTAGTTTCTTGAAGTCGCTCTATAGAATAGCCGTCTAACGCACATTTCTTCTGAAGAATCATTATCGAAATATTTTAATTTAATTTATTTAAAGCTTTCTTGCAGAAAACGAATTCGATACATTAAAAAATTATTTAAAACATCGGCAAATCAAACAAGCGTAGAGCTGCCGCTGGTTTACAAAAGGTCTGAAGTGGTTGTCATTATTGATATTTTATTAACCCAAAAAAAAAATCCCAGCAAAATATGGATTTTGTTCTCGTGACCGGGACTGGCGCCAGTTTTTTGACAACCTGTATGTTCGAGCTATTATTACAGTTAAAACTATTTATGGACTGGGAGAGAAAAGTGCTTGTAGAAAAGTTCTTACAGTAGCAACCTGAAATTACCGGTAACTTTTTCCTTTACCGACCTTATTCATTATTAACATCGATTCACGAAACATTAAATACGATCACTGCAGTACTAACACGTTCGTATCACGCCACGGACCCTCGTCCCTGGAATCCTTCCTGTGATAAATCGCTTGACAGGCGGGCTCGCAACAAACGTACATAACGTCCCGGCCAAACCTCTTTGCCGGAGAAGTGACCTTAGGCTGATTACAATACGGTTCATCATGCTTTGTTCGCGGTTTAAAGGTAACTCACAGATGGAGGCCGTGCGGGAGGTTCGCTCGGAGGACGCCCGGCCGCTCGTGTCGCGCATGAGACTCAGTAGCGCGTTGAAGAAGTTGTATAACTGCAACGATAATGCTTTTTAATCACCCTGCCCCCCTTGTTCCGGTTTAATTAGATCGCCAGAACAAAGATATAAAGAGCTAAATCGGTAGAATTCTTACACAGTACCTACACAATATTAGCTGTGATACCGGGCGATAAGTAAATCCTTATAATCTACGTTACAATAAAGTAGATAAACAGTATATACTATAAAAACCGACCAAGTGTGAACTTCCGCTGACGGTCCCGAACTGAATATAATAAAACACATTTTTTTCCTAAATACTTACGGTCTTATTTATAAACACTATTCCTTCAAACACTCGATAAACGCCCACTAAAATAGTCTGTGGTGGAGATTTTACAAAGAAAAGATGTAACCACAGATTAAATAAACTAACTCTGAGAAGTGCTTTAGAGGAATTGTGTTTTTATAAATAAGGCCATACGTATTTATTTTGAAGGTGCTGCGGAACCTTGGGTATTTTTTTAAGGCTTTCCGTTATGTATTTCTACAACACGATATATAGATATTCTACAATAAAGAACACATTATGAACTTCAAAACCATAAAACTATACACAGAGTAGAAATAAATATGGCTACGGGATTAAGCCCAATATAAGATAGTTATTGGTGCGATTAATCACAGACATTGTTAGGTACTCCCTTAAATACGAAGTACGTTATGATGTTACCATTGGCAGTTGTTTGTATTTCACGCCGTGTATGTAAATAATATGAAGAACCTTCCAAAGCAGCTCTTCCTTTAGATGTGTGGTGCAAAGACGTCCGTAACGTAACGGAGTAGAGCGCACGCTTGTAATGATTAACGTACTGTCGACTGTACCGACCCAATTCCTACTCCAATAAAGTGACTTCCACCTTCATATTTTATCGACTCTCTCATCTATAATTATATTTCTTAAAAAGTCTTTTATAAAAAAGCCTCCGAAAACCCCTCGACATGAACGGTCGAACGTCGAATGAAAGTAGTACCGTCTCATTGAGAAACTCATTAATTTCAAGGGCTTGAGGGTATATTTTTCTACTTATCCCTGTATACTTGACCGGTGATTAGAGTCGACCTAATGACAAGGCGAGCTCTCATGTGTGTGGTTTGTAGTATTGAGTACTGAGATCTATCCACCCACTTTAAAAGGAAGAGGCATCCTACGGACATCTTTTCGAAAGTCACTTACCCACTACATAGTGCCTGCTTTAAGAGGACGTCTTAGCTCTAGTGCTACGTCGTCGTGGCTAACAAAAGTACTTGCGACACTCAGTTAATTCTCTTTACGTTGATCAATGGAGTAGCAGATAGTGTGCACTTTTACGTGTGGCTGACAGTGAGAGGTTAGCTATTTCAGCTAAAGCACTCTCTACTCTGCTGTAGTTAGAGCCAACACGTACATCAAGTTGGAAGATAATGGAAGATCGTTTCAAGAAATACGATCTAGAAAGCAATCAAGTTGTTCCCAGCTAAACGCGATGGTAATGGCAACTTGTCTACCGTTATTATCATTACGGTCATTGTTTCCAAAATTAAACATCAAATCCACTCTTTAGAAGTTATTAAGATTGAAACCCAGATGAAGAAGAAGAAGAAGAAAGACATTTATTATACCAAAAAGATACATCACAGAAACCAAATAAGCACATAAGTAACATAATATGCACAACAACAGAAGGAAAACTAAATACACAACAGACAAAACGAATAAAACAGGACCATAGATGTAGCCTGTGGTGTATCTACGTTGCCACAAAAGGCAGCTGACTCAGCGTTGTGCCTATTCCTCCGAAGCTGGCGTGATTTTCTGTAATGTAATGCAATACAGAGAGAGACGGACTTTCGCTTCCTCAACATACATTAGTCATTGCATGCACGCCCGCCGGTTTCGGGTACTTTTTATCTTGCTTTTTGCTAATACGTCTCCTATTTGGTGGAAGTGTGCCCACCTTGGACGTCCCTTCCGGCCTTACTAGCCACATTCGCTCGATATATTTGTTTCGTCCATCTTTCTTCCTTCATCCTCTCCACATGTCTAAACCAACGTAACATTCCTGTCTTAATTCTAGTCACTACATCCTCTTCAGTCCACAATGTTCTCTAATCAAACTATTGCGTATCGTGTCATCAGCTCGACGATACCAAATTCAAATCGATTCGTCATAGAGTAAGAACTAGGGTTAAAATTGTATTCTGAGGGTCGCTTGCAGAAGCACGCTAAACCGATTTAAGTCGAAATTTTGACAGTTCTTCCATACATGATCTGTCAAAATGTCGACTTAATTTAACTAAATCTCGGTTAAGCGTGTTTCTGCAAGCCACCCTTAGATTTGTAATCTAAATTTTGACGATAGAGTTAGTTGTCAGTCACACACAAGTGAAGCTAATAAATTAGTTAATTAGAGCGAAATGTATTCAAATCATCGGGGTCTTAAATATACTACAATTACTTAGTTTATACTTAGGCTCCATGCCATAAGGACGCTAAAAGTTACACATCCATTGGGTGATATCTGTGAAAAGTTTAATAAAGTGAAGTAATTTATTGATTTATTAGCATTTTTATGAAACTAGTATGTTTCGATGCTCCACCAGTATCCGTAACTTTCGAGTACGACGTCAATCTTTTAACTCTTTAAATTATATGACACAGACTCTCGGAGTCATGATCTATAAGTCTGAGTCAAGGGACTCCAGGGAGTAACACTAGCGCCACTGAGAAAAAAAAATGTATTTTCTTACAGATCGAATTTGCAAAAAGTGTATGTACAATTTCTCTATCATGTTGGCAACCATGAGGCAAAAATCCTAGGACTAGATAGCATTAACGCCAAAAACGGCCGCTTTTGGCATAAATTCTATCTAATCCCAGGGTCGTGATCCTAGGTTCTTTGTCGTGGGTCCTAAAAATCACTGTTAACATGATTGAGAGATTGTTCAGACACTTTTTTGGAAATACGATCTGTAAAAGAAGATATGATTTTTTTGTCATTGGTGGCGATAGTTAGCCCACTGTCAAATCTACATAAACCGCAATAACTCAATAATACCTCCACTCCATAAGCCTGATGGTACTCTTACCACATCTATTCTTGAACAGTGTAACACCTTGGCGTGTAGTTTTCATGGTAATATGCTCCTAACTGACAACTGGAGTAGCCCAACTGCTCAATATACGGTTAAATTTATCTTCTATTACTAGATTCTGATCTACCTGATGACACTGTGGAAACTATCCACCCAAACGGGACTTGTAAACAGCTACGTAGACTCAAATGCCGTAAATCTCCTGCTGCTGATAATATACATAATTCCATCCTGAAAAATCTGCCGCAAAAATCAGTGATTCGTAGAACAAAAATCTTTAATGACTGACTTTGTCTACAATATTTCCCTTCTACTTGGAAAGTAGCGAAATTCATTCAAATAAAAAAGCCAGGAAAGGATGAATCTATACCTTCAAATTACAGACCTATCAGCTTGCTCCCTGCACTGAGTAAACTCTTCGAACGTTTAATCCTTACTAGACTTACAAAATTTACTGATAAGGTCAATGAACAATTTGGATTCCAGGCTGGATACTCCACTATACAACAACTTGCTTGTGTTACTGAGCATATTGCGCAAGAATTAAACATAACAGTTCCACTGCCATGTTCCTTCTCGATGTTGAAAAAGCGTTCGACACTGTTTGGCATGATGGGCTATTACATAAACTTATTGTGGCCATACATAAACTTACGACCAGCCACAAGATGGACAGATGACGTCATTCAAGTGGCAGGAAGACGCTGGATGCAGGCCGCTTCCAACCGGTCTTTTTGGAAATCCATGGAGGAGGCCTATGTCCAGCAGTGGACTTCTTGTGGCTGAATGATGATGATGATGATGATTGTGGCTAATTTTCCCCTTGGCTTAGTAAGGCTGTTAAGGTCTTACTTCCCAACATTCGCCAACCGGCTGTCTCGAAAATTGTATCTCTAATCAAACATCGTAAGGGATTTTAATCACCGTAATTGTTTTTGCTCCCCCTAATCTTGGTATTAGATAGAATAATTATAGCGTTACCTTCCATCCACATAAACAAAATTACTAAAAAAATCTGAAATAAAAAATAAGCAACAACTCGACTGCTGAGCATTAACTAGGTACTAAGCAGGCGGGACACGGTACAACCCAGGTACCTCACATTGAATTTGGATCCCGCCTGCTTAGTAGTTAATGCTCAGCAGTCGGGTTGTTGGTTGTTCTGCATTTCGGATTTTAGTGATTTTTTATGTTTTTCTTATATTTATCCTGATTTATTATAGCCCTATCTATATGACACTAGTGCAAATACGACGAATCGATTAAGATCTCATTTTTCAAAATCTGAACATTGGTTAAGGAGTTAAGGGGGAACATAGAATCGGACAAACTTACATACATACATATATACGAGCCAAACACATTACCCTCCTTTTGGGTTCCGCCCTCAGAACACAAATCTGTGGTTCCGCCGCAGTCGGGTAATAAGAAATTAACGAAAACTAGATTAAAAACTTATTCTATTAAATGTCGATTAGCATTTAGCCGTAATGAGTGCTCACCCGACTCTTCTCCAAACTTAGTTTACATCAAAAAGGTATCAATATATTCTGAATTGTACCTACAAACTTTAGAATAACATTACCATAAAATTAAACATAAATCCATTGTGTTACGTAATAATAATGTCCATAATTTTAAAATTGTACCTCGGTGCCACGTTTATAAATAGTTTTCAAACCCGATTGTTATACTTAAGACAGTGTTTTACATTGTAACATGTTAGTTATCATTGTATAAATAAAGACTTCTGGAAATCAATCACATCGGTGGCAGATTGGATTCATTTTCGTTTAAGGCTGCTCTTAGGTAGGCCATGCTGTCTCGCTCGCACAATTTAACATTTATGATTATTGTAAAAAATTGAGTATACTTTTGATGAATATGGTCTAAGGGTTTGATAGATAATATAATTGCGGACATTCAAGGCATATTTTGTTTATCCCGTACATAGTTTTTGATTGAGAAAATTTGATTCCAAAATTATTAATTTTGGAAACAACTTTTCTTTATTAAAACTTTCTATCCTAAAAATGTATATATAAAATGTCCGTAATTTAATTAAACATACAGACTACGTTTATCGAAAGTTCATTCATTTTATTACCGCATGACCGCATGCTCACGTAATAACAGCCTCAAGCAAAATATTCTTGCGAAAGCATCATCAATAAAGCATGATTACTGAGTCAAATGCAGAGAGAAGGGCGTTGACGGACAGGCGCGTAGCCACCGAGAGCGCAGGGGGTACACAGTGGCCACACATTTTTACGCAACTTTATTTACCCGTATATCTCTCTCTATTGATATTCGTTTATTGTGTGAACCTGAAAAAATCGTGTCTTATTATTTTCTCCAACCAAAAAAACATTCCAATTTGGTTAGCAAATAAAAATTCAGGCTGTATATATCTGCCCTGCTACCAACTGGTGAAATCGCTGCAGGAGTAGGTAACTGGTGTAATCGCTTGGAAGATCAGACTAGTTGCATATGTCGTAAGATCTTTATATAAAGCGGATATTCGCAAAGAACTGGCTTATAGAGAACTCCCGAATTCTTATTCTTCTTCTTCTTTAGTGTTGAAAGCGTCGACTCCTCTTCATTTCGAATTCTTACTCTACCATCCTAGGATGATGACGGCCATTTTAAAGGTCTCTTTAAATGACTGTTTACTGGCATTTATATTTTGTAAGCATGCATTTTATTCAGTTAAGATTTAGTTTATAACCTGCCGACAACTTGTCAGAATTATTTAATACAAGGCAAAACGATATCCAAACAAATCAGTAACGATAACACCAAAGAATAAATGTAACTGTCATTGACAGCTTAGACTAGCCAATCAGCGTGGCCGTCACGTTGATAAGTTTCTAGCAGCCAATCAGGGTTTCGCGGTTCTTCTTACAGCCAGATGTCCACGATATACGTAATACCCACCCACAGATATCTCTATTCAATGCTCTAAATATTCAAAGATATTCGTGAATATTCGCTTAACCGAAGTGTTAACGCACTCCATGTGTGCGTGTCAGTACAACATGCACTCAGACGTACAGGGCGACACGGCTTTGCGGCTCACTTCATTCGGACCTTGGGCTAATAAACATTGGGCTAATATCACACACGTCGTGTCGTTTTACAATATTTTTCCGATGTATTTTCTCTTATTAAAACTACTTGTGATTGTCTAAAACTCTCGCCTTCGTTTCCACTTACTGCTGCAACTCCTCTTTCGTATCATCACAACACAGACATCATCACCACTAAGTATCCTACGACACATACAAAATGTAGACATTATTGTAAAGACGGTGCATAGGCTGTGTCGCCACGTGGCACGTCGGTCGTCGGGCAAGTGCCCCGCTCACTCAGCCGCATGACTGCATCGGGTGCCAGAATAAACGGCCCGCTTCTGCGAGATTGCCTCGGTTCAACTTGATTTAATTTTCGATTTACAAAAACGTTAATACTTTCAAATCATGGTAATTTAAACTCCTTGCGATTGATCGACAACACAAGGTATGTATCAATCGCAATCATTGATTTATAACTGTCGTTGTTAAAATAACGCAATACCCGAAATCTGTTTCTTCAGTATCGATATAATTAAAGCACTTCCAATAATCATAAATTTAAAATCCTCAATTGTTTTTGTTAGTGTTACAATCTTGAAACTTACCTATGAAAATAAAGAATTATTTCAAACTCTTGCTCGCTGGAAGTGGCTTCATTTACATTACTTCTATTTCAACACTTTCTATTTGCAATACTACCTGCCGGCTTCGTATCCTACCTGCTTGTAGATGGCTAATGAAGTTTATTCTTAATGCAAATTTGGACGAAGTACATAATAACTTTTCGTGTAATTTCCATTTTGCAATAAATCCAATTATGAAAGCTACGCGCAATGCTTAAACAAGATATACACAGCTAAGGTCTGTACTTAGCTACCATTAATATTATTAGGGCCGGCTTCTGAATTGGGAATTTCACTAAATAAATACTTAAGTAACGTTACGTTACGTTTTTTTCTGAGAAATTCCAAGAGACAGCTCTACCGTTAACCATTTACTTAGCGAAATTCTCAATTCAGAAACTGGCCATTAGTATGTTACTCTCTATTTAAAGCCGCATTTTCACCCAGTACCCTCGAACATAGTGACTTATTTTAGCTACTAAGATGCTGCTCTGCTCGTTTTTTGTATACCAGAGATCTTCGTACACTGATATAAACGTACAATTTTTGTACTAAGAAGAAGTAAAGTTACATAAATTGAATATCAATTTTGTTATACATATAGGTAAACTTTAAGAAAATTATTTTCTTCTTAATAAAAAAAAAGTCATACTTTAACATTTATCAAGAAATTCTAAAAAAGCACTATTCACAAATTATTTAAAACCGTGATAAGACCCGTTAAATGTACAATATTATTTGCGTCTGCCTGCGGTCTACCTATTTATTAACTATTACCTCTATAGACAGCACAATGGCCTAAAGGTCAAGGTTTTTAAATGTCAAACGGTTTACAGTCTTCCGAGAAAATTTTAAACTCTATTACAAGTTCTCGACCTAAGACCCTATAGTATGCGGACGTCGGTCGAAAACTTGTAAAAGAGTATACGGGTTAATCTATAGAGCCTATACAATATCCTAGAAGTACAAAAGCGACACTTCAGCCATATAAATCTTTCACGATTGTGTCTAGGGTCGTGTAACTTTTAGTTGAAAACTCTGTTAATTGAGTTAAAACGTGATTTGAATAGAAATCTATTAATTCTGAAACTAACAGCTTTGACGATAATTAAGTAAACATTTTGTTTTTATAGTGAATATATTTTTTTTAATTTGAGTTTGAGTTTGATCTTCAAATGTATTTTATCTAACAATTACTAATTCTTCCTCAGGCTCCTCAGGATGGAAAGTGGAAGTCCTCAGTGAATACTAGAATTTCCGAACGAGACCCTTTCAAAATATAACCTGTCGCAAAGTAATTCTAGTCACATTCAGAACTTTAAGTTGAAAACGTACTACATTACACTTATGGCTATTTTACTTTACAAACTATTATTAAGAGAAATAATGTACCAAATGGTACATATAGGATCAATAAAATCAAAAGTCACATGCAAATACATAAAAAAATTAACTAACTGTCAATTAAATAAACCACCCCGAGCCACATCCGACCCAAAGGTCCCCATAATGCTGGCGGCGTTCCCGCGCTGCACAGCAAGGGAGATCCTCTGCATCAGATGTGCCCCGGAGCGGTTGTCAAAACCTCGGTCCCTCGGTGAATTGGATAGAGATTTGACAGTTCATCGCTGTATGTGTTTAATAACCATGCGCGATTTATATCCAGCCCAAGTTCACTATTCAGTGAGACACGATATTTCTAAGTGGATCGTTAAAACCACTAAATAGAAAATTTCAAAAGAAAATTTGAATTTGGAATGTTCATTGTTCTTTGTTTAAAGACTTGTACTTTTAAACTCAATAACAACCAGCCAGTATTTCATGAACAAAAGCTATTTTCGCATTACTTTCTGAGTAACTAGCTACTCACTTTAACTTGATCCTGTTCGCCAGCGTACTCGATGCTCTGGAATATGGTCCAAGTGTAGCGCCGACGCACCTCCATGCGGGCCAAGTACCGCCGGTACCACTGCTGGATCAGGATGGCTGCCTTCATTGCTGAAACAAACTATCATATTTGAAAAGCGATCAAAGTAAGTGTAAGATGGGTCAATTTTTTTTATTGATTATTTGTTCAGTATAAAAAAAACTTAATATTATCACACAATTTTCGGCAAACTGCAAACCAGAATGCAGGCCCTGCTTAAAAACTATATGTATTTGTCTACATTCGAGCCGAAATTTAGGGTGTAAATAGTTTTTCTTTCTTAGCAAAAATACTACTTAATGTAATATAGAGTTATAGGCTGACAGTAATGCCTATTTTTTTTTTTAATGGATACCTTAACTTTGAGTCCGGAAGGCAGAGGCTACACTTAAGCTGTAAAAATGTATGGGTGACAATAAAAAAATTAAAAAGTCGTTTAATATGGGAACCCAAGCAAGGATTTTGGGATTTACTGAAGCTGGACAGAAGCCCAATAAGGCCTTCATCATCATCATCATCAGCCATTTGACACCCACTGCAGGACATAAGGCCTTGCAACCTGTCAATTATCGGGCGTCCGCATAGGCGTGAGATTAAGGTATTGTGAGTTAATTACATGCTATGCGTTTTAATAGTCTGATGATTGTAGTCTAGATTTTATCCTCATTTAGCATCGTGGGCTCCGTACTAATTAGATATTACCTTATCGTTTTACTAAAAAAACTCCCTTTAGTTTCTATTCAGTAATTGACTACCATTAAAACCTTTGTGTAATCACCAAAATTTCAGGCGTTTTCTCGTGGTCCCATCATTTGGTCCCGTTAATAGATATACGCGGGATAACTAATTCTCTTAGTGCCACTGTTACGAGGTAAATCTACTTTCCTTTATTTAAAATGTTCCTCTCTGGTGCAGATTTCAACAACCTACTTATAGCAAAAATTCCCTCCACGACACAAATGCTCAGCGGGAATTAATTACCAAATGGACAATAAATTAGTAGCCGCGGCTCGCGCGTGCTCGACCGACTTGTAATTTACAGACTCTAATTTACAGTAAACTAACCTACTGTGTAAAACCCTTGTGTATCAATATTATAAGAATAAAATCTACCAACTAGCTAAACGGGCCTTGTCTATCTAAAGTTTTCCCATCCGATTACATATGTAGATGAAAATTTATTCAAAATTTAGGCAATGTGTTAAACGACCCGTGTCGGCATAATTAGATCCCACGCAACAAACAAACATACCTACGTCATTCCTCTTGTAAATACACTATCCATATAGGTTTACATAATGTAAGAAAGATCACGCATCCATAATTTCTGAAAATAAAAGTTCATCTTACTCTACATTCCAGCAATGAAAGGTAGAGTAAGATATTTTTTATCCGTCCGTCCCCCTACCTTAACTCTAAAGGAAGGTTATTTCTAAAATACGCAATTCCTGAAACATGTATAATAATTAATACTGTTACGGAAC
This sequence comes from Yponomeuta evonymella, assembly GCA_963969515.1. NCBI lineage: Eukaryota > Metazoa > Arthropoda > Insecta > Lepidoptera > Yponomeutidae > Yponomeuta > Yponomeuta evonymella. The sequence goes on along the minus strand of OZ018342.1, from coordinate 9,832,262 downwards.
CCCCGGTGCGCAAGTCCGGGTAACACTTGGTCGGTTTAGTTTTAAGAAAGTCCATTTTTTCATCCGTACATTTTAAAAAAATTAAATCATTAAGCTTATAGGTATGAGCAACTTTCTTTAAGTCATAAAAGTCGTTTCAAAGTCCCATTTGTTAACATATTTTTCTTATTCAGTGATCCCCGAATAAGTCTTTTGAAAGTTTAAAGAGAAGGACGTCTATGGATGGAAGCGGTACTTAGGAGGCTACCAGCTGAAATCCTAAATAAATCCTTTGGTAGGTACACGCCCACACCAAGCATAGACTTTACGTGACTATACGCTCGCTTGTTTCTGTCAGCAATTAACCCCCGGTTTCTGAATTAAGAATTTCACTGAGTAAACTGTTAAGCATCTCATTCTCGCTCACCTTTTAATTTTTTTTTATTTTTTTGAGGAATCTGCAGAGACAGACTGTTCGTATAAAACTAGCTGCTGCGCGAAACTTTAAACAACTAATTCACATTGTTGTACTTTATCGATATAATTCTAATAAAGTTTCATATACCGCTCAAAACAATTAGAGGAATAGGATTTCAAAGTGGAGTAAACCTTTTTGCTTAGGTTTTTTATTATAACTGGCCACTAAATATTAAAGTTGCGTCCTTTAAAAAAATTAAAATCAAAAGAGCATGAACATTGAACATTTTTGTTAGCAGTTCTTAATATGGTGGCCAAGAAGACTTGTCGTACGTAGACACGTACACCTAAAACCAAAGTGACGCCATTGAATTTTTTTAAAACTTTTCAATTACAAAAAACTCACTCGGAAGACTCCAAAATTGGCCTTTCTAGTAGTAGTAAGACTCAGCGTGCCTTTCGAGTGTTGTTATTGATTGAGTATTTACTCTTAGGGGAATACGTACTAAAATTCAGTCCTCTTGAGCAGTGTGACAGGTCGGGATACTCGGATTTCAGTCAATTAAAAATTAAGGAACTTCAATGACGTTACTTTGTTTTTAGGTGTACATAGACCCTTGACCTCGAGATAAGAATGGCTAATCAAAAACGCTGATGTTCTTTTGTTTTTAAATTTCATGAACAATGTCACTTTAATATTTGGTAAGTGAATTAAAATCAAAGATTTCTTTATTCACTTTGAAATGTTATCCCCACAATTGTTTTGAGCAGTCTAGATGCCTACTAGACTATATTATCCAGAAACCTATCGCAACAAAAGATTTACTCGATGAAAGAAAATATAAAGTACGTTTAAATTTATAAAAATGTTCAACGCCTAGTGGTTATTATTGACATTATAGTATCAAAATATGTGTTAACAAACGTAAGAAGATACACTTTTGAGCTATGTAAGTGGATCTTAAAATTGTTCATGTCTCATTCAGCAAAATCAGCAACGAATCATGGATATCTTACCATTTTTCTATGATCCGCTTAGAAAAAGATAATTTAATAATTTATTTAACATAACAAAAAAAAGATTTTTCAGACGATAAATTTAATTATTTTATGAAACATGAAAAATGTTGAGATCCACTTACATAGGTCGTTTGTGGACGTAACATTGTTACGTAAGCGGATCTTAAGTATTCAGATACCGCGGTGGTTAGGCTGGCGTTCAGGCGAAACTTTACCGGGTGTCTTGTGTAGGTCGTAAGATACTTTAGACATAGCAGAAATTCTTGAAAATTCGCGAAGAGGCGGATATTCGCGAAAACTTTTTTTCACTCTAGGACGATCTGATAAAATGGGTGGTATTCTATAAATTTCAAATGATGATTGGCTATTAGAAAGCTGTCAGAGTGACGACTGTGCTACTGATTGGCTAATCTAAATCGTCAATGACAATTTGCACTTCTTCTTTCATGTTTTTGTTATCACTAACGGAGTAATAACAAAAACACGAACGAAGTAAATTTACATTTTAATTAATTATTTCACACGAAATATTGAACTGGACATTACATAATTCTTATCTCTGTAAGATACATATATCTTCAATCAAACCTTGGAGAGTCGGCGAAGCAGTAAAATACGAGTTTAAAATAGACAACATATTCTAAAAAATCATCATCACAAAAATATTTTTTCTTTGTTAGTGCGGACCAAATAAAATACCTAATACATTGATAATAATCAAAATATAACCTGGTATGTGGGTATGCCATTGACATGACAGGACTTATTGTGTGATTTTGTTAACAGCATATTGCTTTACCATTATAAATTGCTAAAAACACCGTATTTAATCAAATACGTATAACCTAATACATGTGACTTCCTAGTATCCCAGTTATTTTAAGGACTTTTGTCAGATTATACATATACATAAGCAGCCTACTATACGTCCCACTGTAGGACACAGGGCTCCTCTCAGGAAGAGAGTATGGGCTTAATCACCACGCGTGCCCACCGCGGATTGGCGATTTCAAGCGCTGAGGTATGTGAATAGCTCAAACACTCGGGTTTCCTTACGATGTTTTCCTTCATACTTAGCAAGCGGTATTGCTTGTCTAACTTCACATATGTACATAAATCAGAAAACAAAAGTCATATGAGATTATCTAGAGCTAGAGCTTTTCTCAGTTAACTGGTTTCAGTCTCGGTTTTAAATTAATTGTTAACAAATCCTTTTGAAACTCAAATACTTAGAGCCGGTCGCAATACAGAAAGTCTATTGAATGTAATAATATATTTAGAATTTATGTGCCTTTTTGTTCCTTTTCTTGAAAAAAAAGGAATGAAAAGGCGCTTAATTCAAAGGAGTTAAGGAAAAATAAATCCTTAACTCCGAGGACCTTAACTTAGAATTGAGTCCTCACATTCTTCAGTCAACGGTCGATCAACGTATATATTTTTGATGCATTGTAACGTAACGGGTATTCCAAGAGATATTCCAAGATTTCCGCGAAAATCCCAGGATGGCAGATAAATAATAATTCTGTAATTCTCTATCACATGTCTCTTTGCGAATGCCCCTTTCTGTATAGATCCGACATATGTATAGGAAGGAACTAAGCTAGTTTATTATTTACGATGGCTTGTATAAATTTTCATACGCGAAGTATCTCGTGTTTAAGTTTTTTTTTAAGTACAGTTAGAATATTTTGCAGTATTTTTTTTTAGGCATGTGAAACAGGTAATAATCTTCAAATAACATAATATTGTGATATATTCTAGTTCATCATAGTATTGATACTTAGAGTATTCGTTCACTAATCATTTTCATCACGTTTGCGAGACCAAAAGCCACCAGCAACAGTAAAAAATTATTTATCTGACAATAAAAATAATAATGAATTATTTATTTCAACAAACATATACTTTTATATTATTTTCAATAATTATTTTTTATTGTTAATCAGTACGTAACGTTTACACTAGTTGGCTATGTAATAAATAGTTAAAAAGAGAGGTAAGAGGCGTTGTATGCTGAAATACAGGCTATAAACCTAGTTCAGCAGCAGATGCTATAAAAGATATGTTACTATGTAAGTCTAACTTTTAGTAGGTACCTACTAGATATTGTATAAGTAAAATTTGGTTTTGTTTACATGTCCAAACTTTTTTTGGTTCAATAAACATTATCTTTGTCTTTAAACTACATAGTACATTAAAATATCAAAACAAATCAACACGCACAGCTCATTCCAATCATTCAGTCTAAGCCCCAACTACTATTTAAGTTTGAACAGTTTCAAATAGTTTGTACCCTACTATCGTACCGCCCTCTGCCTCCTTGCTCCTACTACCGTAAAATAAAGCCTGGGTTACGTAATTTACCTTTCAGGGTATGACACGCAAATCCACTTAATATGCAGCGTTGCAGTGATACCTACATTGTTACGATTTTCTGAATGGCTTGCGTTTCCGGAAATACTCGATTTAGTAACTTTTTGCCTAACTGCAAAAACAAGGGAAGTTTTGTGATACATACGCATGTTTGTTTCGTTTCATTCAGCTCTGGTTTGGATGTAAAGTTTTTTTTTAATACTATCAAAGTCAAGATATTGATAACCGGGGTTTACTTATATTTTCTCAATCAACAAGATTAATGAATGACGTGAAACAACTTTATAAACAGTATTGCTTTCCATATTTACATGTATACCAAAGCTGAAGGAAACTAAATATATGGCCAAACGGCTGGACTAATTCTGACAAAAGAGGTGTCCAATGTAAGGTATTGACGAAGCGAGTATTACTGTATATATACCACGTCACGAAAAAAAAATTACGAACTTCACCTATCATATTGTTAGTAAAAAGAAAAAGATAAACTTAACAAATAAAAAAATATTACAATAACAAAAAACCGGACTCCTAATAAGTCTTCAACAAGGCCTAAATGAGTCTGTTTTGAATTTTCAACCTAAGTGAAGAAACTTCCTTACCTAAAATAAAATGCGAGGCCCCGCCTCCTGGGGTCAAAAATTGTATAGACTCAAGTAGGTCTTTTGGCAGTTGGATTTTTTGTTTTTGTAATGAATATTTCTCACCGAAGAGCCAAACACTCACTTCTTTCAGCCTTAGTCATGCTGACGTCGTCTCTCCGCCAGAACTTCAGGAACGGTGCGAAGGCCTTCATGGTGCACTCGCCGTTGAGCACCTTTCTGCCGAGCTTCTTGGGCACCTCCTGCTCTATCTCGGAGCTGCGGCATGAGGACGAGTCGTCGCCAACAGAGCGCGCGCGCCGACCACCGCGGAAGCTCACGCACCCGCATCCCTCGCTCAGCGAGAACATGTTGCCGGAAGACTTGGTCTTTCTGTACTTCTTATCTTTTCGTTCTCGGGTACATCTTGGCGTCTTCTGCCGTGTCTTTGGAATATTGGTGTTGAACGCTGCCCAGTTTCAAACGAGCGGCTGCCTGCAAAGACGAAATCATTAGATTATATTAAAATACATAAACTCACGCGTGTATCCCGGAGGGTAGGGAGAGACTAAGGTTTGCCACTTGCAACGATCCTGACAAACCACTTTCCTTAATAAACATTCATTAGTCGTTGCACGAACGCCAGTTTGGGGATTTTTTTTTATGAAATAGATTATTAGCGTACTTTTCGTTTGTTCTGCAGAGGGATTTGGTCTCAATATGAACCTTGTATCTAGCGATGGTTACTTTCGAGCGACCCAAACGAACATACCAAGGCCTACATAGCCATAATAAATTTATTCTTTTACACGGCGTGTGCTCCGGCGCTCTTGATTGTCCCACGTTGCTCACTGAACTACTACAACTAGCTGTGCCTCCTAGGCGCACGAGACACTCTACACTGCTTTCAGTCCCTTTAACTCGTACGAAATTTGCCTCGAACAGTGTTTACAGTAGGGTACCTAAGACGTACAATGATAGTTTTTCCGACATTGACCTGTTTACAATCTCAAAGCCCTGTCTTAAAAGAACACTGGCAAGGCAACTTTTGTCAGAGAGCACCTCCAATTCATCATAATAAGCTGATAAAGAAACAGTCGCGCACGCTTCTAATTCATCCCCATGTAAGCCTAGCAGAAATAGTCTTACTTTTACTTGACAGCTTCACTACAAAGTGTTGTCTGCATTGCTGCTTGCGGGTAATAATAATCGTATCTCATGCACACACACACTCACACTCTCACACACACACACACACACACACACACACACACACACACACACACACACACACACACACACACACACACACACACACACACAGACACACACACACACACACACACGCACACACACAGACACACAACCTAGCTAACCTAACAATCGTAATTCTTTCGCATTGTTGTTTTTCACTTATATTTAAAAATACCTTCAACATAAAAAAAAATTGTTTACTCAATCAATCAATTAGCCCGTATTCGTTAACTGCTGGGCACGGGCCTCCTCTAGGGCACGTCACTTTTTTCTGCCCTTGGATGGCGGAGAATGATCTTCATGTACCTATATCAATACAATAGAATACATTATTAGAATTAGTTAAAATAAGTAAAATATAGTAATTATCTAACCTACATAGTAAAATCCATCATTGGCTGCATGTAAAAATTATTAAGAACTTATTGTTTACTGTAATTGCATTGCTGTGGATTTCTGTTAAATAAATAAAATAAAATAATTATGACAGGTGGCCCCAGTCACGCCTGATGGTAAACGAAGACGGGGTCTACGATGTTACGTGTTTACCTGTTAAATGCCGATTGACTCTAGTTTGTTAGTGTGAAATACCGAGTCACTCTCCAGTCTCCACTATATTCATTTGCCGCCAGCTCCCAAGCTTCCAACACACTAATGATTGCTAATATGCCAATTAACTAGAATATATTTTACAGACTTAAGAGTAGTTAATCAGTATCCTAAGTTTAAATTAAATAATTGTAGACTGAGAGAGCCCCCGAGATGTGAGCCCCAGTGTACCAACGGTATCTACGCCCTGATTAAAGTTTAATCTCGCCACCCAAAGCAATTAAATGGATTTTCAAATGTTTATTTACATAATATGGAAGTTGGAAGTAATGTTTGTGTGCATACGTAATGGCGAAAAAAGGTCTTAGAATGTTGGCTATTTTCAATTATCAGAGGCTTAGCAAACAAACAAAATACTTGAAACTTAAACTTTGGCCTCTGCATCTACGTAATTAGATGATTTATACAGCGTCCAGTGGCACCTTCACTCACACTAGATGGGTGAAGGGACCACTCGGACGCCGCAATACCTGGGACATTATTTTTTAGATGGCTTGCCCAGCACCTATACCATCCTGGCAGCTTAGTCGGCCTAGACCACAGGAAAGACAAGTCAATACGTGCGGAGCCAACCAAGCCGCGGGTTTCCTCACGAAGTTTTCCTTCACAGTTAGCGTTGATATTGCTACTACCCAGGTTCAATTCCCAGTGCGGGCATGTACATGTGACTTTGTTTATTTTCAAATAAAATGCTTGTTTTTCCGTGTATATAACCGAGATTAGATAATTTGTTATTGTGAAGTTTTGTCGTCGAGAAAATTATTTCCAAAATTTTAGTGTCCTTGTACTAACGTTTTCAAAGGTTAAAAAAATATGTTTTGAATTTTTATCTGTTCTATCAATCATCATCATCCACTTGACGCCCACTGCAGGACACATTCCTCCTTCGTGGTTTTCATAACCATGAGGCATTTTGCCATAATCGCCACGCTTCGCAGGCAGGTTGTAGCGATGTGTCGTTATGGCTTTTTTATATAACGAAACGTTGCCGCTATTTGCCAGCGAACAACGTTGTAAAAACTATCTATTTTTGAAAACTATCTATTTCCATATCGTCAAGCAAATATGGCTCTTATACATATTAGTTATAAGTGCTATAATTGATTGTTTAATACAAAAGCGCTTTGATTTGAGTTGACTATCAGTTGTCTTTACAATGAACTTCCCTTCGTACTTTTACAGGCTTAGGACTGTCTGTATAAATAATTGTGATAATGTTAATATAATACCTACAAAAAATTATTATATTTTTATACAGGCGTACTTAAAAGTTCATTGTATAATACATTTGATTATGTACATCTGATATATTTACATTATTTACATGCGTTCATTATTTACAAATCTGAATTGAGTCTCAGGTATTTCCATTCAGGAACATAAGTTGTGCCACTTTATTGTGGTCGAGTCGAGTGCGACGATCTGAAATTAGAAGGCCCGCTCTACTGAAAATTCTTTCGCAGGGCACTGACGTCGCCACGATGTTTCCATGCAATCGGAACAGTTTGCTGAGGTGGGGGTATTTTTGATGGTGGTTCTGCCACCACTGCAAGGGGCAGTTCCATGTTCCGTCTGGCTTATGGATTGGTAACATGTCTTCATCCAAATATAAATCCACTTCTTGAATCGCCTTCGACAACGGCGTGCCAGTTCTTGGTGGTTTATTTGTTTCAATTAGGTCACTCAAGATAGACCAAGGTGACACTCCTTTTTCTGCGGTACTTATACAGTTATTCGATGACGTCGATGGTACAACCTCCACATTTTCTTTAATTATCATACTATGTACAAGGTCCTGTACATGTTTTTTTGTTTTTGCCCCTTCTGCCTTATCCTGGAACCCGGATACTTTGTAACGCGGGTCCAAAAAAGTGCACAATGAAAATGTTCTACTTTTTTGGACATTTCCGAGACGTGTTATTAGCCCGTCTTGCAGTTTCTGGGTTACTACGGCCGCTGGACTGACTAGATTTTCTTCTGAAACCGGCGGCACATAATTGTCGATGATTTTGTCGCATGTATTTATTAGCGCCTGTGTAATAGGTATTATTGAGCTGGCAGTTACATATTTTTCCCCGCTCATAGCAGAAGTTATATCGTCAAACGGCTTTAAAACTACTGTTAACTGATGCAAGAGGGTCCATTCTTCGTTACTTATGATCGGTAAATCCTTTCCTATTACGGCTGCAGTTGATTTTATAGCCGACTGCAACTCAATAAACCTCACAATCATATGGAACGTGGAATTCCATCTTGTGGGCATATCTTGCTTTAATTTTAATGGAATTGTTGCCTCGTTCTCTGTTTTTTGATATTTCAGGAGCTTCTCTGTGGCAGTAGCGCTTTTTTTAAAAAAACGCACAATCTCTTTCACCTTATCTATGGTCGTTTGCACTGCTGATAGTGAGTCTTGGACTATTAGGTTTAGGGTATGACCGTAACAGCCAAAGTGTTTCCACCCTAAATCTGTCAGAGCTCGTTGTACATTGGCTGCGTTATCGCTTACAACGAAATTAATTTTTTCCAGCAGATTCCATTCGTCAACTGTTTTTTTCAAAAAGTCCTGAATATTTGCGCCAGTATGTCTATCTGAGAAATAATCACAAGCTAGTAAAACAGATTGCATTGTGAAAGTATTTGTTATGTAGTGGCCTGTGATTGCCATATAGCTCTCGTTGGCTCTTGATGTCCACATATCCAGAGTCAAGCATATTTTTTCAACGTTTTGTGGATTTGACAGGCATTCTTTCACGTCAGCTCTAACTTTTTCGTAATACTGAGGAATAAGGGTCGCGGAAATGTGCTTCCTGGAGGGAAGTTGGTACCCCGGTATCCAGCGACAAAATTTTTTAAAGCATGGTTCCTCCACCAAACTAAATGGTTGAAAACCCTTTGTAAATAATCCCAAGAGGTCATGATCTATTTTAGATTTTGTATCCTTCGTAATTTTTTTTGGAATGAACATATCAAGCCTGGACTGTGTTTTTCCTTGACGCTCAACAGTGGGTACTGAACGAGAAGTCGATTCTGTGGATTCAGAGATTGACGAAACATTGGGTGCTACACAGGAAGATGATGTTTTTGCCACAGTTACCCATGAATCCATTGTTGCTGCGCAGGAAGTCGTCGCTACCACTTCAGCTGCCGATGAACTGCTGCATTGGGAGTTTACTTCTGTTGCAGCATTTTGTTCACTCGAGGGCAATGACGTTGTTTGTTGGTTCATCACAATTCTATAAATCTCTATGTGTCTGTTTTTCAAATGAGATTTTAAATTGCCAGTTGTTGTTTTATAACTTATATACACACCACACACACTGCATTTTGCTTTTTTATTGGCATTGTCTTTTTCATAATAGTCCCATAAAATACTACTATTTACACGCATCATCTTAGAAAAAATGATATTTACAATACAAAGAAACGCTACAAATATTTATTTACACTTTACTGTTTATTTTTATTTACACTAGATAATTATTTATATACACAATAGATACAAAAACCACTTATAATGACTGTAAACAAACTTTGCTACACAGCACAAGACGCGTGAAGCGCGGCGCGAAGAAAGTTTATTCAACACTAATCTCATTATTATCATTATAAGGGAAAAATTGTGCATTACAGGTGTCAAAGTCAAAAGTTCAAAACGAAGATCGTTTTATGCAAATATAACCGTTCGACTTCATGACATAAGGCACTGATTTGTGTAAATTTATTTTCATTGGTTTGAACCGAAACACCTATATGTTTCTCTCTCAGATAAACGCGAATGTGAATACGTTTTATTCACTCACACGCAGCGCTCTGTGCTATCGGTAATGATCGTAGTGAGTCGGGCGCGCGCTATCGCCGTTACGCGCTATTCCTTAGTTCGCTTTGTATTAAACAGAGACGGCGGACGTTGTGGAAAATAGATAGTTTTGCTTCGCTAAATAACTAGCTGTCGTTGTGGCAGCGAATAGACAGTTTTATAACTATCTGCGTTATATAGCGCACATAACTAGCAGGTTGGCGATCGCAGTATGCGGTTGGAATCTCAGGAAGACGCTGCTGCCCGTCTCCTGGTAATCGATTTCCTTAGTCGCCTTCTACGACATCCACGGAAGGAAATGGAGAGTATTCTATCAATACATCCTGCTCAAAACAATTGGGGGGAATAAGATTTCAAAGTGGAATAAAAATAGTTCTTTGTAATTTAATTATATTTGCCCTCCAAATATTAAGCGACATCACGAAAATAAAAGACAAAAGAACATTCGCGTTGTGGCCAAGAGTCTATGTACATCTAAAAACATAGTTACGTCATTGAATTTTCTTAATTTTTAATTACGTACAGAAATATTCTCTAATGTTATGTGGCCTTTCAAGTCTTCTGAGTATGTTTATTGATTGAAATGAGCGGTGATTTGGTTTCGAAGGTCACTATGCCAGATCTGACTGAAATCCAAATATACCGAGCTGTCACTCTGCTTCAAGAAGGTCGTTATTCTGAAGGAACTAGAGATGCGATTCTTACTCAGTACTTATCAGAAGACTTGACAAAATGAGTTTTCTGTATTAAAAAGTTATGAAAATTCAATGGCGTCACTTTGTTTTTAATGGCGACACTTGGCCACCATATAACGAAAAACCTAGGCAAACTCCAATTTGAAATGTTATTCACCTAATTGTTTTGAGCAGTTTTATATATTGGTTTAACGGTTTGATTTATATTGTTTTGAGCAGTAAATAAAATATCTTCGAGAAAAAATATCACAGATCTCATCTTAGTTACGGAACAAGCGATATAAAAACGCTACGCAGCGCGATTCATTCAACTGTCCTGACTCTGAAAATATTGATTTATTTCTGCAAAAATAAAAAAAAAATTAAAACCGACTTAAAAACATTACAGCACTAAAAAGTTAGAAATAATTTAAAAGAATACCTTTAAATCAGAAGTATGTATACGAGTACATGTAGTTATTGTGTAGGTATAATTTGTAGTCGGTGCCCAAAATACATGTCCTGGTCATAAAACTGGGCACCGACTTTTGAAGTCAGTTTTTATTTTTTATTTAAAAAAAATATTTTGAAATTTTTAATTTATGAAATAAACAGTAACTTTATAATGTTCCCGGATTTATTTTGCATGAAGTTTCCTTCTTACTTACAAAATATTTAATCTGGCTACTTACTAAAACACTAAAAAGATAAAAATTAAAAACTGAATAAAAAAAGTTCAAATCCGACTGCTGAGCATTAACTACTAAGTAGGCGGGACCAAATTAGGTATACTCATTCATGATATTGAATTGTTGTCTCGCCCTTGTTTAACAGTTAATCCTCAGTAGACGGGTTTTTGTTTTAATTTTTTCAGTCGTACTACTAAATGGTAGATAATAATATTGTTACGTTCTAGGGGTGGGTTCGTGATCGGAAAAGCACTTTATACACCGATGAATAAGAGTAGGATTGATTTACGCACTATTTCTTAACGTCACAACACTTTAACAACAAACACTTAATCACACTGCACTGATCCGATAATACTCGTAGTAGGTACTTAAACGCCTCCAAGGCACGGAAAAACGCGTTCAAAGTTTTACCTCCTATCCACCGTCGTAACAATAATATATATTTTTACCTTTTTAAAAATATTTTTTTTATTTATTTCTATTTTATTTATTTAACTGAAATCCACAGCAATACACTAATTACAGTAAACAATAGGTTCTTTATAATTTGTACATGCAGCCAATAATGGATTTTACTACGTAGGTTAGAAAATTATATTGTACTTATTTTAACTAATTCTAAAAAATATTCTATTCTATTAAATCTAGGTACATCAAGGTCATTCTCGGCCATCCAAGGGCAGAAAAAAGTGACGTACCCTAGAGGAGGCCCGTGCCCAGCAGTGAACGAATACGGGCTAATTCATTGATTGAGGAGTAAACCATTTTTTTTTCTGTTGAAGGTAGGTGTATCTAAATATAAGTGAAAACAACAATGCGAAAGAATTACGGTTATTAGATTGGCTAGGTTGTGTGTCTGTGTGTGTGAGTGTGTGTGTGAGTGTGTGTGTGCATGAGATACGATTATTATTACCCGGAAGCAGCAATGCAGAGAACTCTGTAGTGAAGTTATCAAGTAAAAGTAAAACTATTATCTGCTACGCTTATATACGAGTGAATTAGTAGCATGCGCGATTTGTTTATCCGCTTATTTTCATGAATTGGAGGCGATAATATAAGATTAATTTAAACTAGCGCTTTTATGGATACATAAACCATTTTGTACTTTACACACCAAAACGACTGACCTGGTTAAAAAAGCGTCAATTTTATGAAGGCAAAAGCACTCTTAATTTTATCCATTAACCGCTAAAGATCGCCTTGGGTGCTTTTTATTAATGTAATAAAATGTTTTTTAATGCTCTTGCAGTAATTATCTGTCAAATCACTCAACATTTTTAAAGCATATTTGCTCTTTTACGTAAATCATTAGATTAAAGTAACTTTGTTTGTTTTTATTTTTTTGTCATAAGTGCATTTATTTCAATATACATTAATTAATTAATTATTTTTTTTATACAATTATTTTTATTCATTATAAAAACAAAATTTTTACTTAATGAACTTCAAATTTGTTAGTTTCACAATTAGTAGATTATGTGGAGAAAAAGAAACTCCACGTTATTCTTTTCAAAACACGTTTTAAGTTATTAACAAAGTCTTCAACCTAAAAATTATTATTACTCATGAATGTGTTGAACACACAGAACAGAGAAAATTCTGTGGTTTAACACTAAACACAATCGTCCTATAAATACTCTTTAAGACTAATTTACTGTTTAATACCAAACATCTTTGTCTTCTAAATAATCCGCGTTGATTAATTACATTAACATACACATACAAGCTAAACACATTATCCTCCTTTTGGGTGAGCTCTGCCGCAGTCGGGTAAAAATTTAAGTACTTTGCACGCAGTAATTTCAAAAAATACTTGTGGTCAATTTGCAGTCGGGTACCTAGGTTCACTCTATGCGTGCAATTTTTTTAATAAAAAACTGGCCAAGTGCATATCGGGCCACGCGCCGTGCAGGGTTTTGTATAGGAGGGGTTTTTTCCTGTTTTATAGAACTAACAACTTCATCAAAGTAATTTTCGATGGAATTTGAACGAAGTTTTCCTTTTAGAAATTGGTCGCCTATTACTCGTTAACTTACAAAGAGTACTTAGCCGTGTTAGTTTTCTTTTTAAGTTCATAATATATGCTATTACCGCGAATTTTTTCACGTTTTTACGATCAATCATTTAGCCAGGAGGGGCTGGGGGATACCCTACTCGGACAAAAATTTGAGGCTTAATATTTCGAAAACGGAACAGTAAATCAGAAAATTGTCCTTCTACACCCACAACATTTTTAATGAACCAATTCAACGATAACCCATATGGCGTAGGCGAAAAAGAAATACTTGGATTTTTTGTTTTTATAATGAATATTGAGGTGTAGGGGGGTAAACTAAAAATTGTTTTTAAAATATTTTATTCTACCGTTTTGTCGGCGTGATTAATACACATATATGCCTATGCTAAATTTCAGCTTTCTCCTACTAATCGTCTCTGAGCTAGGCCGCGGACAGAAAGACGGACAGACAGACTTACGGACATGAAATAAGGGTTCCTTGTCGACTACGGAACCCTAAAAATGGTTTTCATACACTCACAAATCCCAATATTTTTAACGATCATATCCCACGCTATATCTTTATCGAGAAAAAAAATTGCGTCCCTAATTTAGGTGTAGAGACCTCCTCTAGCATAAATTGTTTTTGTAAGATTTTATTCTACCGTTTTGTCAGCGTCATTCATATGTATATCTCTGCCAAATTTCAGCTTTCTGGCACTTGTCGTCTCTGTGCTAAACCGCGGACAGACAGACAGACGGACGGACATGGCGAAACTATAAAGGTTTCTTGTTGACTACGGAACCCTAAAAATTTACTTCTCGCCAACATAAATCAATCCACCAAATTACGGCGTCCATTCACAGCAATGTGACAGTAGGTACCTAAGATGAATGAACTCGCCCTGCCAGCCTGGTCAGTATCAGTACCTAGCTGAAATTACCGTGAAAAGTTACTCGCGCCTCTGCGCCACTTGCCACTTTATTTGACAAATGATTCACATTTCCACCTACATTTTTCCACCGAGTAAAGGTAATCCCAAAATGGTACGTTCATTTTTCAAATGTTCAAGCTCTGTCGCGAGCACATAGGTGCTAGGTCGGTTTTCCTCGATTTAAGATAGATGTAAGAACTAAACTGCTCTTAACCTGGTCTCCCTCGTAATCTTGGTTAGAGGTAGGTACCTATATTATCTTCGATCAATTGCTACTACCGCTATTTTTAGTCGTTTTATCTGGTTTGGATGGAACACCGCTGAGCCCGCGTGGCATTACATTGGATTCAATATAATATGCCACTCTCAACAGACGGCGACGTATATTTCTGTCCACGACGACATCCAGTTTATCCGAGGGAGTCGCTTCGAATGGCCGTCGTAAACCCGATTTACTTTATCTCCCCTCGGGTTAAACGTTTTGGTTACAAAATTTTGTCTCGTTTCCCCGGGCTGTCCATAAGAAGCGTGCTGTAAATTGTCTACATTTGTCACATTATACATTGTCTCTACAGAAATAGGTCACGTTTATGCATTCGAATGAAAAGATACTTGTGCTCCGTATCAGATAGAGTTTTCTTAGATGTAAACCTAAGATTGATTGAAGACCACGAGTCCGGAGGGAAGCAAACGATGAAAATAATGCTTACTTTTTGGTAATACTTAGTAGGTGATTGCGCCAGCTCTCCGTGACATTTGCCGTTCTGGTTATCGTCATATTCGTATTTATACCTCTTTATTTGTGATAATGTAAGCATATGTAATTATAATTTACGATTTATTACCTTTTTAACGAAAATATTCATCTCTCTCTCTCTCGTTCTCTCATGTTTCATCTTTATCATTATTATAAGAGTTGGAATCTTCTCGGTACAGCATTCACCATGTACTCCGGCCACAGGCCAATTTAAAAAACTTTAAGATATTCGAATAATCATTCTGACAGATCGATCTTAACAAGGGTACGAAACGAACACAGGCCTTGGTAAAATTTCTCGACGGAATTAGCGTTTTTATCTCCGGTACTTACTGCGAGGAAATGAGATCACATAATTTTATGTTCTTGTGACTGAAGCATAAAAGCGTATCAAAATCGTAAATGAACGATGCGAAGTGGTGAAGGGTGAAGGAAAAAAGGGTTCAGTGAACACCCTTAAAATTACTACATCATATTACTTGGACATACTCAGTTAATCTCAATAAACAGAGTCCGCTTATTTTAGTGTTCTCTTATTTTCAGCAACTCAAATTAAACAAAGGTTGGATGAAAATATGTATAAAGTAGGTCCAACCAAGGGAAGAGAGCAAAAATTAAACCTTTAAATATACTTAAACTTTTTTACACTGATATGCTCATTCTTCTTTTTTAGCATTATTTCATTGCTAGACAGTATATAATAAATACAATAAAATAGTATTCCCTTTGCAACGTACGCAAGTAAGTACGGCACGTAAATTCAAACGACGAGCGTACTCTACAATTCGCACCCTTATTGCTCGGATACTCGTATCTAAACGAATGAGTGCCGCTCTGGGCCGCACCTTCCAATAAAATACGCCGAGCGCCGCACTATCTGCTCCGTAAATTGGCTTACCTTCCAATAATTTTGGCTAGGTATCTCGCTTCATACTTTATTGTTCTTATACTTTACTAACTTCATCATTTCATAAATTTTTGGTGAATATACATCAGAAAAAACTCTTTTTACTGGTTTGTGGCACGTGATCAGCCCCTATATTACGCTCACCAAATCCTGAGCGATTCCAATCGTTTAACTGTCAAATTAGTATGGAATTTGACAGTTAGACGATTGGAATCGCTCAGGATTTGGTGAGCGTAATTAGGCCACAGAGCAGAAGCAGACGCATTATTAACTAACCACATACGAGTCGAGCCGCCTCCGGATATTACGTGATACGTACAAACAGCACTGAACTTTGTATTTACACACTCTACAAGATTGCACTAAAAAGTTTACGACTCGGCAATAACGTAGCGTTTACCATTAAACTGTAAAATGTAACAGCGAGTCTCTTCCCCGTAATATTTACAGTGGCAAATTAGTATAAGGATTTTAGCATTCACAGACCATACAGACATTCCGAAATATCACAGTTATTTTAACATAACATTTCAAATAGCAACTGACCGAAATCGGAAATACTGTGGAAATAAACTAGTACTCCGTCTTACAAAATTAAATTTGTGAACTTCCATAACTTACATAGAAGTCATACGAAGTCTAGATAGGTCAGAAGCCTTCAGAAGCGATCAATCAAATCAATGGCCTTTCGAATGTCTCTGCCATACGCGAACAGTTTTGTTCCTCTACCACAAAGCGTGTGCGCTGGTGCGGTGGCATCTATTTTTGGAATTTAAATTTATTGCCCTGTTAGGATCCTTGTTCATTTATGTAAGGCTTTGTACGTAATGGGGAACTTGCGTCTAACTTAGATTGGAGTGACATTGCTTTTCTACAATAGAAAACACATAAAATATCAGGAAAAATTAAAAAATTTAACCATAAAAATGTTTTTTTTTTTGGGTTTTTGGGGTCCCAAAAATTGCGAAAAATCAAGTTACCCACTGTAATAATAATAAACTTTTTAGATTTTGTCTACATGTTCTAAATGTTTTCTATAAGGGTTTCAATGTATAAAAACACTATTTTACGAGATAATTAACTCAAATATTGATAAACGCTTACACATTATAAGGCGTGCCGTGCTAGTTGTGACGTCATAGTTTGACCCAGATTGTATGGCGCATTTTTGTAGCACTTATTGACTTTTCGACAGGTTATATTACGAAAAGTATTAGTCGTAGAGAAAAAAAAATTGCCAAGTTTATTTATCTTTAGTATGTATGGACTTTTCGATTATACTTATACAAATTTTAGTGCTAGTTCTCCATTATTCACTTAATTGAACTTTATAGCGAAGATGTTCGTTCACATTGCGTAACAATTTTGTGTTTATCTCGCCATGTCGCATTTTGACGATACCTACTTCTAAAAGTCAAATCCTTGAGGGCTTGAGGATAAAGTGTGAATATGATAGATAGATAGATAAATTATTTATTTTCATTTACACACACACACACAATAAAAACTATAATACAAAATACAAAAAAAAACATTAACGAATGGGCCACACAGCAATGCCTTATCCAGTGAGAGTACTACGGGTGTGGCAAAAGCGAAAGGGCTCTGACTCAGCATAAGCTGGAGATATGATAATCTAGCGCTGGTCTTCCGTCAGTACCCGTAAAGCGGCGTGCAGGGCTCGGAGAGATAGTACTAACCAGTTGAAAAACGTTTTAATAAATAAAACATGAGATAGTGAGTCAAGTACGATAAGTAGTGTTAGTAATAGCATCGCGCGAGTCGAACTTCAGGTTAACGAAGTGGACTGCTGAGTGCTGAATTAATATTGGTGTACAATATTTTGTAGGCGGTAAATGTCAACAGCATGGCAAACTATCCTTCCTTATCCAATACCTTCTAATGGTTTATATTTCGTTACTCAACTTATTTTTTATTTGTGGATCAATTAGAGTCGGTAGAACCCTTCCATCATATACGCGAGGTACTGGGTTCAAATCTCGGTATAAATCTGTAATAACAATACCGTTAATTCGAGTTTAGTTTTCCTGGAAAACATTGTAAACAAACCCGTGGCTTAGTTGGCTCCACATGTATTGATATTGTGTCTTCTGTGGATTAAGCTGACTGAGCTGATAGCAAAGTACGGTTTTCCATGAGCAAGTCTATTCTATCTAATAAATATGTCCCAGGCGTCATGCTCGTATTGGTCTAACATTCTAACTAACGTAGATGTAAAAAGCTCATTGATATCAGTGAAAAGGTTTCTATAAATTAATTCGAAGCCGATCCACGACATAAATTGAAAGTTATTAATAATCGCTAACACTTTTTGGGTTAGTATCTAAACTTGAACTAAACATTACGATACTATTTTTTAATTTAAACTTTCGGAAGCCTATTATTAACTTAGAAATCTGTCAAGCACGATCATGGCAAGTGGCAGAGGTCTCTGCCTACTCCTCCGGGATACAGGCGTGAGTTTATGTTTTATTATTAACTTAATTCCGAAATCACTTACTTATTTTTTTGTCGGAAGAGTTCGACCAGGTTTCGCTCTTATTCGAAGAGCTCAATCATGGTGAGTAGAGACAGTGCTCGCGTCGTCGGTTGCTCGTCTCTGTCTGCGGGCGAGCGATTCGAGCCAAGTCATCCCGGAATTAAGTTAATAAATCTATGATGCTAGGTTTATTTTTCTGATATTAAGTTATTTACAAAATTGTTTTTTAACATATTTTTTTATAAATATTTTTGTTGGATCTGCAGTCATCATCATCATCATCATCAGCCATTTGACGCCCACTGCAGGACACAGGCCTCCTTTGTGGTTTTCATAACCATGAGGGGGTTTGCCATAATCACCACGCTCGGCAGACGGGTTGGCGATCGCAGTATGCGGTTGGAATGTCAGGAAGACGCTGCTGCCCGTCTCCTGGTAATTGATTTCCTTAGTCGTCTCCTACGACATCCACGGAAGGAATTGAAGCGACGCTATTCTTAATCCGGCGCCACACGGATTTGCAGTAGCGCCACCTAATAAACTTTAACTATGTGTGGTTGGTGCTGTTGAAGGTTGAAATCGACGGACTTAAAATAGATGGTCAGTTCTTTAATACGTCACGACATCCGTCATCTCATGAATTTGGTCTAAATAGTTTTTCTGTGGCCTGATAGTAAGTACGTGGAAGGTGCTGCAACCGACAAGAGTCTTAACTCTTAAATATAATGTAGAGAATAGATGGTGCAATATAAATACATAGAGATTTGCCATCTTCTCCTGGCTCAATAACAATAAAAATAGTTTGTTAAATCAGGTTGCACGCACAAAATCTGGGGGCACACTGTGCTAACGGCCAAGTCACATATTTTGACTAAGGTGTAAAGTTTGTGAAGTTTGAGCTCGTAGAGTTAGGGCCTGCAGTGTTAGAAGCTTGGCTCTACATGAGATCTGGTAACTTTTTGACAGCCCGAGGTATATGGTCTCGTCTTGGCAACATTTTACATGAAAATTTTCTGGTGGCATAAAGTTTACGGATATTATTATTATTATAAATTTTTTATTGCACAAAGACAGTGTACAAAAGGTGGACTTAATGCTAAGTTTTTGAGTTTACATATATAAAACAGTAGGTACATGATTGCAACATTTTGGTTGTGAACAATTTTGAGATAACGATGGTGGTGGTGGTGATGTTATGCTCGTTGTTACTGAATTAAAAATTAAAAAAATTACAATATTATTTATTTCAGCAAAGATATTTTACATAGCAGATTGACAAAGCTTAGGTTGCCTTATTACAATAATAAGAGTAATTCAAATTGTGCAATGACTTTTTCTGTTGCCTCACACTAAGCAAGCTTGTATAGTGTACCCAAAAATAAGATTTAATTATTTCGCAATGACGAGGCAGACTTATTAACAAATTGAATGACATTAGAATTAAATTAATTAAAAGTGACAATAGTATTAACTAAAATTAATAAATCAAAAGCATGCAACAAGATTTCATTGAGTGTGGCAGTGTAGTGTCGTGTGTTGTGGTGTAATACAATACAATGCAATCGAATACAATACAATACAATACAATACAATAAAATACAACACAATACAATACAATAAAATATAATACAACATATTATAACAGCAACAGTGCATTCTCAGGATACAACCCTGATATTTGCATTGTCATCCGAATTACATACACTTGCAAAAATCGATACGCAGATAGAAATAGGTTAAAACCGTATTAAGATTAGTTACCTTCTTATGTATTTACGACAGTGAAATTGTCAGACCACTTGTACGCGTGAAGGTAACAAAATAAAATCGTGTTATAATAAAAAGTTAAGGCCTGTTTTTAGGGATACTTATAAATTAAAAACTAACGCATTGATATACTACACATACCGAAGTAAAGAATCCTTAATGAAAATTTATCGTTAATCATTGAGTGAATACTTGAAACAATTATCAAGGAACCAGTTATCTGGAAAAATTGATAACAATTTATCTCCTTGAAGCCACCTAAACGCTCTGAAGTGCTGCATTGCGGATTCGCAATTTAAAGTCGTGAATAAAAGCTTTACACTTAGCTAGTACTGACGAGCTAGCTTGCAAAATAACTTTGTAAACTACGAGATCTTAATCTCTCAAATAATTTTTATTTTTAGTAATTTTTAGGTATCACGACCGAAAACAAAAACCTAAAACTAGATATAATTGTTAACCACTAACCAGTGCTGAGGACAATTTTAAAAACCTATTTAAATAGGTTTCTAAAATTGTCCTCAGCACGGGTTAATGCAACAAAAAGAATATTCCGATATAAAACCTAACTGCAAAGTGGGTTACTCGGGGCTGCAAGTGATGTAAATTGCTTCGGCCAGATGTCGCTGCCTGTACGTAATACAGAGAAGTTTGTAAAGAGGCTCGAAATTTCGCTGATGCCTGCACTTACCCATTAGCATCGAATTCTGCTTAAAATTCAATGCTATTAGCTCAGTTGGGAGAGCGCTGGCACGGTTAGCCAGAGGTCGCGGGTTGAAGTCCCGGCATGGGTGGAATTTTTAGCCTCTAAATAGGTTTTTAAAATTGTCCTCAGCACGGATTAGTGCAACAAAAAGAATATAATAGATATAATTTCCGCTAAAAAAGACAGTTTTTGGCATAAATGCTGACTAGTCCAAGATCCCCAATCCTAGCCTCTCAGTTATGAGTCCTAAACATTACTATTTACATGATTAACAGATCTGAATGAAATATTATTATTATTATCCATTATTGCACACAAAATATATAATGACTTTACATTACAAACTTTTTACAAAAATATTCTGTAGATATAGATGTATTTATTTTTCATTGGTTGCGCTGGTGAACTTCACTTAATAAAAAAAAAACCCTTGCGCATAATCAACCTAGCTCTTGACGTCATTCCGCGCAAGACGCAGCGCCTTTTCTAATCACTAGTGATAAACCTTACGGTTACTGTCAATAATACTAACTTGTCAGTATACCTACTTGCCCTGCTGTAAACGAGCCTACTCTCTCTGGCAGCTCAGGTTTTGCAGTGTTTTCGTCAAAGGGTCGACTTTCAGTCTTCCAGTTTACTGGGTTGGAATTTGCTCCTAGTTTTTGTCGGTTTATTTTTGTTTATCTACCGTAGAAGGACTGTGAGTCTTTTTTTTTAAGTCACAAAGTAGTTACAATTATCCAGTTCTTACTAATATTCTGATTTAAGTGAATGCAATGAAGACAAAATATTTCATGGCTTTAAGAGTTAAACAAAAAATTTAAACTATCGATAAGTAGGTAAAATGTAACAAGTTAAAACCAAAACTGTTACCAAAAAGAAACATTGCTCCAAAGCTCATGCATCCACGGGGATGCATTACAAGACAACATGGGGATTCAAAAGCACTATTTTTGGCATTACCTGACTCACTCACTGATAGAACATCGAAAGTCCATTCATAGGCCATCAAAAGTATGAAGCATCCCAGTAATTGTATTTACAGAGATAAGGTAGATAACATTCATGATAATATAACCTATTGTGACCAATTATTATATTTCCTCTTGATATTTTAGGAAGGAGAGGGCGGGGCTAAAAGTTACAGAGTGTTTTCAACCCGAAGAACTATATATTTTGCTTTTTCAAGATGTACAAATTGTAATATTATCCTATCCTACTGTCGTACTTAACTTAACTTAGGCCTTTGCATCTACGTAGTGAGATGATTTATACAGAATCCACTGGCACCTTTACTCACACTAGATGGGTTAAGGGACCACTCGGACGCTGCAGTGCCTGGGACACTGTATTTTAGATGGAAGATGGTATGGTACTTAATATCCTACTTAATATATAATACGTGAGAGTTTGTGAAGATGTTGGGATGTTCGGATGTTTGTTACTCAACCACACAATAACGGCTGAACAGAGTTACATGAAACTTGGCATACAGATAGACAAAGATCTGAATTGAGAGATACTTTATATCCCGATAATGCGTTCCCGTGGGATAATATTTTATTGTTACCGTAACCTTTTTTCGAGCCAAACTCTAAGATATTTACGCCATGGTAACAACAATCGTATAAACGGATTCGGTGGCGGTACGAAGTTCGCCGGGACAGCCAGTGTATCATAACCTCCTCAGTCCTGACCTTGAAAATAACAATTGAAAACCATTGTAATTTTCAAGCTCAGGACTGAGGAGGATAAGCGGTGGTAGCGCATCGGTACTGGCGCATCGGTACTGTATTGCTGGCCTCGCATTCGGGAGGTCGTGGGTTCGAACCCCGGCACATGTACCAATGACTTAGTAACTAAGTTACGTACATTTAAGATAATAAGTACGTAAGTTAAGAAAACTCTTTTCTAAGTTACGTACATTTGTGAATTTGTAGTAGCAATACCACTCGCTAACGTTGAAGGAAAACCTCGTGAGGAAACTTGAACGCCTGACCTATAAAACAAAATGGCTCTTGTACCCTGGTTAACCCACTTTATGGCAAAAAAAATTAAGGTTAAGGAGAAGAATTCATTATTGTTCATAGATAAGTAGGTTTTAGGTAAACCACTGCTACAATAAAAAATGTTAACGTAGGTTAGTAGCTACGTTAACATTTTTTTTATAAAAATAGACTTTTTATTTTGATCATGCAAGTAATATAGTATTTTTACATATTTTGGCATATATAAAAAACCTATTTAGAGGCTAAAAATTCCACCCATGCCGGGACTTGAACCCGCGACCTCTAATTTAGGAATTTTTAGCCTCTAAATAGGTTTTTTTTAAATTATCCTCAGCACGGGTTAGTGCAACAAAAAGAATATAATATATAAAAAAACTTATTTTAAAAACCTTAGTAGGTATAGAAGCTTTCTTTCCGAAAAGGTGACCCTTCTCTCCGTCCTCCTTATTTGTACAAGATCAGCAAACACCCAAGTTAAAACGATTTCCTAAACTCAAAGCTCCTAACGAGCTAACGAGAAAAAAAAAGAGTAAAAACATGCGAATGTGTGAAAACGACAAAAACATTTGACTCTTCATTTTTCTCTTCGACCTAGCAGCAAACTATTCACTACGGAATCTCCAGTGAATTTCCGTGCGTCCCCGAACGATTACGACAATCCCTACGTCCACAAACTTTGTCCATAACTTTTATCGTGTTTTCATCTATGTAGTTCAGTAAGCAAACAACAAAGGCCCGCAGCATCCAATATTTATATTGATATCCAATTGAGTGTCCTCCAATCGTGAAAATATCTAATATACTTCCAATGAGTTCCAAAGAGAACAGAAACAGAGGACTTCGGTTTCTGTTTTCGTCGGTAAATTTGCAAAATTATTGAAGACATAAACTGAAAGCTTTTTAGGGTTCCGTACCGGAAGAGTGCCAAACGGGACCCTATTACTAAGACTTCACTGTCCCTATGTCTGTCTGTCACCAAGCTGTATCTCATGAACCATGATAGCTAGGCAGTTGAAATTTTCACAGATTATGTGTTTCTGTTGCCACACAAATACTAAAAACAGAATAAAATAAATATTTAGGGGGGCTCCCATACAACAAACGTATTTTTTTGCCGTTTTGTGCTCGATATCGATGCGCAACAGGTAGACGCTTCCAATATTCACAAAATATTTAGTTCTATTTTCGATTCAAAAATAAATAATTAAATTAAAATAAAATAAATATATAACGGGAGCTACCACGGAGGTAAAAAAAACACGGAGGGTGTCGCCTTGAATCACAAATGAAGTTTATAAATTGCCGCCCTGCAAAGATGTGTTTGTGCTTTGGGAGTTGCGAGATGAACAAAAAATGCCCATTTTTTTAAATCTACCTAAATTAGATCACATTACGAACATATAGGTCCATAAGGCCCAGTGACGGCTTCACTTTATTTACACAAATTTACAAATAAAAGTTTCGTAATAAATAAAGTAGTGAAGCCGTATACCAATACCAGGATATTTTGTTTCATCGTCCCACCTGTTTTAACATTAGGTTCGATTTTTTGTAAGATTGTAAGAATTGTTTGTAAGATTGTTTTAACCAAAACACAGACACAGACTTTGTTTACAAAAATTCAGCACTGCTCTCACGAGAAACAGTGTTTTCTGTATGGCCCCATTGATATTTACCAAAATCCCTAATAGCAATAAAGACCTAGAACTAAGACAATTTAAAAATAAATTATAGTATTAACGACTTTCTGTGTGATAAAAAAATTTAATACAATTAAATCGTAATAGTAATTGGTAATTTTAGTTATTACGTGACATTTTAATAATTGTTTGCCTCTCCTGGACTTTTAATAATATTGACATATTTTTTTTACTTCTCTTGGACTTGTAATATTATTGCATGCCTGCATGAATATTCATACGCCCATAATGGGTAGAACATGAAAGAACTTTACTATATCTAAGACCTTTTATATTTACTATATCTAAGAACTTTACTATATCTAAGACCTATGTTCACGAATAAATAATTCTGATTCTGATTCCAAATCCTAAAGTAGGTGTATCGCACAACCATCTCGAATTATTTGTTAGGTAAAATTTTATTACCTTAGATTCCGGGTACAAAATTCCCCACTCTTAGGGTAATTTTCCCGTAAAAAAACTCGCAACATATTTTTTATCTGTCACACTTTATTCCGCTCTACAACAAAAGTAAATAAAGCCGAATTATAAAAGCCTCATTCCATTATCGCGGGTGCAACATTTAGACGCCTGTTTTAGTTTAATCTAATTAAATAAAAAACATTTTTAATTAAATTATAATGAGAAAATATAATTTTTGACTATTATTCTCAATTTATTCGATAATTCAGAAATATTTTTTTTGTATTTGTTTACTAGAATCATGACTTATAAACTTTTTGATAATCGTTTCGTTTTTCTAATGCAAACTGAGCAGTAAATGCGTAGGCACAGATTTTTTCAAAAACGGCACTGCACATCTCTGGGGTTTTTTATAATTACAAATATTGTGCTTTGACCATACAAATAGTCAAGAAAACGAGACATCCTCCATTTCTAATCCAGAATTTTTTGATAGTTGCCACCCCCATTGTAGAAACGTGAAAAAATGCAGGGTAGTAGCACATATTATAATGAACTTAAAATGAAAACTATTACGGCTAAGTAGGCTTTACAAGTTAACGAGTGACAGGCTACCAACTTATAAAAGGAAAAAAGAACTGAAAATTACGTTGATGAAGTTGTTAGTTCTGTAAATCCGATAAACCACCTCTTTCTACGGAACCCTACACTGCGCGTGGCCCGACACGCACTTGGCCGGTGTTTTTTTAGTACAGTCGAGTGTGTGATTGAATTTACGAATTAGTAGTATTTGTTTCAGGACCAGCGACTGCGCTCGTCCGAACCGCAATTCAGTAGGAAAATCGTGCAGAGAATATTTTACAGAAAACGGATTTTCAGGCTAATAAAGCTGATGGCAAAGTTAATAAAGTCCGAAATCCCTATGTAATCGTATTTTCAAAGAGAATAACATAGAACGCTATATTTATCTATTAACTGTGTTATATCACAATGCGACAATGAACTTTGAATCGGCCTAGTTCGTTGCCAGTATGTATACTAAGTAAAGTGATATAATTGTTTCTGATTTCTGATTTCTGATTTCTGATTTCTGATTTATAGCAGTTGATCTTAACCGATTGGCAAAATCGCAGTTCAGTGGCGTGAACGCATACTGAATCTACGAAGAAAATTAAAATCTTAAATCTCTGTAGATCGTATCAGTTTCAGAGCGTAGCACGAAATTGCTGTCGTAAAGACAGAATAACGAAAGCTATAAGTCCTTCAACGAAATAAACTTTTCCAATAAGTAGGGATTCATAAAAAGTTCGTCGCTTAACTACAAATAATTTAATAAAATTCGTCATCAAGTGCATATCGCACTTAAGTTTTATTTTACGACGTAAACTTACACAGACCGCGGGAGGTCGTTCTAGAAAATGTATATTCGTGACTTCTTTTACTCACACTAATTTAACTGATCGTCGGTCGCATGAACTGTACTGCTTGCAATTCGAGAAGTCATTGAAAAAATCTGAGTTGGTTACGTGCCAAGCAAGCAACATTCTCTCATCTTCATTGGTCGGTTTCACACTGAACGAAAACATTGCACGACATTCATTTTCATACGACGGCCGGCCAAGGTCAAAGTAAATGTTAGAAAATAGATGTTGTGTCGTTACGGTTATCGTTCAGTGTGAAAGTGTCCATTAGATGACGTCCATTATTTACGTGAGCTAAAATTCGGGTTGAGGTGCGACACAATTTCACGATATTATCTCGTTTAGTAGGGGAAGGGTGAATGAAAATCCGACCCCTATTTAGAGAATATATAAATAGTCGTGAGGTCAGACTCACGCCTGTATCGCGAAGAGGTAGGTAGAAGCCAGGGTTTGTTACTGGCCACGATCCTGACAAATATCTTTCGCTTTCGGTCTATTGTGTTTCATGTAACAAAGCTCAACTGTTTTCAATAAAGTTTGTAATCTAAACTGCCATTTTCATGAATTTTAAAAGCTGAGTAAACGTTAAAAATGTGAACGTTGTGATAATGGCACTGGACTCAACGTTGCCTACAGTAAGTTGCGATTTCGCTTTATGGGGCGCTATAACAATTTTATCTTCGCTGATTATAACTCGGCCATCCTGCTGGAATGACAGAGTGGCCTCATAAAGACGAACATCATCTCTTGTTGGGTCATGTCTACACGGGTATAGAACATCACCGACTCATTCACCCGAAGAGGGTTCCGTACCGGACTGTCTAAATGTCTGTCTGTCTTACATTTAAAAGGCTTTCTCCCGGTTTCCCGTACACTAAGACCGACTTTCACCACTTCTTAAATGTCACTTAGGTTAAAACTTGATGCAATTTAAACCGACTTTTGTATGAAGAACTTTAGTTAAATGCTGTTTAACACTTTTCCTGTCCCGTGACCCGATTGTTGGGTCATGACAAAATTAAATTACAAGTTTGTGACCCAATATTTGAGTCACATGGTGCATACAACCAAATTCGCTATAACCTGACTGGGACAAACTGGGCCGTCCGTTATCTTTGTATGTGGACAGGGAACGTGTTAAGCCATATTTAAGAAAGTGGTGCAATTCGGCCTTACAATCTATTAATCTACTGTTAATCAGCTGTCAGTTGTTGTTTTTTTTTTCACTTTGGCCAACTGACAGCAATCTGTTAACAGTAGTTTAACAGATGTAAGTGTACGAGAAACAGCAGTAAATCCCATAAACCTTAATAGGTAGTAACTTGAAATGTTCACAGAGTATGTGGTATCATGGCAGATTTTGTAACAAAAATTAAAAGTTTAATATTAAGAGGATACGAGAAATGTTTTATGATTACTTTCTTTGTTATATAAGTAGTAAAAACGGTAACATATTTTAACAAAGTATGTATAATTATAGCGCAGTCTCTACTGTAGGTATAAATATAACAGATAAAGAACCAACAAAATGTAAGTCGGACTGAATGATAGAAAAAACAATATTAACATGATATTTTTACCACGGCTTCATTTGACTGTACGAGAATAACACGATTGTTTGAAACCGTGAAACCGCGGTAAAAATATAATCGAGTTATTTTCCAAAAATGCATGGTCGATTCAACTATTTCTAACATTCCTATCATTAGTTAAATAAAAAATTACATTCTCTCCAACTATGCTAAAATAGGATAAGTAAATTGTTAAACTTTCTGAATAAAAAAAAATAAATAAATAAATAAAAAAAAAAAAAAAAAACAATAACAGGGGCTCTGTTTGTCACTGTGAGAAATCGGAAGTTAAAGATAATAATAATTTCAACGTTAGTTCGGTTCTTTTACTAGCTACGTTTCTTACATTTACTACGGCTTTGGGCGTGGTAAGGAAACATGTTGTGCAGTTAGCGTTATTGTCCATTAGAAAGATGTGCATTATGTGGTGGTACGAAACGCTCGGTGTGCGAGTCCGACTTCGGTTTTTAACCACAGGGTGACTTCGAATTCGTTCACAGACACACTATTTTAAGGGGCCATTCTAACGATTATTTAGAAATATATGGCGCTAGTTCCGAAAAAAAATAAGCCACGAAGAGAGACTCTTAAACATTGAAATAGTCAAAACGTTTTGCAACATTACGGTACTCCCTACTACTTTGAATTTGAATTTCATGTTTCGAACACTTGAAAAACTATTAAAATAATATTCCCTCAAATATTGCTAACGATTTCAAAACAACACTGTACTTACGTAGAGCCTGACAGTGAGTGACGGGAAAATTGCCCCTTCACTAAATTGTGGATAATATAATCTACTATAGTCTGTGGGGACATATTTGAGCCTTTGTTTGTCTTACTTTGTCTTCTTTATCCTTCTCCCATACACTTTTGTCATAATCGCTGAGGAAATATTAAAGACAAAACGATTTCCACATACATTACTATCAAAAACCCCCACAAACTGAACTACTAGGTGAGATGTATTTTTTTACGTGGAATAAAAAGTAGAGTGTTATTTGTTCGTGCGTAAATATTCGTGCATAACATGATACATAAGCACTTAACCAGCTTAAATGCTGACGTTACGAGCAATAGCTGAAACCCTACAAGCACAAAACTTTGTTGGCAAACTAATTAGTAAAATTAGTTTGAATTTACATAATACCGATACCGCATTATTCTTATTTGTTTAAAAAATTGCTGTTTGTTGCGCTTCCAATAGCTCCTTAATATCGCCTTGACGTGGGTACTAAAATTGTTATCGTTCCGTCCATCTGGCTAATATAAAAGCTCTATTAAAAACGTCAAGACTCTAAAAGATAGGTACAGTAAACGATATGGAAACCCGGATAGGCCCAGATCACAACCAATACCAGTAACTACTAAAAATACGTTAAAACCGAGCGCAGTAACAGCTGCTGTAGGGCAAGCGCTTACCGCAGCTTTATATACTTTTTGCTTATTTACGGTCGTAAAAGCTCGATTCCAAAAAAAAACACTTCATAAACGACGATTAAAATCAATGGTAGAGATTTTACAAGGAAAAGATGTAGCCACAGATTACATAAACAGAGTTTTAGATTGGTTTTAGAGGAATTATGTTTTTATAAATAAGGCCATTACGCTTTTTATACTTATTATACATATAATTACAATAAAACTTGAAAAAAAAGGAATGCTTGCAATCCTACTGAACTAAACTATCTGAACTAGAAAATTACTGCCACTGTAACTACAAGGAAACACGTTAGGTAAATATTGTTATTTTTGTGCAGAAACTTATTAAGTACCTACATACTTTTAAAATACGAAAGGCTTAGATTGATGCAAACCTTAGAAAAAACGACTGGACAGCATAAGACTGAAAAGTTCGATTGTTTCGCTGGTTATTGTTTAAATTCTTATTTTAATCCCACTGGATGTACTCTTCGTAACTTAAAAGGAATGAAAAAAGTTTTTAAATAAAAAATTTAAACCGACTTCGAAACACTGCAGCACTAAAAAGATAGAAATAATTTAAACAATTAGAAGTATTTATACATGTAGGTATTGTAGAAGTATAATTTGGAGTCGGTGCCCAAAATATATGTGTTGGTCATGAAATCGGGCACCGACACAAATTATACTTCTACGATACCTACATGTATAAATACTTCTATTTTTTTTAATTATTTCTGTCTTTTTAGTGCTGTAGTGTTTCGAAATTTTTAGTGGGGGAGCGGGAGAAAACTAAACAAGTCCCTTATAACCATAATTAACCCTACTAAATTCGTTGCTCTAAAATTTGATGTGCTAAATTTCCGAAAGTCTTCACCAGAACATCACCAAATTAACTTGGGACTACTTTTACGCTATTTTATGAAACGTACGGATTTTACTAACGAATGTGCCCCATTAGGCCTTTGAAGAGGTCCGTTCTCCATCTCTGAAAGTCTTCATCAGATCTTCACCAAATTAAAATGGGACTAATGGGACGTTATATCTGTTCGAACAAAAAAATAATTGTCAAAATCGGTTAAGATTTGACGGAGTTATGGAGGAACATAGCCAAAAAAATATATATATACGCGTCGAATTGATAACCTCCTCCTTTTTTGAAGGTGGTAAAAGTTATCGCTGAACACAAAATAAATTGAGAAGCTGCTCCTTTTTTTGAAGTTGGTCTCTACGCCGGATATGGATGTTAGAAACTTAGCAGAATACCGGCTCTGTCGAGATTAGATCGTCTGTTAAGGTCGTCAGGCTATTCTCCGGAACATCCTCCAAACGGATCGAAATGCCAAACTGGCTCAAAAGAGGTTTTGTGGACTCTCCTTTTGATGGGCTATCGCTTTGGTAAATACTTTTACTTCAGAAGAGATTATTTTTCACCCGACCCGCCAGAACCAAATATTTTATTTTTTGGCTTTGAGCGCATGAAGCCGAGAAATATCCATGGAAGTGATAAATTGTTTACTTAAATGGAAACAGTAATTTTGGTAGATAAATAATTATTTTCCCTTTGACACCTTTGATTGATAGCAGTGTTTTAATGACTCGCGATGCTCATACATAGTTTTATGTGAAACGGGTCTAATCGCGATTATTTGTTAGGTAAAATTCAACTACTTTAATTCCCGACGTTTCGGCAACGTTGCACCTGCCGTGGTCACGGGTAGACTGAAGTATCAGCTAGTAAGGATCAGCTAGTAATCTAGTAATAATGTACCTATAACTACTTTAATATAATATAATACATCTCGTGACACAGTGTTTGCTATCTGACTCCTCCGAAACGGCTTCACCGATTTTTATTATTTTTTTTGTGTATATTTGGTATTCTTAGAGAATAGGTCGGAAGCTAATTAATATGGCAAAACAACGTTTGCCGGTTAACTAGTAATTTAACAATAATATATAATGTTTAATAACTACCTTTGAGTGATTATTTGGTAGCTTCTTCTTCTTCAAGTGCTTCTCCATCACTGGATGTTGGCAGTCAGCTCTTCGAAAAGTTGTCTGTGCAAACTGATAAAAACAATTGACAGTTTGCATACAGTCAATTGTCAAACCGAATTTCCCAAAACCGCCACGCACGACGCACGACGCGTTATTTGTGCCTTTTATCTTTGAGCAATTTAATGCGTATTTACTTCTGCTTGGTTTTTTGTTTAACTACGAGGATTTATCGTAGGGCGCGATAATAATTCAGTCCCTCGCAAACAAAGCAAAATGCATGCTACCATTACCACCTCGGCAGGCCCTATTGTTCGCCTACTGTCTGTAAAATTAACAGTGTAGTCCCCCTTACTAGTATTAACACCTTTTCAGTTTGGAGGAGTTATGGTTGGATTGGAAATGGCAGTCTTGGACCCTATTGAATAGAAATACAACTCAGGGTTTACTATAAAAATTCGATGTACATTGCAAAGTCGATCAACAAGTAGGAAGAACTACGCAATGTACATCGAATTGTCATAAACTATGAATTCGCAAAGACTATTTTTTTTCTTGAGGGCTGAATCAAAAACCATTTCGAGATTAACATCTAAGTAACCATATTTTCTATATTTAAGATAAATATTAAGGAAGATGAGCGTTATTTTTGCCAAAAAACAATAACCTTCATTTGACCTTCTGATGACGTCACATTTTAAAATAAACATAACATATGGCAACACTACGTTACTTAAAAAAAAGACTTGCTGTCATAACTGTCATATGCATATCATTTCCTTGTCTGTGAAAAAAACGTCTGTGATAGCAAATGACAGAAACAAAGTGTGACAGTTTGCGCGACGTTTCGGCGTGTGCACTCGAAAAATATGACGTCACGCTTTCAAATATTTTAAATAAATAATTTATAATAATAAACTTAACAAATCGCTGAAAAAATGAAATTAGTCTCTAGAAATTACTTCTGCTTTAAGAAAAAAATATAAAATAAGATCAAAATAAAAAATATACTGCCCGAATTGTAGTTTCATAAAACGCGGCCCTGTAAACGCTTTTGTCACACCGCGGAAAATTACAGGTCGAATGAAACCCTCAAAATTATTGTTTATGCAGAAGCCGGCAAAAATGTTCTCAAGAAGCCAGTTGCAAGTTACTTTACTGACCTTGTTATTTTATATAACAAGGTAAACGAGTTTATTACTTTGTTTGTTTACGACTACCTTTCTTATGCTTACCCCCGACCTGAACGATTAGATAATAGCTTTGTGGTAATATTTAGGTATACCTACACTTAGTCAATATTTTACTTAGCCTCTAGACGTCCCCCACTGTAGGGCACAGGCCTTCTCTCGGAGAGAAAGTATGAGTTTAATTACCACGCGTGCCCACCGCAGATTGACAATTTCAAGCGCTGAGGTATGAACACCTCAGAAATTTAGGTTTCCTCACGATGTAGTATGAGCAAAGAACATAATTTTATTTTCTTCTTTAGCAAAAAAAAAATGTTTTGCGCATGGAAAAGGGATTGTTTTATCCAATCAATCAATATATTGGCCAACAAGAATAAAATTGGTTACGTTGAAAGTAGTATTAAGAATACACTAGGATAGGATTGATTCGGCAAGTCAGCGTAAATGGCAGAAACAGTGTCGGGCGGCTGCGGTCAGGCTGGGACGGCATTGCATGCACACGGACCGCAACACGCTGTTTTAATTCGACAGGCATAGACATACCACGCAAAGACAGTGTGTCGAACAAAATTCTGCTCAAAAAAGGTGACACGCATACGTAACAAGTGTGTGCCTAAGCGGATTGTAGTAAGTGACGGCCATAGACACGCACACATTCGCATTACTAGTGCAACACGTAAAACCAAATCAAAATCAAATCAAAATGCTTTTATTCAAAATAGCATACAAACTGTAACTTAATGAACGTTACAAGTAAAACCATCTACGTTAAGCATCCGATTTGGCTACCAGATTGTTGCCCCACTTTGAAAACTCGGACTGTGGTTCTATGCCTTATTATTCTAGGCTGACAGGTATTTTGTGTGGCAACCGTTGAATAGGTCACACACACGAGACGGCAACTCGGCAAAGTTGCTAAGCTCAATCCAGCCGGCTGCTAGTTAGCGCGCATCGTGTCTTGTCCTCGGAGTAATTGCATGATTCTTTTAATGAGCCACAACTCACTGCTCCACTCCCATGTAAGTGACAGTGAGGTATTATGAAACCATCAGCAAACATGTCTGGTTCCTAAAACAATCCTAATGCAATAAGCATTGCCACACCAATCTGTTTAGCGTAAATAATGCTTCAAGCAAATAGTTCTAAGTAGGTAATGTCGATTTTATTAGCACAGTTTTGTAATTATAAAAAAAACCGACTGTGGCAATAATAAACATATTAATTTGTTAATGATACACCTACTACGTATAAAAATAACTGCCGCAGTCCGATTAATAGGGCCCCGTTTGATAGAACTACAATTTATGTTTTACTGTGACAATTCTATGTACATTGCATAGCCGATACAAGTACAAATACTAATTGTACTAATCGGTTACGCAATGTAGTAGTATGAAACGCGGCCCTGACCTGTAATTTTATACTTATTGTAAGTATCGTGTACCTCCATCACCGGTGTACGTCAGAAAAGTTTTCTAATTTATGAGCCGATTTTCCCATCCCTGTATTAGCGTCGGCCTTTAAACTTCACCAATTTCTTCCGGACTCTTCCAAGAGAAGCAAGCAGATTAAAGTGCTTGCTTAGCACTTGTGTTAGTTGCCTAAATATTTAATTACGCCCATACCTTTTCAGTGTACTTACACATAAAGTTTTTAACTGATGTTTAACATGAGTCCCATGTTAGGCCTGATCACTGGCTTATTCTTAGGGCCTGTTAAATAATACAGAAATAAAATAACGGGCCGAAGTGGGTTTTGAACTCGAGCCTCTAGCATACCGTACCCACGCTCTTACCAATGGGGAACTTGCATTAAACTTAGATTGAAGTGGCATTGCCTTTATACCATAGAAAACATAAAAGACATAAGATTTTTTTTAATTAGGACAGGTTAGCACTTGACCCCAGTCACGTCTGATGGTAAACGAAGACGAGGTCTTAGACGGTATGTGTTTACCTAGTTACGTGTTATGTAGTTAATAATAAAAAAACATGTTAGAATTCTAAACATTTTCTAAAAAGAGTGTAGATCCATAAAAACATTATTTTACGAGATAACGCGAATATTGATAAACGCTTCATACATTGTGACGTCATAGTTTGAGTCCGATTTGTATGGGGTATGTACCACGTGACTAGAATGACTTTTCGACAGGTCACATTAAGCAAAATATTATTCGTAGAAAAAAAATTAATTACGTTTATTTATCTTTTAACATGGTCTCGCCTCATATTAAAACATTTTCTTAATTTTTTTGTGCAAGTTCTCCATTTTAAACCATTCGAACCTACCCTTGCGAAACTTTAAAGTCCAATAACGGTCTTATTTACGATTCCTCTACAAAAAGTCGGTTCCACCAAATTACTGTTAAGACGGAGTTAAAGTAGGTTTTCCTTTTATAAACCGACTTTAACTGCGTCTTAATAAATTGTGTTTTAATGGAATCGACTTCTTTAAATAAAACTATTACAGTCTTACGTAGTAATTACGTAAAGTACTTTTTATAGTTGAAGTGTACCTTTGATTAACCCATATTTTACCTACAGTTTACTTAAACTGCATTTGATGAGTGTTTTAGAGGAATTATATTTTCTAAATATGAGATTGATAAAGCTTTTTTATTAACTTAAATTGTAAAAGGAATAATGCCAACTGATTCGTCAATTAGTTCACGATCTTTCAATGAGATGGCGATTTAAAAGTAATTTTAGGCAAAAAGAGAAAATGTTGTTTTTTACCCAAAAAGTATGAATTTTGAGCTCTTCCAATTTAAAAAGTAGATATTAGGGGTTAAAGTATGAAATTGCCGTTTTATTGCCATAGGTTCTTTGAATTGACATAGAATCTTCATGGTTTGAGGTTTTCGAATGAAACTTTTTTCAAATGGTTTCTATGATGTTCTTTTTTTAAAAAATGTGAAACATTTGAATATCGACTTTCAATTGTTTTTGTTATTCAATTTAGACAAGAAATATGGATACTGCGAAAATTCGAGTGATTTTTGAATACGAGTTCCGACGCGGAACTAACGCAGCAGAAACAGCCCGCAATATCAATGCTGCGTTTGGAGAGGAGTCTACTAATTAACCCCTATTATTAATTAATTTCTCTTTCAGGCACTTTCTAAACAAAATTTACTCTATATTTAAATTCATTCAGCTTTGGTCTAGATACATGTATACAAACGGTGGACATAAATAGTTTTTTTGCGCGCCCTGGGTTATTCATTCACTCATAAGTTGAAGAAATATAATTATTATCAATTACGTGACTTTGATAGTAAACATTTCTTTTATTGTTTACATCCAGATAAGAGCTGAATGAAGCAAAATATAAGAGTACTTATTGCAAAAGCCTTATTTGTTCGATCCTAACATGTAAGTAGGAAATATTGAGTAAATTAATTTGCGAATGAAACTTTTTCTATTGTACATAATATTCGGCGCATGTCACACACATTATATCACATCGGATTCACTGACTCTTAAGATTAAATTTCCACCGCTGCCCGATGTGTCGCATGACTGTGAATTTTCAATTTCTACGGACACTAAAAAAGATAGACGCTTCAGAAATAAAATCAATGAATTTTATTTGCTTGAACATAGACTACATAGATATTACGATGTAATTATAGACCAACTATCCTCTACCCTTTATGGTGTGTAAATTTAACCACCTATATGGTAAATTTAAGGAAAACAACACAACGGTTTGAAAAATATTGAAAAGCAGGTGTGAGAGAAAAAACATTATGTTATATACACAATTTTCTTGGTACGTCATCATGCATGCATAGTTGCATACCTTGTGAATAGTTTAATTAATTAATGAATACGGTCGGTTTTCGTCTACAAAGCCTTAGGGCCGATGCCGCCCGCACCCTCTAGATAGTCCAGCAGACATTATGCGTACGAACGAACACGCACGAGTTGATAAGTGATTTTCCGCTGAGCTGGAAAAAAACACTGAACGGAACGCGGCACGTGAATCGTTTCCAGGGTTCCGTATATAAATTATTAAACATTATTTACGCACAAGATTTTTTTGAAATAAAGCAATATCTGAAAACCAACCAGCTGGTTCCTATAAATTAAACCACTTCCTCTAAGCAAAATTTATATTTAATCTTATTTTTCATACAATCTTGAAATTTTACGCAATAATATTTCAAGATTGTTGAAAATAACTTTGATGAAGTTATTAGTTCTGTAAAGTAGGTAAAAATCCCTCCTATGCTCCTACAGTGCACGTGGCTCAATACGCATTTGGCCGGTTTTTTCATACAAATTGACTGTACCAAATTGATTACCTACTTTACAGAAGTAACAACTTTATCAAAGTTATTTTCAATAGAATTTATACCAAGTTTTCTTTTTATAAGTTGGTCTATAATATACTACTCGTTAACTTGTAAAGCCGACTTAGCCGTGATAGTTTTCCTTTATAGTTCATTATATGTGCTGCTGCCCTGAATTTCTTCACATTTTTACAATCAACCGTTTAGTCGGGAGAGCGGGGGACGCCCTACTGTAATAAAAATTTGCGCTTTAAAGCTTAATATTTCGCAAACTGAGCCTAAATCGAAAAATTATTTCCTATCCTAATAATATTTTTAAACGACCAATCCAACGATACCTCAACCTTCCATTGTCAGAAAATTTCGATACTATTAAAAAAAAAACGTTTTGTCGCTAGATTCTAGTGTGCTAAGCCGCGGACAGACAGACAGACAGACTACGGAACCCCAAAAATGCAATGAAAATTGTGATTTTTTGTGCACGCTGAGCTTTGGACCGTTCTTACGCGTAATCGAATTAAGATGTACTGTAAGAAGGCCATAAAGTTGCACGAGTTTTTAATTAAAGTTGCGCGAAAATTAAAATTGTTAAAAAAATTTATTCAGATATTGCGTTATTTAAAAAAAAATATTAATTATAATTTAGAGCGATGACGCTTCTACTAAGGTATTTTATAACTGGAAAAAACCGAACTTCGATTAAAATGTATGTATACTTGTTTTCTTCAACGTCTTTCAGCTTTTCCCAAAAAATTAAATGAAACGAAACGGAACGAAATTATAAATTAATGATATTCACTGATTTCTTGTATTTTTGTGAAATTACTGATTTTGTGACTAATTTGACCTTTGTTTCACACGGGAATGAAAGTAGGTTTGATGTTTGAATAAAAAACGCCATACATCGCGAATCGGTATTCCGTAAAACGGTTGCTAGTGGGTAGAAGAGTTTTTTACGTTGCAACATGATGCTGAAAACATTGACTTTTATAAATTAATAAAAGAATTCGCCGATAGAAAGGCTACAAAAGCAAAATTTTATTAGTGTTTTTGGTAATAAATGGTTATTTCATTATATTTTTGCCTTTTAAGGGTTCCGTATTTCGCCATGTCCACCTGTCTGTCTGTCCGTGGCTTAGCACAGAGGCGACACTGGGAAACTTACGTCAAACCAAACCCTGGAGTGGCATTGCTGTTATACCATAGAAGACACAAAAACTTAAGAAAAATGAAAAACTAAAACCAGAAATATATTTATTCCAGGATTTTCGGGTTACCAAAAAATGCGAAAAGTTACTCTAATAATAAACAAGTTATTAGATTTCGTTTTTTCATTAAACTGTAAACGTTTTTTAATAAGGGCGTAGTAGGTACATAAAAACATTATTTTACGAGATAACTCAAATATTGATAAACGCTACATACATTCTAAGACGTTACGTGCATAGTGTGACGTGACAGTATGAGCCCCTTTTGTATGGCGCGTTTTTGTACCACGTGACTAGAATGAGTTTTCGACGGGTTATGATATAACCGTCTGAAAGTGTTAGACATAGAGAAAAAATTATTACCACGTTTATTTATCTTTTAACATGCCCTCTTCGAGTAACAAAACTTTTTTTGTGGAAGTCCTTTATTACTAGAGAGCTGAAATTTGGCATAGATATACATATTTATTACGTGGAAAAAACGGTAGGATAAATCTCGAAGAATAATTTTTATTAGGGTACCTCCCTGCACCTAAATTAGGGATGCTTTTTTTCTAGCCTCACTATGTGAGGAGTATCGGTAAAGAATATTGTGGGTGTAGGAAGAAAATTTTTCGATTTAGGGTTTGGTTTGCGAAATATTAAGCTTTAAAGCGCCAATATGAACAGAACATGGCGTCCTTCTCCCCCCGCTCTCTCTCCCAGCTAAACGATTCATAGTAGAGACGTGAAATTTCAGGGCAGTAGCACATATACTTAATGAACTTAAAAGGAAAACTATCACGGCTAAGTAGGCTTTACAAGTTAACAAGTAAAAGGCGCCCAACTTATAAAAAACCTCGTATAAAATCCATAGAAAATTAATAAATTTTATGAAGTTGTTCTGTAAAGTAAATAAAAAAACCCCTTTCTACGGAACCCTACAATGCCTGGGGCCCGACAGGCATTTAGCCGGTTTTTTCGTATGGATTTGAATTGCACTTAGGGGGCGCCGTAGAAATCTCGCCCAAGGCGCT
This sequence comes from Yponomeuta evonymella, assembly GCA_963969515.1. Classification (NCBI taxonomy): domain Eukaryota; kingdom Metazoa; phylum Arthropoda; class Insecta; order Lepidoptera; family Yponomeutidae; genus Yponomeuta; species Yponomeuta evonymella. Next base: position 9,793,038 of record OZ018342.1, on the reverse strand, counting down.
GGCAGTGCTAAAACCGGCACTGACAGTACTGTGGTGGTACCTACTTAAAATACTTCAGTAAGACAGTTGAAAGCAAACATGATAAGTGTTATAATAACATTATTATCCCATATTATGGGTAAAGCTCTAAGAAAAACTTTGAATTTTCTGGGACTGGTTGCAATAAACTTTTAATCCTTATCAGCAGTAGTATTTTCTTTTGATTATAAAAAACTATTTATGAAAATACTGCAAAATCCGTTAATGCATTTTGCGATTACTCTAAACAAAAAGTAAGTTGTGGTCTCGTAAAGACGTTTTCCGGTAGCTAAAGAAGTTTGGTAATTCCCGTTAACACCCACACCAACCTGATTCCAAATTGTCAAAATATGTAGTTCAAAGTTCAGAGTACCTAGGTTAAATCGGATGAGTCCATACAGTGGAAAAGTTTTTATTAAAAGATTTAAAAGAAAGGGTTATTTTAAAGCAAATTTGGCCCAAATAAGGTTTGAAATACACGACATAAATTGTGGAACGCCGAAGGCGTGAATGTCAAAGCTATGACAAGACGGGAACTCTACGTTATTCCGTATGTTCATTTGACATAGGTCTACATTTGTGCTCTACATCAAAATATGAACTGCCAATAAGATCCTGTCAATATCCTCATCAGACCTTAAAGAAAATTATGTCTACATGTTTGATTTCGGACTGACTGAGCATCAAGGCTTTCAGCTTCTTTCTATTTTCCTGGTAGTCTGTATAAAATACTCTCAGTAATAAGGCCGCCAATTGTACTTTACTTTATTTCTTTTAAATTGTTTGTGAATGCCTGGTTTACAATAATATACTATCTGGGTATCTATCTGGTAGGTACCGATTGACAATTAAAGAAACTATATATATTTATTGAACTGTGTATTAACATCTACAGAGTGATTTTGAAATCTCCCTGCAATAAGATCCCTGAGGATATAATAAGGTTGCCAGAAACGCGGTTCAAAAAATATGTAAAGCACACCTTGTGCCAAAAGGGCTACTATAACATTAAAGATTATTTAGATGACAATGGTGTCTGCAATTAAAGCCAGTTCAATGCATGAGTTTGGCAAATGCAGCATAGGGCGCCCATCATTTCAGAGGATCGACGATCTAAGGAAAATTGCTAGTAGCGGCTAGATGAGTATGGCCGAGAACAGATAGATGTGGCGTGTTTTGAGAAGACTTATGCCCAACATGAATATTCGGGCTAGAACGATACATTAGATTAGACTGAGCCACCCAAACGTATTAATTATTTGCACGCACAATCGTAGTTGTAATGCGGTATCCAATGACCTTCTAATACACAGGTCATTGGGTATCCAATGACCTTCTAATACACAAGGACATAGCACTGGCGCGCGTAACAAGGGACCAAGAAAGTGTGCTTAAACTCGTTGTAAGCACACTTTCTGCATTAGTCGCATGTCTACCGCAAAGGTGTCAAGATGCCCAAGTGCGCTATTAAAAAGTGCCGAAATAATACATTGACGACGCAGAAAAAAGATGGTGTGACTTACCACCGGGATCGAGCCAAGCGCGACATCGTCGGTATTCTGTCCGCACGACCCTGAGAACCACCACTGATGTCCATTGAGCTAAGACATTTTCGCTCTTATGTCATTACGGACAAGGTCTTCTCCGTGGGACATAGGTAAGTGATGGCGCTGCTCTACCGTCTCATTCGACCTAAACTTTTTTTTAAATGTCGGAAATTAAAAGTTAACATAGCCAACCAATACTAATAAAATAAAAAAGTTCCGGTCACAGTAAAAATTTGACCCTCATTTGTCCGCTGCTAAAAAACGAACTTAAAAAAGAACATGTTCTAATAAATATTGTTATTGAAATATTTTTAATTTTGTATGCAAATATAAACTACTTATGTGTTATTACCTGACCTGACCTACTAAACCTAGATAATGTTTTTTTGTCTCAGAATCTTATTAAGTTTCGGGATGCAACTATCGGTAGTTATTTTTTAGGGTTCCGTATCCGAAGGGTGCCAAACGGGATCCTATTACTAAGCCTTCACTGTCCGTCTGTCTGTCTGTCTGTCTGTCTGTCTGTCTGCCTGTCTGTATATCTGTCTGTCTGCCACCAGGCTGTATCTCGTGAACCGTGATAGCTAGGCAGTTGAAATTTTCATAGATGATGTATTTCTATTGCCGCTATAAAAACAAATATTAATTCAGAATAAAATAAATATTTAAGCCCCCCCATTTTTTTGCCGATTTTTGCTCGATATTAATAACGGCAACAGGTAGACGCTTGAAATATTCACAGAATATTTAGTTCTATATTCGCTTACAAACAAATAATTAAATTAAAATGAAATAAATATTTAAGGGGACTCCCATACAACAAACGTGATTTTTTGCCGTTTTTTCTCGATTTTTGTGTGTAATGTTGTATAAGTAATGGTACGGAACCCTTCGTGCGCGAGTCCGACTCGCACTTGGCTGGTTTTTTAAGTTTGCGTTGTTATGTTTGTTATATTGAATGTTTACTTCTGACCATAGAGAGCAAATTTCCTGGGGTTAATACACGTGTAGAACAAAAAATCCACAACAACTATTTATTATTGGCATCGATATGAATTCTTGTTGTGTACATAGTATGGCAAGCTGTTACAGTCGACAGCACATCAACCTTTACATTTTAGTTGTAAAGTCGCCCGTAACGTACACTCGGTAGAGTGCACGCATGTAAAGGTTGATGTGCTGATGTGATAGGAATTGTGAGAATATGAGTATACTATTTACAAGAGCATCTGCAAATAAATGTATTACAAATAAATTTAAACATATTTTGTAAGATTTAACTAATAAAACATGATTGATTAACAAAAAGGAGTTTTCTTGCTTAAAATTGAATTGATAAAATATTTAAAAGACCTGCCGGACGTTATATTAAACTATATAGGTATCTTTTACATTTATGCAGATGTCTGTCGTTTGAATGGATTTTTGTAATATTCCAATTGGATTTGACCAACATTTACTGGATTAAGTAAAGCTGTCTCGGGAGCGAAAAAATAACATTTTAAAACCTTTATAACATAGCTACAACCCAATGAATTACTGACAAATTAATTAACTGTACAAAATTAACATAGCAAATCAGATGCGTATAGGTACATATTTACTTTTCAAACGATTATCTGGCTTTGTGTAAGTAATTTGCAAACAAACCATGACTGATACTCAAAGACTGCTGTTGTAGAAAGAGATAGTAAAGTACGGTAGTCAATAGGATGTAATGGAACAAAAAGGTTTTTTTTTTTAAAATACATCATCTTTTCACAGACGCGGGTTCCGTGCCATTTTTCTTTTCCAAAATTTTTATTTAATTTTCCCTTTTGTGCTCCTCTACTCCACATTCACACAAAACTTATACCCTATAACCCTAGATGGGAGTTTGGTACGGATGTTAAGGTACTACACGCTCAATTACGCTAAATTAATGCTAAATATTTTTTTTTTATTATATTATTATTTACAATGTGTTTTTTTTTCTCCTTCCGATTTATTTACACAGTGGTTGGTTCATATATTATCTTATCTTTCTAGCTTATCTACTTTTCCCCTATCTACCTACTTTGCCTCTCACTTTAGGTTTGGTCAGCCGCGAATTCGTTGGTCGTCTTTGCCGTCAGTCGTTCTATAATTTGGACGTCGCGGGATTTTACTGCCATTCTCAGGTTGTGGTCCGTTATCCTCTTTGAGGTGGAACAAAAAGGATAGGTACCTAACCTATACTGAAGCGAAAGTAGTAGTATGTGTATAGTGTAGTGTAGCCCACATCTTTTTCGGCTGAGTATATAACTATTTTTGTTTGCCACCGGCCAGAACAGTGGCAAACAAAGTTAGAGATAGTTTAATATTACGACGAAAAGTTTGATTGTAACTAATTGTTGAGCACTTGTTAAATATTTTGTTACGTCTTCGAATTAACTTTTTTATCGAATTACGACATTGCGCACTGTGCATACGCGATTTACGAGTGAAATGCCTAGCGTGTCATTCTGTGAAAAATTCAACTGACTACCTATTACGGTTCAAAAGATAAAGCCGTAAGCCTGAGGTAAGACGTCGTAGCCTCAGGGTATAGTAATGGGGTCCCGTTAGGCACTCTTCGCTTACGGAACCCTACAAAAGTTCCTCAAATACATACCCAGCTCATATTAGTTATAATACACCAAATAAAAGAGCTCCTAAATCTGCTAATAAATGTTTCGTTTCGAGAAACACCGGTTTCTTACGCAATAATGCAGAGTATGAATACTATTACAGGTAAACAAAGACAATCAAATCGTATAATATACTGAAAATATTCCCTTATAAAATAAAGTTACGATTTTTCCGTGATTTCAGCTTTTTTCTTAGGGCATCACTGGACCCTGTGTAAATGTAACTGAATTATGCATGTACGACAAGTACGACTCATAGTGACAGCTCGGGTTTAATCACATTTTGATACGTTTGAAATCGCCCGATCGCCACCGATCACTGGTGGCAAACAAACGAAAAAGTGAAACTCTGACAAAGACAGAAGAAAAAGTGCAGCTATTTATTCTAACCTATTGACAACTGTATTTAGCTGTCTGTTTCTACAGTAGTAATAATAATTACATGTCAGGCCCTTGCTTCTGACACTTTTATTCTAAACTAGCTATCACGGCGAACTTCGTACCGCCACAGAATCCGTTTAAACGATATTTGCACAACGCCTTTTATTTTTAAAACACAAAGTTCGCTCTCACAACGCCATCTATTTTAAACTTAAAATAAATATTATCCCACGGGAACGCATTACCGGAATATCAATTATGCTATGTCTCAATTGAGGTCTTTGTCTATCTGTCCGCCAATTTTCATGCAAGCCATTATTGCGTGATTGAGTAACAGACATCCAAACATCTTGACAAACTTTCACATTTATAGTAGTAGGATAATAAATTTAATAGTTCCTTCAGTTCTTTTATCACCTTTAAATATGTGCAGAACCAATTTTACTTGCGTTTCATTAACAAATAATTTTGCATAATTTTATAATTCTTGTTTTGGCCATGTTACATTTTTTTAATATGAACGGAAATCTCAATGCCGTTTCGAGAATTTTGCTTTACGTACAATTTCTATTTATCAGATTTGTAAATAGGTAAGTCTATATTTTTTAAGATATTCAATAAAAAGCTTTGACCTTAAATTACTTTTGTATGGCGTCAGCAAAGGCAGTTTGAGTATTAATCCTTTGCCTTACAAAAAAGAAAAACGAAATGTCAACGTGTTGAAGTGTCGGTTTCAGTGTCGTTTTTCGGTTTTTTTGAGGTTAGCGTTTTACTCCCTCTACGAGGTTAGCCTCAGGTTAGCCCACAGAATACATGGTTAACCGACCAAATCAACTAACGTTAATGACATTTGGTTCACTTCATGTACGCCACAAAATTTATGAAAAATATTAAAAATAGAAATAGTGAAGTTAGATTCTTAAAATGGTCCATATTTTCGAAATAAATTATAAAAAACGTATATCAAAAATAAGTACCTAGCATGGCCACAAAAAGAGACACAATTTTGCACACTGTGTGACCTGTCGGAATTATTTAGGCACATCGCAATGGTGATTCCCATGGTGCTAGATAAAGACATTGCCGACGGGTAGAACGTAGACTGACTGGTTCTTCCTAACCTGGTTAAATGTATCCTTCTTTGAGGTAAAATCACTTTTGAATGACCTCACAACTTATGGTGATTTCCGTAGCGCCCCATGGACTTAAGCGTGATATCATGGAGTCTATATGTTACACGGGAACCTAAGCTATAATTCTGATAAGTTTTCCTTCATTCCGTTCAGTGGTTTTTGCGTGATTCGCGCACAAAGAAACAGAGTGGACGGACATATATCAGAAAAAGACATAATTTACAAATTGATTATACGTACAGATAATAACTTTCATAGTTCATTAAGTTCTTTTCACAGCTTTAAATTGTGTTGTACAAATTTTACTAATATTGCATTGGCAGTTTATTTTTATAGTTCTTGGAAGTAAAATAATTAACAGACTTACAAAAAGAGACACTACTTCGGACGGTTTCCCGCACACTATATAACCCGGCGAAATCACAGCTTATGCTGATTTTCTTACTCCCCATGGATCATAAGCGTTATGTTATGTAGCCTTAATGTTACACGGGAATCTGAGCTATAATCATGGTGAATCTTACTTAATTCCGTGCAGTGGTTTTTGCGCACATACTCGCACAAAGAAACAGAGTGAGACAGACAAAGACAAAATTTACAGATTTATCATATGTGTAGATTTAACTGTAATATAATTGGTAAATATTCCTGATTTCTGATCTCTGGTTCAAAACTTTGAATCAAAATTCAGTGTGTAGTGCGTTGAAAAATATTTTTGACAGGTTAAATGTTTAAGATTTCGCCGTCCATTATGCGCTGTCCAGCAGTGGACAAGCGTAGGCCGACGGTGATGATGATGATGATGAAGCAAGTAAGCAAACATTACATTACAAGCCGAGATTCTTCGGTTTCGGAATAAATTTACTTCATTCGTCAATGCAATAAGAATAGCGTCACTCCATTACCTTCCGTGGATGTCGTAGAAGGCGACTAAGGAATTAAATTACCAGAAGACGGGCAGCAACGTCATCTTGAGATTCCAACCGCATACTGCGATCGCCAACCCGCCTGCCAAGCGTGGCGATTATGGCAGTATGGCCATTATGGTTATGTTTGAAGCTTGGAAAACCATGAGGGAGGCCTGTGTCCTGCAGTGGGCGTCAAGTGGCTGATGTTGATTCGTCAATGCAATTTTGAACAAATAGGTACCTGGGTAGAAATATTTAAAAAAACAGAACCTCAGAGTTTTTTTTTAACATAGACATAATTGTAAAAGAAAGTTGCGGGCACCATGATCGCGAGTATCGGGAATTCCAATAAATACATACTTAGTTGTGATATGATTCTTTTACAATTATGATTCTTGTACAAGCACTAAAGTTTATATTTTAACATCTTCCTCAGTCTTGGTCTGGACAAAATATCAGTCTCGGTTGGACCTTATAAATTGCTTCCAAACAATCCTCCGCCTAATTGAAAAGTAATTTGGAATGAATCGCGGGAACAATTGAGCAAGTAATTCGAACAATCGCCAAAGGCGCGTTGGACATTTTCAGAATGATTTGGCAGTCCGCCCCCAACTATATTTAAAACGTAATCTCACTGAGTCAACGTTCTCTTCGTTTAACTCAAAATAAACTGTGTCGTAAAGACTACAAGATTCGCCAGATATCAACGAATTTTGACTAGATGTTTGCTGTAACTAACAAAATTTCAGCAGTGAACGCGGGTAACATTGAAATGTTAGCCTTTGTAGCAAAATTGAAATGCTATAGCTTGGCAAAAAACTGTATTTTCATTCAATTCGTTACCTGTCATAGAGGTAGGTAACGAATTGAATGAAAATACAGCTAATCATTTAAAAAAACAACTTAGTATTGTATTTAAATAGCTTATAAGTACAATACTAAGTTGTTTTTTTTATGACTAGCTTTTTATGTTTATGACTTAGATGAGTAAGTACGTACCAGATAATAATAGCAAAATATTTAGTCTTAGTAAAATCTAACGGCCTTATTTATAAAGACACGATTCCTCTAAAAACCAATCTAAAACTCTGTTTATTTAATCTGTGGCTACATCTTTTCGTTGTAAAATCTCCACCACAGACTATTTTAATCGGCGATTTTGGCGTGTTTTAGATAGAATAGAATATTCTTCGTTGTATGTACACCAGGAATTACATATGAGAATTTAACAATAAATCATCTCGTTTTTATAAGTAAGACCGTTAGTCTTATTTACAAAAACAAGATGTCGTAAAATACTCCTGAAATGCTGATCTAATAGTCTGTAGTAAAGGGAAATAATTTACCACGGACTAAAACTGGTTTTCAGGAGTTTCTTTCTATTATTTTTACCAAGCTGTAGACGCCCGGAATTAACAATTTTTTTTTTGTTCAGCAGCCGTACCCAATAGATACTAGTTACGTTCGTTACCTAAGAAGACATAAAAACCGGCCAAATGCAAGTGCGTACCATTCTATATAATCTATACAACATTAGACACAAAGATCGAGAAATGAACCGGAAAAAATCACGTTTGTTGTATGGGAGCCCCTCTTAAATATTTAATTTAGATTATTTACCTATTTTTGAAGCACATTTTAGTTCCATACTAAATATTCATATCCTACCTGTTGCCGTTTTAATATCGAGCAAAAAACGTTTGTTGTATGGGAGTCCCCCTTAATTTTATTCTGATCCCCCATCTATTTTAGTTCCCCCATCTATTTTAGTTCCCCCATCTGTTTTTAGTATTTGTTATTATACATCATCTTTGAAAATTTCAACTGCCTACATCCTGGTGACAGACAGACAGACGGACAGTGAAGTCTTAGTAATAAGGGTCCGTTTGGCACCCTTCGGGTACGGAACCCTAAAAAGTATCTCCAGTTCAGAGAAGCATCTGTGGAAGCATTACAATAGCGATCTAATTAAGGTAATTAAGTACTACTTATTCAACGCTGATCATCGAGTACCGTAATTGGTAAATTATTTCAGGAGCCTTATTTTAGGAGGATTTTAGAACCTCTAAAGTATGTAAATTGCTACGAATATTTGTGTATCACAAAAAGTGTAAAAAAACAAGTAAAATCGCAAAGAAAGTTGTGAAAAAAAAACCAGCCAGGTACGTGGTGGGCCACGCGCAGTGTAGGGCTCCATAGAAGGGATTTTTTCCTGCTTTACCGTTGGGCACCGTTAATCTAACAGTTAACTTAGTTAATCGCCAATCCGTTATTAAAATTGTTAATTTCGTTAAACGTTCAAGCGTTAAATTTTGGGAAACTTAACACTACTTAACGTTAATCTTTAATCCGTTAACATGTGATAAAATTTCATTTTTATATCGTTGCGTTAGTTATGTAGTTTTATAAAGACTGTTGGTTTGGATTCTGGGATGACAGCTTAGGAACAAAAAAACCGGCCAAGTGCGAGTCGAACTCGCGCACCGAGGGTCAAGTACTTGTGCTTGGCCGTTTTTTATTATTTGTCGTTAGAATATAATATAACAAATCCCACAATCACGCCAAGTTTGATGTATTACCGTTTTTACGATAGAGCATAAACAATAAAACGGCGAAAAAACACATTTGTTGCATGGAGATCCTCCTTGTTTTTTATTATTTTTTTAATTTTATTATTCGTTAGGTACTCCACCTAACAAATTCCGTTCGTTCTGCGTTCTATGAAAATTCCAACTGGTTACCTATTACGGTTCCAAAGATCGGACGGACGGATGGACAGACAGACAGCGGAGGCAGAGTAATAGGATCCCGTTTGTTACCCTTCAAGTACGGAACCCTAAAAAGACGTGAATAATTGGAGTGCGTAATTTAGTCATCTGTCATAATGTGGATATTCCCCTTCATGAACATTAATATGCTGAAGTACTCGTCTAAAAGCGAGGCTTGTTTTCTACCCTTTAGCAAATTATATTTAACAAAAAAAGACTCATCACTCTGCGCTTAGTAATGAAACTATCAAACGAATACTTAGTATGAATCAAACTTCGCAGTTTTCACACTCACACGTGCCGGCATGACATACATTGTGGGTATCTACGTTCTGTGGTATCTACTTAGTTTCAATTGGCTTGTATTTAATTGGGTCGTTTTAATTTTTCAATAACCGCAAGAAAAAAATCTAAACGGTCATTTACTAAACGGTCACTAAACGTATACCAAGTGAATAAGCCATAGCAATGTTTTTACGTTGTTGATATGTGTGACGCATTAGTAGGTAGGTAACCTGTCTAAAGACTTATTACATTTATAGGTAGCATGTTCAATAAAATTTAGATAATACTTATATCTACGACTTACGGGGACTTCGTTTAACTAATTTTAATAATCACAGTCCCTTTGACTGAAGTCATCTGAAACATGAAAGATATTCTATGCCAGAACCCGAGGGTCGGCTTATCAAATAAAATTCGGGACGCGCAGCACATTTTACTGAAAAGCTTTTGGGTTCCGGGCCGTACATGAAGTGCTTCCATTGTACTACAAGTACCTAGGTATTTGACACACCTATTTAATTGTACTATACTATACTAACTTAAAATTTTTAGAACAAGATTGGTGACGGGATGTCCCAGACGGACTCATTTCGAGGGCATGTATTAGCGAAGGCAATAGAAGTCAATAAATTCTTCTCTACTCCACTCTATCTTTTATTTTTACTATGACTACCAAGGCCAATATTACGTTATCATAACACTTTGATCATAGGTGACAATGCGGGTCTTACTCAAACAGTAATTACCTAGGTAACCCGATGGATCGATGACACTAAGAACGGCAGGAGGACTATGAACGAGAATAGCAGATGACCGGCAAGGTTGGCGTGACTGTGAAGAGGCCTATGCCCAATATTGTGTATCTTTTATGGACTGTACCTATACAAGTAATTTTATTGCCCAAAAGGTATAATACAAGACATGTTTCAATACACAAATAGTTTTCTTAGTCGCTACATATCCCTGGACTAGGGTAATCTATATTAAAATACGGTTTAGAAACGCCCCCTTTCAGATAGATATGGGAATTTGTTATACCTTGTATAAAGGTGGGAAATTAATCGCAGCACCCCAAACTGAGAAGCAAAATACAAGCACAATAATAATTCATGTCTAAAAATCCAAGTTGTTGAGGTCTTTTGATGACGTCCTATACGGCAGAATCTATCACTAGCGCCTATCCATACGAGTACATCAGTAACCAAAGCCTAAATTATCAGAAACAACTGTACTAGCCACGAATGCTAAATAAAGTTAAAAGTTGTCCCCAAGATTTAACCCTGGAAAAAATATTTAAAAAATATATTTACTTACGTATAAGTCTTACACTCGTTGTGGTATTAAAAACAAAAAAAACCTAACTAAAAAAAACACAGTACTCTGAAGGAAAAGTTCACTTGGCGAAAGTTCTAGCGCGCGTGTAGGCGTCTGAAAAGGCGGCCGGCTTCAACCGCTACCGATGTTCATGAAAGCACGCGACCGACTGGGCCACGCTCGGTAGATAGAGCTACGCTACGCCCCGTCGGCGTCGCGAGCGTTGGTAGCTGGTAGCGTTTTTGAACGCTGGCATCACATTCGGGAGGTCGTACATTCGAATCCCGGCATGAATACGTACTTACATTTATAAACTTGTTGCAGAAATACCACTCAGTTATCACGAAGGAAAACCTCGTGAGGAAACCCTATTGGCCGAGGTACTTACATACCTCAACGCTCGCTACTTACATACCTCACCGCTCGCTACGTACAATCGGACAACTATGTGAATCTCAGGTCTAACTAACTAATTCCGTCGCCTTCTTCAAGTCTCTTACTAGGCATTACATATTTAAATAAAAAGAGAGATGCAATTCGACCTATTTTTTGAAAGGGGAATGCTAATTGTATTCAAAATTTTAATTAAAATTTTAAACATTTATAATTTTCTAATAGCTCAACCAAAAAGTCAGAGGTTTTTTTTTTAAACTGCGACCGGTACGACCTCCTTTGTATGATCTGAGGGTACGACTTTTTTTACGATAATAGTGTCCTAGTGTATGGCACAGGCCTTCTCTCAGAGAGAGAGTGTGAGCTTAATCACCACCCGTGCCCACCGCGGATTGGCAATTTTAAACGCTGAGATAATTATGTGAACACCTCAGACACTCAGGTTTCCTCACGATGTTTTCATTCACAGTTAGCGAGTGCGTTTTATTTTTATTTTTATTTATTTTATTTTATTTTATAAAGGAGGAAAAACAGAATTAACAAAAAATACTTAAATAGAGAAAATGAGTTAACTTAATACATTTTGTTAACTCCTAAACATTCCTCACCGATAGATAACGCGACTAAAACGCAAGTTATTGTATAATAAGTAAGTAAAATTTACTGGTTCGTGAGAGAGAGACATCTCCGTTATCTTCGTTATGAGTTTCAAAAGAATTCGTTAATAAATAATTGAGAATAGCAAAAAATATTTTACGTAAATTCTTATGTTGCACTTTGTAGAATTATATTAAATTCTCAGCTAATTGTTAAGGAATCCTTTTGCAACTTAAACCAGACAATAAATGTAATTCTCTTCATGATACTACTGATTACTAAATTCCGTCGGTTTAAATACAATTGAACTATTTCTGAATTATCGCCACATGCTTTCTGTCGATTAGTCTTTCGTTTTGCTTTACTTTTTCTTTTGCTGCATCGGTTTTGTTAAGTGTCTTCGCGCTTCATTTATCAGGGTTTTTGCGGGTGCTTCGTGTTAGTTTTTCAAAATAAAAAAACTCAAAATTCAAAAGTTTTTATCCAAAATTACCTACACAGAAACTATGACTTACTGAACGTTACAAGTAAAACTATCCATTTCAAAATCTAGATCATTTTGCAGAAAAAATGGACAATTGATTTGACGCCTGCCAGTTTTAGTTTGATTGAAATATTTGTAATTTTGTTTTATTAGACCCTTCGCTTTGCCACCGATTCCGATTCCGAATATTCTATTGATTTTTTAACGCACTAATTACATTGTAAATGTACAAGGGCGTGCTTAATGCAAGAACACTCTCTTCCAGCAAACCTTTGGTATTGAAGAGACTGGCGACGGGTAGTGCAAGAAAAAGATGAAATACTATAATAAACTTACCTTAACATAGGAAAATTATTATAAAGCTACATAAATGATAATACATAAATAAAAATAAATAATAAAAAAAAAGTAAATAACAACAATAATACGTACATACATATAGAAGCTAATTACTAATCACGATGATTTACACACCAATAAGCAATAAAATAAAATAACTGTTGATAGGTTACTGCCTATTCTGCAGATCAAGGAAGTGGTTAAAAACTTTCTTTTTGAAAGTCTCCAGGGTTGAAGCCTGACGAATGTCTAGAAGCAGGGCTGTTCCACAAGCGAATCGCAGTCACTGTAAAAGAATTGGAATATTCCGCCACATTATGCTCTGTACCGCGTAGCGCGGGCGTCACTGTGGAGATGAACAAAGCGTTCCCTGAGATAGGAAGGGGAGCAAGTGTTATTCAACACATTGTAGAGAGTGGACAAGATATGACCATTCCTGCGGAAACGGATATTAAGCCACTTGAGCTTGGAGCGAAATTGGGAGACGTGATCATACTTACGTAATCCGAAAATGTATCGAATGCATAAGTTGAGAAGTCGATCGAGTTCGCTTAGTAGCTCCTCAGCAAGGTCAGAGTACCTAGCATACGTCAGTATAATCGATATGTGGAGTAGCAATGAATTGACAAGCGTAACTTTGGTTGAGAATGGAAGAAACTTCTGTTTACTGTGCATTGAGGCAAATACTTTCCTACTCATCTCAGCCACATTTACGTTCCACGAAAGATCGGTCTGGATATGCAGACCAAGATTTTTCACCTTGCAGCAGTAGGGGAGAGCATTGACAATAAAAAACTTTTTATACTTTATACTTTTTAGGGTTCCGTACCCAAAGGGGACCCTAGTACAAAGTTTAATTATTTAAGACGAGTTGGCTTTCCAAAGCCGGGCCTTTTTATGCCAAGCGCAGTGATATTTATTCATTCATTTGAGTTTTCGATTAGAATAATTAACTTTAATATAATTTTCAAAGCTTTAAAAGTAATCATAAAATTAATTAATACTTAATTTTAATATTAAACATTAAGTCCATGATAGTTACTTATTTTATTAGGTTAAGATTTTCGGGTCAGATTTTTTTTAAACAGACCCTCACGTCTCAACTCTATAATCCGCCAATGTCTTAGACTCAGATTAAGTCTTAAATATGAAAAGTAGGAGCAGAATTTAGGAATAAAAAGTATCCCTCACGTCTCAACTCTATAATCCGCCAATGTCTTAGACTCAGATTAAGTCTTAAATATGAAAAGTAGGAGCAGAATTTAGAAATAAAAAGTATCCTGTCATTGTATGCAACTAAGTACTTTAAGTACATAGGGACACTAACTCCGGATCCACAGCAAACAATATAATAACAGGTTCCTACATTTTAAGTCATTGTTTGTTTTTCATCATCATCATTCAGCCACAAGAAGTCCACTGCTGGACATAGGCCTCCTCCATGGATTTCCAAAAAGACCGGTTGGAATAGGCCTGCATCCAGCGCCTTCCTGCCACTTGGATGAGGTCATCTGTCCATCTTGTGGCTGGTCGTCCTAAGCTGCGCTTGCCGATAGATAGATAGATCATTTATTTACATAAGTCACAAACACGTATACAAAGCATAAACACATCTAATTACAAGAAACAGCACAAAGAAAACATAGTGCAAAGCAGAAGCACACATATGAGGTCTCCATTCGAGAACTTTTCGGCCCCATCGGCCATCAGTTCTGCGTGCTATGTGCCCCGCCCACTGCCACTTCAACTTACTAATCCGCTGGGCTATGTCGATGACTTTCGTTCGTCTACGGATCTTATCATTTCTGATTTGATCTCGCAGAGAAATTCCGAGCATAGCCCTTTCCATAGCTCGTTGCGTGACCTTGAGCCTTCTTATGAGGCCCATAGTGAGAGACCACGTTTCAGTGCCATAAGTCATCACTGGTAACACGCACTGGTTGTATAATTTTGTCTTGAGCGATTGAGGTATATTAGACGAAAAGAGTTTTCTAAGTTTCCCGAATGCTGCCCAGCCGAGTTGGATTCGACGATTGACCTCTTTCACGGAGTTGGACCGGCCTAGTTAGACTGTTTGTCCTAAGTAGACGTATTCGTCTTCAACTTCGAGAGTCGAGTTCCTCAATGTTATTGGGGTGGGCACGGGCGTTCGACATGACCTTCGTTTTGTCCATGTTCATTTTAAGGCCCACACGTTGGGAAACTCGATGAGGTCTTCGAGCATTATGTCGAGGTCTTCCATCGTTTCTGCCATGACTACTATATCGTCGGCAAATCGAAGGTGCGTGATGTACTCGCCATTGATATTGATGCCGCGTCTCTGCCATTCCAGAAGCTTGAAGGCATCTTCCATTGCGTTCGTGAATAGTTTCGGAGAGATAACGTCTCCCTGTCTCACGCCTCTTCTCAATGGAATTGCCTCCAAATTCTGCTCCTTTACTCGGACCGACATGGTGACACTGTTTTACAAGCACTCGACAGCTCGATATACCGATAGTCCATACGGCAACGCTGGAGAGTCTTGATCGAATCGAAGGCTTTCTCATAGTCCACAAACGCTAAGTAGAATGGCAAATTATACCCCTCAGTCTTCTGTATAATTTGCCGCAACGTGTGCATATGGTCTATGGTACTAAAGCCCTTTTGGAAACCGGCTTGTTCGGGAGGCTGGAAGTCATCAAACCTGCGTTTGAGACGATTCGTGAGGACCCTCGAAAACAGCTTATAAACATGGCTCAGAAGCAAGATGGGTCGGTAGTTCTTCAATAGAGTCTTATCACCTTTCTTGAAGAACAGCGTCACCATGCTTCTGTTCCATGCTTCTGGCGTTTTTCCTTCGAACACGACGGAATTTAAGAGCTTCTGAAGGACTTTAAGTACTGGTGCTCCACCCACTTTCAGGAGCTCTGATGTGATTCCGGCCTCTCCTGGTGCCTTGTTATTCTTGAGCTGTTTCAGGGCAATCTTAATCTCATACAGGCTGATGTCCGGTATATCTTCGGTATAATGTCGAGTCAGTTTGCCTCTCGAATCTTTGTTCAAACTGCTAACAGGTTTTGCGACTGAGGTGTATAGCTGTCCGTAGAAACTCTCAATCTCCCTCAGCACCTCTGATTTGGTCGACGCTATACTGCCGTCCTCTCTCTTCAGCTTCGTCAGCCGGCTTTGCTCAATAGACAAGTCTTTTGAAGAAGAAGAAGAAGAAAGACATTTATTATACCAACAAGATACATCACAGAAACAAAATAAGCAGATAAGTAACATAATATGCACAACAACAGAACACTTTGGAGCGCTTGTTCCGCTCTATAGTCTCTTTTATACATTTGGTATTAAAGGAACGAAGGAAGGAAGTTTGTTTTTTAATTTGTCTAAAAATATACAATGTATAGGTAGGTATGAGCTGATAAATGTAAGGAATGGTCCTAATTCCGGACTATTCCAAAGACTTCGAAGATTTTGTAAATATTAGGAACTAGACAAGTCCACACAGTCGAACGGTCTAGCAGAATTATTGTACAGAATATTACAGAATTCATTTGATGATTGTAAGGGACGCAGCCATGTTTTCCCTTATTTTCCTATTCTCGCGTCAAAGTTTACAAAGCGCGATTAGAGCTTTATTTTATAGTGGAAACCATATAGTAGACAGCTGTTTATAAATTTATAGTGACGGAAATTAATTTATAGTCATAAGTACGGAGGTTACCTGGAAGAAATTGCTTTTGGCAATAACGCCGCCAATTGTAACTTTTTTTGTAGTTACTGTATATGTAATTACTGTTCTCTACTGTACAATAATAGTACTTTATGTGACTGTCACATAATGAGGGTTATTAAAACACGAGCTAGATTTTAAAAAACGTGTCAAGGTGATTTTGATTAAGGCGACTTGGAAAAAAAAGAGGCTATAACTTGCATTTATCTTCCGTTGTGCAGCATGGCACTTGTATTAGCTCATAATTTAAATATTTAAATACAGTTATCATTTCTATACACATCCCTACACCCTTGTTTGATAAAATGTAAATAAATATTGTTAAACTAGAATGCTACTGTTTTGCTTAATGGTACCCGAAATCATCCCAAAATATAGTCGTAGGGATACCAATCAAAATCCTCGGTCGGTCATATGGAATGCAAACTTTTGCCAAAGGCGAGCTGCTTTTGGCAAAAGTTTGTATTCCATACGACCGGCCAAGGATTTTTATCGGTCCATGAAAGCCGCCACAAATTTGAATTTCCCGCCAAGCCCGCTGCTATAAAGTTGCTTTGGGTTGCAAACGAGATGGCGCTACTAGGCATGAAAACTGTCGCTTTTTTTTCTATGGTGTTGACATTCTTCTCGGGTATATGTGTTCTGTGGTGTACGCGCACTTAAGCGGTTTTGCCTCTATAACTTTTTTGTGCCCGCTACAAATTTAATAGTGGTACAAGCAAAAACGATTATATTCTTTTTAAATGGTATTAGCTGTAGAAAATATTCATTTGATGCCTAGTTCTTGCTTCTGCAAGTACCAGTCATTATCGTTTTGTTTGTTTTTACAGTTAAACCGCTAATTATCATCCGTAATTTCAATACTGCGAAAAGACTTTATATAGCTGATAAAATGTTTTTCTTGTAGAAGAAGACAACATTTGTAAATGTATGTTAGGGTTATTGGTTTCTGCCTGTACCAATATCTGAAATAAGGCTTGTAAGGGCACTTACTGGCACTTTTCAAAAAATCATTCGTAACGAAGCATCGCATCAAAAAAAGGGTTCGACCATTATGTAGATCTTGAAAAGTAGATTCTGATGGTTTACCTATATTGTTCTAACTCAGTTTTGACAAAAAGGGCACTTTGTTGGTTTTAGCAGTAAGGCGTCGAAATATAATTTAAGAGCAGCAACACACAAAAAAAAGTAAAAATCAAAATGGCGTTAACATGACATATTGAACGAAAAGGTAATGAAGTGGAGATGTATTGTTATTCTTTTTACTGGTTTTTTCGAGAAATCTCATTAGATTTTTAGGCATAATTTTTGGTGGTAATATAGTAATAAATTTGGATATAAATTTAGTAATGATCCGAAATACATAAATAAGGACTAATTATTTCGTCACGCTTGTAACAAAAACATTGATTATTTCTATAAAATAGACTAGACGTTATCCTATAAATGGGTTTTGCAATGGTTCGGTTAGGATTCAGTTTTGTTCAGCTAATATCAGAATGATTTACCTACTTACTTTCATTAATTGCAGCAGTACTTATTGGCACATCGATTTCACATCCTTTAACAAAAATAACAAGAAACCACGGCGTCGATTAAGAACGCAGACTCCATACACACGGAAGAAGAAATTCACTTTACGGTATACTTATTCTATTATTAGTTACGAAATCTTTAAAATCTTAGAGTTAATGCCGCTGTTTCACTCCTTTTCAATTTTATGTTTTAAGTTGAGTTTCATTGCAGATGCCAGCAGCAAGTTTTGGATCTGTTGCTCCAATTCCAGTCAATGAAGATTGTGGCATCAAAGATGTGTGGAATCATAATCTTTATGAGGAATTCCAAATTATAAGACAGGTATGTCCATAAGTAATGAAAATCCCACAATCCTTTATAATGACATTCCTGCGACTGTTATTTGTGTTTCCAGGTTAACCTTACAAAATACTTTATTTCCAGGTTGTTCAAAAGTACCACTGGGTCGCAATGGACACAGAATTCCCTGGTGTTGTAGCAAGACCAATCGGGGAGTTCCGATCCACAGCAGACTACCAATATCAACTCCTAAGGTATGTTTCCTTTCATCAACTAAAAGCAGATGTGTGCTATTTGTATGCACACACTCGAATACTTGTATGAAAATTACATTTACCTATTGACTTTTTGAAGAATGGCTGATTGTTGATCATCCTATTCTAAAAATTCCATAGCAGTAGTAGTTGCAACTATAGTAGTATTCTTATAAATTGTTTGACAGTTAATTCTTTTCAATATTCGAGAACTTGATTCAATCCTGACAAGTTTTTACCAATGTTTGCCTTTGCAGCATTGTAGCTGTGAAACATTTGTTTATATAGACATAGTACTCTGGAGATTTCCTGGCTTACAAGTGGGGTTTTTATTTTTAGTGTGTAAATAACAACAAAAACAAAAATGTGTGACTGTAAAGCTTTCTTATGCACTACTCTTTATTAACTAACTTCCTGTTACTATTGTTTATTACATAATTACCATTGTTTTTGTTATTTACACCAGAGTGGAACCTAATCAGGCCCAAAAATTCAAGTAAGTGCAACTTGACTTAATAACTTGTGAATGTTTCCAGATGTAATGTGGATCTTCTGAGAATCATTCAACTTGGGTTAACATTTATGGATGAGAATGGCAAAACACCCCCTGGCTACACAACATGGCAGTTCAACTTCAAATTCAACCTGCAGTGAGTTAACCATTTTGCTTTGATTTGGTTCCAACTCATTTTCTACTGGATTTCTATAATACATGTTTATTTACATTTTCCATAATATATTTTTATTTACAGAGAAGACATGTACGCCCAGGATTCCATTGATTTGTTACAAAACTCAGGTCTTCAGTTTAGAAAGCATGAAGAGGATGGTATTGAGCCTATGGAATTTGCTGAACTACTGATGTCTTCAGGTAAGTCAAGCAGTGAGGCTAATCTAGTAAACTTTCAGTATATTGATTTTGCTTGACTTTGACAATATGATTCTTCTACAGGTATAGTGCTTATGGACAACATCAAATGGTTGAGTTTCCACTCGGGCTATGATTTTGGATATCTGCTGAAACTCTTGACTGACCAAAACCTGCCACAGGATGAGAATGACTTCTTTGATAACTTGCGACTATATTTCCCAACAGTTTATGATGTTAAAGTAAGTATCATCATTTTAGATGCAGCACCTAAAGTTGGTCTGTAAATTGCTACAGTACTTGTTAGGTATCTAACTTAGCCGTGTAAAAACCAGCTGTTAATATTTTTTTTAGTATCTCATGAAGCTATGCAAAAACCTCAAAGGCGGTCTGCAAGAAGTAGCTGACCAGTTGGAGTTACGACGAGTGGGCCCACAACATCAAGCTGGCTCAGATTCCCACCTCACTGGAATGGCTTTCTTCAAAATTAAAGAGGTTTGATTCTTACACTTTTTACATTCTATAACACCCGTATCCCAGTGAGGTAGACAGACGTTTGTGAAAATGGGGAACCCATCCTGGGTATGGATAATTCTTAGTGCAGGTCAGTTGTTAAAAGGCCATTGACCTCTTTTATGTTTGGGTTTTTGACTCTTGGGGTGAACCCAATCTAAAAATCTTCCCAAAAAGTAAATGTGTATTGAATACAAAATTTTATGACCTTTTGTCTTAAAAGTTGTGAAATCAATTAAAAACAATTATCAATAAAACTATATAAGCTACATAGAAACATTTAAAATGGTTTTTGGTCCGATTGATATACATAATATTGAATATATCTGCATCTGTGGTCGCCGCCAGCTCAGCAGCTTACTTTTTTTTCGATTTTCTGAGAAGTGATATGCTACGGGAAGATAGCATATAATTTTTTGAATTTATTTTTTTCTATGCAAAAACGCCAGAACTATTTCTGAAAAGTATCAGGAACTATAGAACTGCTGCATGCGACAAGAACTCTCATTATTTTTGATATGCTGAAAAATGGTATTCTAAGTTCACTAACATTCTAGGAACGCCAAGGAAGTTAATTAGGCGGCGTCATTCATTTACACGGCTAGCCTTTTAGTTGCATTACGGCATTGTCTAATACGTTTGACTACTTGGCTGATCAAAAACTAGCCTTTTTATTAAAAGGCTGAATGACGCCATTTAGTGTGTATATCAACGCAACAGCTGATTTACTTCACCAAGGTCTGCTTCGGTAGGGTGACCATGATATTTGGTTGAAACTGAACTGATAAGGGACAAAGTAGTTCATAAAAAGGCATTGTCGATAGATAAAAATCATAGGAAAACATTACAATGTATAGAAACGAATGCACTATGGCGCGAAAACGGCAACACTCCACCATTTTTTTCTTTCTGCGTACATTCGAATGGTCAATAGGTTCAAATGGCTTAATACAGTACTGGCGCACTCATGATATTTGTTGCTGATAGGTTGAAATAGGTTGAAAACAAACTCAGTCCACTCTAATTCCACGCAGTGGTTCTGGTTACCTCCAGAAGGTACTCTTATATAAAAAGCCGGAGGTGCGGAGGGAGGGCAGCCCCTGCCGTAACAAAGAGTAGGCATCCGTGCGAGCCATAGCGGCTTAGGCTGGTCGCGGCGACCAGCAAGCCGAAGCTGCGGAGGTAAGCATGGGTGCTCACACTTTGAAACGCAAGGGCGAGGGGGCTGCACATCCCGCAGCGCCGGTGCAGTTGCAGAAGTAAATTACAGTCGACGTTGCAGTTGCCGAGGTCACGGATAAACTGAAGTTGTGGTGAGTACTGTATCTTGGTCACCCTACCAAAGCAGACGCGCCGTCTAGTACTGACTACTTGGGTAGCCACCTTCAGCCAGGTTATTCAACGTTTTGTTCAATCACATTGGACGCCGCCGCCTAATGAACTTCCTAGGTAGTTAATTCGACGGGTAACTTTAACAGTTGGCGGCGACATCACTTCACGACTTCAGTTGGAATCAAATATTTTATACTAGCTGACTCGGCAAACGTTGTTTTGCCATATTCCTTAGCCTACGACCTATTCTCAGACCCACCAAATACACACAAAAATTTCATAAGAATCGCTGAAGCCGTTTCGGAGGAGTTCAATCATTTATTGCTAAGTGCAGATAAATAGGAATACATTTTATGGTAACTTGGGACTCAGTCACCTTTTACGGGTATTGCAAAATGGTTAAGACTTATATGACTTAGCATTGATTTTTTTGAGCATTAAAGAATTCGTCCAGTGCATATGAGCATTTTTTATTAAATATCATTTTATTCTTTTTATAAGTGTATTAAATTTTTTTGGATGGGGAGTTTATTGAATATTTTTACTGACATGTAATATGGGCTAAAGTGTAACGTTTTTACTCTCGAAGAAGGGAGAAGGAGTCTATTATTATGTCGGGTATTAATATGATGAGTATATTTAACTTGTTTAAATATTTGGGGATTTTCAAATACAAAAGTTCATGTATCAAGTATATATATTGAATGGTTTGCAGCTTTGTTGTTTATTTGGGCTAAAATTCTAATGCATTCCTTTTGTAGAATAAACACCTCATTTGCGTTCGTGCTATTTTCCCATAACATTACCCCGTACTTAAGCCAGGAGTATATAAGCGTATTAAGCTACTAAGGCCGTGTCTATATTGGTACTACACTTGAATTCGAAGAGGGCATAGGTCAATTTCTTTATACATATATGTTCAATATGCCTTTTCCAATTAAGATTTATATCAATGATTTGGCCTTATTTGTGTTTCTGTGACAATTTATATAAATGTCTTCTTTCTTTCTTTATTTATAACTAGCTGTGCCCGCGACTCCGTTCGCGTACATTTCGATTTTTACGAAGCAGCATTTGTATGGGGGCCACGTCTTATCATAACTGGAGCTAGAATTTAAATAGCCTATCCTGTGTCCCAGATGTCTATATGTTTTTATACCAAATTTCATCAAATTCGGATAATTGGTTTAAGAGTTATGGAGGAACATACATACATACACACATACAGAAAAAAATTCTAAAAATCGTGAAATTAGTTTCAGTATCATATATTGAGCCTATAAACACAATATCTCTGAAAACAAACTAACTTACTCCATGAACCGACCCTTACAGATTTATTATTAGTATTAGTATATAGATAATAAATTAAATGTCCACTGGTTCTATTTCAATACTGCTAAAGGATATATCAATGTCGAAGCGGTGGTAGCCTAGTGGGTAGAACATTGGACTCGGAAGCGGGAGACCCAGGTTCGATTCCCAGTGCGGGCATGTACCTATGACTTTTCTTTCTAAGTTATGTACATTTGTGAAGTTATAGTAGGTTCAGGCTCACAAAAAATGTACCATTACACACGGGAACTTGTAACGCACGATAACACACTGGAAATATGTAACACACTGGAAATATTGTTAAGGCTAGTTCA
This sequence comes from Yponomeuta evonymella, assembly GCA_963969515.1. Lineage (NCBI taxonomy): Eukaryota > Metazoa > Arthropoda > Insecta > Lepidoptera > Yponomeutidae > Yponomeuta > Yponomeuta evonymella. Next base: position 9,770,074 of record OZ018342.1, on the reverse strand, counting down.
CATGTTAATTAAATTAAAAACTAAGTAGGTAGTAGTCATATTTATTAATTAAATAAAATCAAAAGCTTCACTAAGGTATAGCGCAATTATTACATCTTAGATACTAATTAATCGCATAATGAGATCTGAATTTTTAATTTGTTTCTTTTTGGATAGTTTTCGATCACATGTTTTTAATCACAGCTTTTTTTTTAGTATTTTTTATTTATTTATTTTTTTTTTTTTAATTATTTTTTTTTATTTTGTGTACTTGTTGCACATAGGTATTTGTTTTGTTCTCTCAGCATTTTTTCTTTTCTGTAATATGAACTTTTCCAGATTTTTTTCTTTCAGCCTTTCCCGATACAGTTTTTGTCTTTCAGCCGGCGTTAGTGGCATCTGAAAAAAAACAACTGTTGATATCTTACTAATATTATAAATGCGAAAATATATTTGGATGTTTAGATGTTTGTTCCGTTTTCACGCCTAAACTACTATACGGATTTGGATGAAATTTGGAATAGAGATAGTTTGTACCCTGGATTAACACATAGGATACTTTTTACCGGGAAAAGTCCTATTCCCACGGGAAAATCTTATATAACGCGAGCGTAGCCGCGGGCGGAAAGCTAAATTAAAATAAAATTAATTTTAGATAATATTACATATTGGATGCATCAGACTCAGGAACGCGTGTATTGGAAATCTCGGGGACGCCATTGTCCATTGTCCAGCAGTGGATATCTTAATGACTTTACAATGTGAACTAAGCTTTACACATTTCCCGTGTGTTACGTCACACAATTTCGTAACACACGTAACACACGTGAACAAACACACGTGAGAAACATAACCTAAAAGTCATGTAGCATCTTTAAAATGCAATGCACATCGGTATTAAACTGCATTATTTGATCATATTAATGTCCTCTTCCACTACCCTAACCCGTAACAAATATATTTTACTACTTACCATGCGAAATTGCTTCCGAAAAACCACAAAAATTAAAGGACGAAAAGTAACCCACACAGAGCATTGCCTCTTCCACGAAAACCAAGATGTCTGACAACACACTGACATTTCATATTGAAAAAAGTAATGTTGCCATCACAAAAAATAAATATCATGTGTTGCTAGTTCTTATCATAAGAAAACTACTACGTAACAAATTGATTGTAACACACGTGAAATGTAATGGGCATATTTGTTTTTCACATCATATTTTTTAAATTATTGCCAGTTTTATTAATATCTTCCATTGAAATAGTATTTTTAACTCCATAAATTTTACACATTACCTCATTAGCACGATAAAAAGTAGATAAAGGATGAAATTTAAAAAATAATGGACTCGATATGGGGTGGACACATTTTATTTTTGTATAAAACTGGAAAAAGTAATTTATTGTAACGGTTCGTTTTTGGTTAAATTCATAATATTCACTATTTCAAAAGCCTAATATTAACAAGTTAATAATAGCCAACATGGAAAACAAAATATTAATTTATTAAGAACTCCCCCAATTGTTTTTTTCTTAACTCAGAATTGGGCACATAAAAAATATGGATAAAGTACATTTTTTGTGAGCCTGAACCAGTAGCAATACCACTCGCTAACTGTGAAGGAAAACATCGTGAGGAAACCTGGGTGTCTGAGCTATTCACATAGGTACCTCAGTTCTGAAATCGCCAATCCGCGGTGGGCACGCGTGGTGATTAAGCCCATACTCTCTCTGAGAGAAGGCCTGTGCCCTATAGTGGGACGTATATAGGCTTCTTGTATTGTATAATGTCTAAGGGCGGTTTGTTGTAAGACCGAAATTGTAGTTTGTTTATAATATAACTTTGAACTATAAACTTTATACTATAAGTATGAATTTTACTGTATTACTAGCTGACTCGGCAAACATTGTTTTGCCATATTCATTAGCCTATGATCTATTCTCAGACCTACCCTAAAATATACACAATAAAAATCGGTGAAGTTTCGGAGGAGTTCGATAACAAACGCTGTGATACGAGATTTTTATATATTATATTAGTCTGTGTAATTTTTCGCGTACTCTTTCCTGGCACTACACCTTCTAACTCCAGGTTGGCTGGAAGAAAATACTCATTAGTAATAAGTTCGCCTTTGTACAAATAAGCTTATTGGGCAATAAAGAATCTTCTAATCTAATCTAATATTGAGTGCCCCGACCCTTAATCAAGGTCATAATCTATCTCCGTTCTAAATTTCGTCCCTTGAAACGTTTTCGCAGTTTTATTAAATTTACTATTATATTATTCTACCTCACCACGCAGTCTCCCATCGGCGCAGCTTGTCGCTCGCTCAAACTCATCCCAATAGAGTACACAATGTATAACAAATTTATAATTTAAATCTGTTTGCAAAATATTGACAAACGCAGCATAGCAGGATCGACGATCTAAGGCAAATTACTGGTAGCGGCTGGATGAGTATGGCCGGGAACAGAAAGTTGTGGCGTGCCTCGGAGAGGCTTATGCCTAACATAAATATTTGGGCTAGAACAATAGATTAGATTAGACTGAGCCACACAAACTTATAAATTATTTGTACCTACGCACAATCCACAGATTTGAAAAAAAAATCATATACAGCGTGGAATTTTGTAATGCCACCTGAAGGGAAAGTACTCTTAATACTGTAGATAGAACATAGTACTCAAAGAAAAGATTCCTATATTTTTGAGAAGAAAACTGCATTCAGATTTTCGAAAATTAGCTTGCCACACCTGGGAATCGAGCCGACTAAAATCTGTAAAAATGACGTCCTGTACTTTTATTGCATCGATCGTTCGGGACCATTATAAGGATGAAGTCTCTCTAACAAACTTGGTAAATGAAATTAAAGTAAAACCATCAAAATCCGGACTCACAAATTCAATGGGTCGAGTTAAAGCACTTTAACTCAAAAATCCATCTGTTTACTTATGCTAGCAATTAATAATTATCATTGACGTCATTTATCCATTAAAATTACGAATTACTCTTAAGATAAGACCATTGCAATTTGCAGGTGTTTGTAATGCAGACTCCTTTCTTAGATGCGTGTATGAGTTAGTTTAAATATGGAATGTTACATGAAATCTTACGCGAGTGTAAACGAGTTGAGGGTTGAAGTTCAGAATACGATTTATAATATTCACCACAACACGTTATTAAATGTTACTAGAAATCAATTCGTTACAAGAAAAATTTTTGTATCCAAGAAAATGGAGCCCAATTCGAGCAACTAATTAGTTTACCCTTTTTTGTGAATAATTAAAATAATTTAAGATTTCATAGTTTTGCTTTCGTTCCTTTCGTTTCGTTTTACCAAGTTTGTTAGAGAGATTTCATCCTTATAATTAACCCTAACGATCGATGCAATACAAATACAGCGCGTCATTTTTACAGATTTTAGTCGGCTCGATTCCCGGGTGTGGCAAGCTAGTTTTCGAAAATCTTAATGCAGTTTTCTTTCTTCTCAAAAATATAGGAATCTTTTCTTTGAGTACTATGTTCTATCTACAGTATTAAAAGTACTTTCCCTTCAGGTGGCATTACAAAATTCCACCCTGTATAGTTTTAACGCGGTATTACGCCCGGCGCGATATCGTCGCAAGATCGTGTTATTGATCGTGTTGTGATCGTGTCTTTGACAGTCAAGAGTCAAGAATTTGACAGGATTCGTTGCACATTTTAAAGATGGTTTTGTGTTTTTATAACAAAAACGATGATTCGATAAAAATCTTTGTGATCGCTCGCCACCTCTTTTGTACCTTATTTGTGGATGGAGAAATAAAGTTTATTTGTATTTGTACCTTGCACACGCAGTTTTGTAACGTTTTGTTTGTTTTCCCGTAAAGGGTAATCAAAGGTCTTCAAACGTAGAGTCCGCACTGCCACTAAAGCCCATTGAGCTAAGGCATTTTCGGTCTTAAGTCCATACAGACGATTTAGTAGCTCAATGCAGACTTTCTGCAAAATGTCTACTAATATAAAATTTCATACAACTTATCGCACTATGCCAGACATGAGTGATGGCGCGCGCTCTACCGCCTCATTCGACCTAAACTTTTTTTAAAAGTCTGAAATAAAAGCGATAGCCAACATAATACTTATAAAATAAAAAAGTTCCGAAACGTAAAAATTTGACCCCTATTTGTCCAGTGCTAAAAAAACGAAATTAAAAAAACAATATTTTCTAATAAATATAAACAATATTGAAACATTTTTCATCTTTTATGCAAATATGTGTGATTATTTGTGGTGGGTAATACATAATACTAGGCATAGGTATGTACTGTTTTTTGTTTCAGTATCTTATTACGTATCGAAACGCAGCTATCGGAAGTTATTTTTTTAAGTTTGTCTTGTTATGTTGGTTATATTTAATGTTTACTTCTGACACTTATTCTAACCAAAAATGTAATAGTTGTCCTTTTATCACCTTTGTGCAGTACAAATTGTACTTACATTGCATTAGCAGTTTATTATTATAATTATTGTTAGTAAAACAAATTTAATAAGAGACTTACCTTACTGAGTGTAACCCGGTGAAATTATTTAGGCACATCGCAATATTATGGCGATTCCCCTGGGTGACAAATAACGATATTTCCGACGGGTAGTGCGTACACTGACTGGTTCTTCATAACCTGGTTATATGTATCCGTCATCGTGGTAAAACGACTGTTCACAGCTTATGGTGATTTTCTTAGCCAGCCCCACATGGGACTTAAGCGTGATGTTATGAATGTAGCCTATATGTGACCCGGGAACCAAAGCTATAATTCTGGCGCGCACAAAGACACAGAGTGAGACAGACATATATCAGACAGAGAGTGTACCTATGTTTTAAAAATAAAAAGTTATTTTATCTCATTTAACATTATTCCTCGTTACCTACAGATATTTTTTGATGACAACATCGAAAGTTCGAGTGGTCACCTCTATGGGCTGGGCGCGCCGTTCTCCGTCAACGTGAATAGTTTCCAAGACAACGGCGAGAACGGAAACTCCTCCTGATCCGGCGAGTCTGTGTGCGTGACTAGTCTCACGCCGCAGCCACGCGTCTTCCACCTCACAGAGTGAAAGTGATCAGTGTGAACAGAAAGCTGCAGTGAGTGTTGCTTTAATTCATCGAAAATCAGCGCTCTTGTCAATAGACATTCTGTGGGAGACATCAATCAGCCAGGATAACATCATTCCATGTTTTGCAAACTTGGCCATTATAGTCGTAATTTTAATTTTGATGATTATAATTTTTTTATTGGTGCTTCATACAATGGACCCAAAGATCATGTATGTAAATATAATGTTATAGAAACGTAACATATTGGAACAATAAATCATGAAAATTGTTAGTACCAAATTTTTTATTTAGGTTGATAACAAAATTGTATTGCTAGTAGTTCTAACAAAATTGTATGAAGCATCAACATAGGTTACTACATAAAAAACACTTAGAAGAAATTAGTTAGTGTTACTCACTGAAGTGATATTAGAGTTTTAACTATGTGATTGACTTAAATGAATAGAATTTTTTAAATAAAAATGTCCTCATTCTGCTTTCAGACATAACTTAAAAAACTTCAATTCAGTAAACCATTATTGCGATAGCCTGTTACTATTTTTATCTAGACTTGAATGAGTAGAATTCTTTAAATAAGGATGTCCTCATTCTGCTTTCAGACTTAATAAAGATGCAGTAACTTCAATTCAGTAAACCATTATTGCGATAGCCTGTTACTATTTTTATGTCGAAAACACCTTTATGCAAATTGTGTAATGAGCACTCATTCCGACTTAACTGCCCTATTTGGAGCTAATGGGAACTAATTTATTTCACACAATAATAATATTTGCATTTTTTTGCTAAACATAATGCAATGCATACCAGCAAGTTTGTTCAACTATGAAGAATAAGGAAAGTATAGATGATGGTCTACTGAAATTTTGTATTATAATAATATTAAGGGAATGTATCATGCTTATTGCTAATAAAGCGTATTGTACTTCATAATGTGAATATGTATTAAATGTATTTTTATTCTTAGGATCCACTTTTTTTTCAATAACCAAATAAATTAACAGACAAATCACGTGCACTCAATTTATTGAAACGTTCACAATTAGAACTAATTTCGCTACATGACGTCACTGGAAACAGGGTCTCACAAAATTATCTCACACAAAACAAATCTATTAAGGAATGTGATCCTAATTGATATATTAATCATTATTAAGTTGTACCAAATATTTGTTGTACACATTCAGTATTATTAGAAAACTGAATATAAAGTTTCAGTACAAATAATGTAACTAATGGCTTATCCTACAATACTTGTTCATGTTCCAGTAGCTGGCTGGCATCTTACTCTCTGAGGCCTTACTTTTTCTTCTTCTTCTGTTTGCTCTGTGCCGTGTCGGGAGTGCTGTCAGCCTTACGCTTGCTGGCATTGGCGCCCTTGCCAGCGGAGTTCCCTCCGGTCGTGTTCGGATTCGTGCTCCCGCTCTTTTTCTTTTTCTCGGCGCGCTCTTTCTCTTCCAACTCCTGGTTCTCCCTCTCGATGAGGGTTATGAGAGTATTGCACCTGGGAAAAAACTCATGTTCAGTATCGAAACCCAACACTATCCATTTAAAGGAAAACGCGCACCTCATGAATCCAAAAGGAGTCATTGGGAGCCTTCCAAGAGTCCAAATCCGAGGACGCAGGTTAGTGAGCTAGATTTGTAGGATTTCATACATTATAAACTAGCGCCTGTATCCCGTAAGGCATAGGGCAAGTTAAAACTACCCGAAACCGGCATGCATGCATGCAACGACTAATGAATTTCGACAAGAATATTACGTATAAATGAGTAAAAATATCTACTAGAATAAAATATCCACGGCATTTTTATGCACAACATAGGATACATCTTCATATTTCTATCAGAAGACGTACCTGCGCTGGAGCTCGACCGCTGTCCGCGACTTCAAGAACCAATCGAAACGGAACTGCGGCGCCGCGTGCACAGTCGCACGCAACTCCTCGTAAACATTCTCTTTGTCGAAGCCCAGCTTATGCAACATGCACACGAGGAATCGGTCTTCTTCCTCGACATAGTTCTTCCCCTTGTTCGTTCCGTATGAGATTCTGAGCTGATGGAAGGGAGCACGGTAGCGTGCCATCTTTGCATCAAGAGCCTTCTTGATGGAGGCTCGTCTTTGTATCTTAGCCTCGCCCCTTTCAATCTGACCCATGATGCGGTCAATGTCCTGCAACTCGTGGCATCTCTCCCAGAACACCGCCGAATACTCCATAACCTGATAGAGAGCAATCAAATCAATAAAACCATACTTCGATGTTCCTAAACAATCGGACCATAGAGCCCCATCCTTACCTCCTCGGGAGTTTTCCCCTCCACATCCTTGGCAATGTTTTCGATGTCGTCTCTTCCATATTTCTCGTTGGCCTTTATGAACTGATTGAAATCTCGTTTGGTCCAGTTTGTAAAGCCTGAAATTTTCGTTAAGTTATTATGTTTTTGTATTTAGGTCTAAAACAAATGGTGCCCGAATCAATCCGCGCGCATCCGTCCGCATAGCTTTTTCCGGTCCGCCTATTACTGACTGAGCGATATTAACCTTGAGTAAGTAGAGTCTCTTTTTCTGCGAGTTCTTCTTCCGTCAAAGATTCAGCCTCGTCTATCTTGCGCTGCTCCTCTCGTTGAATCTTAGCCGCATCGGGACCCAGTTCTGGATTACGCGGGACTTTGTACCTGGAAACCAATTGTGTATTTAGATTTCATCATCAGCTAGCTGGTTTAATCATTATTAAGAAGAGAGGCGAAGGATTCATTAATTTGTGGTCTAGTATGTCCAGTAAAACCCTAACCCCTAGTTTATCTATAGATAAGTCAATTTTCTGGTCCCAAACAACCAATTACTGTACTAACATGGCTGATGTCGTTAGCTGAAGAGAACTTTTTTGTTCATAAAGAGTTGCAATTTAGCTCTTCCAGGACTTAGTAGATTCACTATACTTAGTACACCAAAAACATGACAAAAATATTTTTATATGTACCCAAGAGTCTTCCGGAAATGATAGATCTCCTGATCCAGCAGTTCGAAAAGCCGCGGAGGGAAGAACTGGAAGTCCTGCACAATCGGCTGCTTCGGTGGTCTGGGAGCCTGCGAGATATAATACAAAACAATCACACAGTCATCATCATCATCAGCCATTTGGCTTGTTTCAATCCACAGTAATATCTCGAAAAGGAGAGGTTCTAATTATCAATATGACCAACATTGACAATCGAAGAAAGAAATTTTTTGCGACCTCAATGTCTTCCCCAGTTACTACTATTAAATAAATTTTTGAAAAATGAAAAAAATAATCCGTTAGAATATACAATATGTTGGTCGCGAACCACCACCAATAAACTAAAAAAGGAGCTTCAATATATGTTAGCTCTTCACTATTTACCTGAACCTTAGGCGCCTTGGGCTCAGAGACGCGGAGGGCCTCTCTGAAATATGCGTCCACTGCGTAGTTAGCCTTACGCTCTCGTTTGGGTGGCTCGATCCAGCTTCCCAAGGGCATTATCTTCTGCTTCTCTCGGTAATCCTCACCTACACACATTCATATCAATCATAAAATGTCCTCGCCCACGATACAGGCTCAGCCAATTTTTCGAACTAAAACTTTAGTAACCAAGAAAGTTCATCTGGTGTCATCATCATTCAGCCACAAGAAGTCCACTGCTGGACATAGGCCTCCTCCATGGATTTCCAAAAAGACCGGTTGGAAGCGGCTTGCATCCAGCGTCATCCTGCCACTTGGATGAGGTCATCTGTCCATGTTGTGGCTGGTCGTCCTACGCTGCGCTTGCCGATATGTGGTCTCTATTCGAGAACTTTTCGGCCCCGGTGTAAGTTAATAATATGATTGTTATATTTTTTTAAATTTAAACCAAGATTAATCATAATTAATCCACATGCATGCAACATAATTCGTTTGTGAAATAAATAATTTTTACTTTAATAATAAGATCCACACAAGACATTCTGTTATCTACTTCTTTTGACATCTTGTATACTGTAACTCTGTTTTATTATAATAAATATTCTTATCTTTTAACTGCGAAAAAGAACAAAATATTTAGCAAAGATTCATTGGCGGCCTTTTGCTAATGAGCCATTTACTAATAAAACTGTTAATTATTATTAAGAGATGATCTGGCTTGAAGAACCAATAATTCCATAAAACCGATTGTAACTGTGGCCATAGAAATCAATCATTTCTACATCGAGATCCCAAGAAATGGATCTAAATTATCTACACAGGATTATTTTTTTAATCGAGATGGTTAATTATTATTAAGAGATGATCTGGCTTGAAGAACCAATAATTCCATAAAACCGATTGTAACTGTGGCCATAGAAATCAATCATTTCTACATCGAGATCCCAAGAAATGGATCTAAATTATCTACACAGGATTATTTTTTTAATCATCTCATCATTTTAAACCTCAGTTTTTAACAGACTTCAAAAAAGAAGGTGGTTCTCAATTCATCGGGTTTTTTTATGTATGTTCCTTGATTACTTGAAGACGCGTGGACCAATTTGGAATGTTTTTTGTTTGAAAGGGTAGACTTCACAGGTGGTCCCATATTCACCAAGTCAGGATGTGACGATGGAATCCTGGAGTAATCGAGGAAACTCTTCAAATTTGAAAGGCACTCTTGAAGCGATTTGGGTGTCTTTTTATAGTGACTCGTGCATTTGCTTTCGTAAAAAAAAAATATAGCGGAGTCGTAGTGATATTCACAAAAAAATTGAGGTTTTAAATAAAAACCGACTTCAAAACACTACAGCACAAAAAACAAAGAAATATATTTTGGAGTCGGTGCTGGTCTTGTAACTTGGCACTGACTCCAAACTATACTTCTACAATACCTACATCGAATTTAAAGGTCATATTCGTTTAAATTATTTCTCTGTTTTTAGTGCTGTAGTGTTTTAAAGTCGGTTTTAATTTTTATTTAGAAAAACTTTTTACTACTTTTTTCTCTGATTGATATTCAGAAATCTTATATTTAATCATATTCAAAAAAATACCTTCAAACTGATACACTGAGTCAGTAGCACCAGGTGTGTCCATAGAGAAAGCCCTTAACGAAGACTCCCCTAAACTCTCCAACTTTTGCTTCAACTCCTCTGTCTGTTGAAAAAAAATACTCATTATATTCCTTTTGTTGCACCAACCCGTGCTGAGGACAACTTTAGCCTCTAAACAGGTTTTTAAGGAATACTCAGTACATACATGAAACTCGTGTAATTAAACATAAGAAACAAATTAACCAACGAGGAGGCTCTATTCATGAGCTAAATAGATGGATAAACTCAGAAAAACAGCAACTGTCATACCTTGGTTTCTCCCTTGGCCAAAATTGTGTCAATATCTTCATCAGTGATTTCAGAGTCTTTGGAAGAGAACACGTGGTTGGCTCCGTGCCGGATCATATTAAGCATTTCATCCTTATTGAGCTGGTTCTTTTGATCCACTAGTCGTCCTTGCTGGATGACCAGTTTGTCTAGGCGCAGTTTCACTTCGGCCCTTTCAACAATCTTCTCCTCCACTGTATTTTCCGTAATCAGTCTAAATACGCGGACCTAAAAATAAGCATTAGTGTTTGGAAAGTCTTGGACCTAACGCTTTCGCTGGAGTTGCAAGTAGAATCAAATGTGTATCATGCAGTCTATCTCACATACAAAGAATTAGTAGCATTTATACAAAAATCATTCATGTAGTTTCAGATATATCACCTGTTTCAGTTGACCAATACGATGGGCTCTGTCCATGGCTTGCAAGTCCATCTGAGGATTCCAATCGGAATCGTAAATGATGACGACATCGGCCGAGGTCAAGTTGATGCCGAGACCTCCGGCGCGGGTAGACAACATAAAAACGAACTTCTCGCTCCCTGGCGCGTTGTATTCCTCAATTTGCCTGTTTCTGTCCTCGTGGGGCGTTTGTCCGTCCAGGCGGCAATACTGGAAACACAAACGCGTAACGAATAATTGAAAAACCTCAACGTGAGCGCATAAACATATCAGCTGTTCTGACCCTATATTACGCGCACCAAATCCTAAGCGATTCTAATCGTCTAACTGTCAAATTAGTATGGAATTTGACAGTTAGACGATTGGAATCGCTCAGGATTTGGTGCGCGTAATTAGGCCACTGAGCAGCAAGAGAATATCGCATGTATGTTCTATGTGCTTCTGTGGAACCTATACGAAAAGAAACCGGAATTTTTTTTACTACGGATGACCAGGGGCGAAAAATTATTGGAAAAACATTTGGATTTTTATGCTTTGATTTTTCAAGTCCTTTTGGAGTCTGTTGTCTGCGTTGTACCAAGATGCATTTGTTATCATACATTTTATTATTATTAGCTTAATTCCGAATTCACTTACTTGTTTTTACTCACCATGACAAAACTCTGCAAATCGGAGCGAAACCTGGCCGGACTCTTCCGACAAAGTAAATAAAGTTTACTTATGTGCAATAAACGTATTAATAATATTATTACTATATTATTATTAATACGTTTATTGCACACAAGTAAACTTTACAATGACATATCGGCGGACTTAATGCTAAAAGCATTTCTACCCGTCAACCACAGGAGGTTTATGAAAATAACTGTTAGGCATACGGAAATGTGAATGGAAAATGGAAAGGGAAAACACAAATAGATAAATAGACTGGAAGCATTGAAGAATTTCCAGTTTGATCACCTTGTATTGTTTCCAGTGGCAGTAATCTTCGAGAATGTCTAACATTCTAGTCATCTGCGAGAAGATGAGCACTCTGGAGTCCTGCTCCTTTAGTTTGGGCAGCAGCTTGTCAAGGATGGACAACTTGCCACAGTTGTAGACGAGGTGCTCATCAGTTGTGTAGGGAGGGCCGGGCTCTGCGCCGTCGAACAAGTAAGGGTGGTTGCAGCACTTGCGGAGCTGCATCAGGATATTTTGAAGTCGCATCTTCTCAACCTTTCCTGCACCATTCACTGTAAATTAGATAAAAAACACTGTTTACAATGAGGTAACTATCCTAAAGTACAGATTGTTTCACAATTGGCAATTGTTAGCTACACTGGCCTATCAAATGTAACACAGAGTTACAGTCATACAAGAAAAGGTGACCCAGAGTATTTCATCATCATCATCAGCCATTTGACGCCCACTGCAGGACATAGGCCTCCTTCTTGGTTTTATAACCATGAGGGGTTTTGCCATAATCGCCACGCTTGGCAGGCGGGTTGGCGATCGCAGTATGAGGTGGAAATCTCAGGAAGACGCTGCTGCCCGTCTCCTGGTAATTGGTTTCCTTAGTCGCCTTCTACGACATCCACGGAAGGAAATGGAGTGACACTATTCTTAATCTGGCACCACACGGATTGAGCGGCACCAGTGTATTTAGGATCAACCAATTTCATAACTCAACAACTCTTCTAGTAAACATATCTCATGGTATCAAGTTTTTAAACCAATTTGTGACGAAAATAAATTACAATATCAGTGATAGTACTAACCAACATCAATATCCTTCATCAACACCTTTGTGTACCAATCTCTCTGCATTTTACTGAGTCCAAGGTAGACTTTGACCTCCTTTTTAGGCTTCAGTTTTTTCTCCACTTCAGACTTGAGACGTCTGAGCAAGAATGGCCTCAGCACAGCATGTAAACGCGACACCAACTGGTTATCACCTAGAGCTGCATTTGTGTTGAACCAGGAGTCAAAATCCTAAAAAGAATTCAATTGAACAAATTTGCACAATAGGCACTGCCTAATTTCTTTATAAAGTAGATAAAAATAAACTTACATCGGAACTATTAAAGACATCAGGTAGTAAAAAATTAAGCAGTGCCCAAAGCTCGTGAAGGTTGTTTTGTAAAGGAGTACCAGTCAAGAGCAGCCTATTCATGCTCTTGAACTCTCTAAGCAACTCTGACAATTTAGATTTTTCATTTTTAATGCGATGGGCCTCATCGATGACCATGTATCTCCAGGTAAACTTTTTGAACACTGATCGTTCCCTTATGATCATTTCATAGGAAGTGATGCAGACATCCCAATTACCAGGCATTAAAGTTTCACGGATGAAGGTATTCTGTGAAGTTAAGAATTTTATTAAAAACTTAACTAGTCTGAACCCAATTTTATAAGACAGTTAAAAAAACAATTAAAGTTGCAGGCACCATCAATTGGTGGTTAATTAAACCTCTTAACCTCCTCAGTCCTGGCCTTGAAAATAACAATCGAAATCCATTGTTATTTTCAAGGTCAGGACTGAGGAGGTTAAAATAATCATAGTGTAATTTATATATCAGGTTTCTTATTTCTTACCCTGGTTTCTTGGTCACCAATAAGACAAACTGCTGTTAAAGATGGGCACCATTTTTTGAATTCATTCATCCAATTTGTTAGTGTGGATTTTGGCACTATGACAATGTGGGGGCCAGGAATGTTTCTAAAAAAAATATTTTCTTCACTCAGGCATTTGTAACTTAATAATTGTATGAAATGCATAACTCCAAAAAAATTACACTTACTTGAAGTTCTTCATGTATCCAAGTAGGGAGATAGTCTGTAGAGTTTTCCCCAAACCCATCTCATCAGCCAAGATACCATTAATACCATTTTCATACAGAGAAATCATCCAGTTGAGGCCCCTAACTTGGTAATCTCGCATCTCTCCATTCTTGATGTAATGAGGTGAGGATTCAAAGCGGAATATACTTTTCGGCTTGATATTGTTTTCTGCCAACAGTTCCTCATCCTCTTCTTGTTCAGTTTTACGGTGGCGGTGACTTAAAAGAAAAAATTATGTATTTAATCATTTATGTGTGTCATAATTTGTAATAATGCTTATGTATAACATGCACTGAATGACATAGGCAAGGGACTGAGAGGGTTGTTGTAATAGGGAAAAGGCCTATGCCTAGCAGCACCACACAGAATCTGCTTCGCTTTTGTCTGAGTGCACACAAAAAATAAAGGGTTAAATATTCCTTAAATTAATGAGATGATGGATATTCTGATAGGGATCCGAATAAATGACCTAGGATGAGGACAAGGTGATACAGAATATTGCTTTTTATATTTTACAATAGTTTATAAATAGTATACAGGTAAATAAAAGCTTAATGAAATTAAATATCATCACTTAGCAAACAACACCCACACAAGTCATTTTTCCCTACACGGTTACTGCGGTGTTCCATAGAAAAACAATTCGCGCGGTGTCACGATTTTTTTAAATAACGGCCGCTGAGCCTTATGAATGCTTGAATATTATGTTTTGATCGATTCACACTTAAAATCTGCACACAATGGCATTCCATTTCAAAACCGCCAAATTTCGACATGAGCGGTGTTGTTTGCTAAGCGATAATGCTTAAGCGACGATCTTACTCTGCAGCACTTGAACTTTCCTCTTTGTTCTTTTTGGGCCGACCAGCTTTTGCTTTAGGAGGACTGTTTCCGCTCTTGGGGACATTTGTCATAAAATGGGAGAAGATTTCAGTTTGTTTCAGTAAAAAATCGAATCTCTTAGAACGGTCAGTCTCGATCTTGCTTTCGAAGTCGCCTTCTTTACCTCTGGACGATGTAGTATCGCTTGACGAGCCATTCTGAGAGATAAAGTTAGAAACACTCAAGTGAAGGGTTGGTGGGTAAAGAAGGCAGTAGCTACTTCTTAGGAGAAAGCTTGTGTCACACCAAAAATATGGAAACAGCGCAATACTAAAACGCCTAAAATATGATACAACGTTGACAAAAATTATGCACTGAGGAGCGACGGATCCTTGGTTGGCAGAGGTTTGTCATACTCACAGAATTTTCACCTACATCTGCAACATCCATAGCCTCCTCTGTATGAGACATTTTGTGATCAATAATTACACACTAAAGAAGATCACAAAAACGTAACACCTATTCAATTCAATGACAACATTCTCTAATGATAGTAATCTATGCTAATGATGAAAACCCGGCGCGAAAAACAAGAGACGGCCAGTTTATAAAATATGGCGTCAATACCTATGTGTTCTGTGTCAATACCACAGAGTAGTGTGACCATCTCAAAAGTGAAGAATCTGCCACACGCTGGGCCAAAAATCTGCCAAACATGACGTCAACAAATGCCAAAATACAAGGAAATCGTCCAGTCCAAATAAAAAAAAAAAAAAAAAAAATAGGCTCGTGACAGCAACACCGAGGAAGAGCTCAGACTAAAATAGAGCATGGATACCGGTTTTCGGTAATACCGAAAAACCGGAATACCGGACAGAATATTCAAATTTGAAAAACCGGGTTTTCGATAGTTTCGGTATTACTATACCCAGATTCTAGACGCGCTGTTCGATTCTACATCCATATAATAACTTCATAACGTAAAACATTGGGACTTTTCTAGATTTCCAATCTGGTTTTACGATTTTCTAGGGTTTTGGACAGTCAAATGTTTAACACTCACCTTAAAGATAGTTTCGAATTAACTGATGGGTACTATTTAAAATCACAGTTCGTTCCTGTAAATTACGGTGTCCCACAAGAAACTAGTGTTGGTCTCCTGCTCTATGTGGTGTACCTACGGTACAGTAGTGACATTATACAGTATTGTAAGTAACTGTAAGTATCTTCACCAGCCACCAAGTTAAAGATATTAGTGACAATGGGCATTGTCCTAAATATTGTTTTTGAATTTAGAACGCGACGTTAACCGCCGCGGGAGATGACAATTTGTTTTAAAGGTATAAGTTCATATAACATTCACTGATTTCTTGTATCTTTGTGAACAAGTGTGTGACTAATTCGACCTTCTAACGTTCGTTCAACACGTGAATGAAAGTAAACCTACTTTAAACCTTAAACCTATTTTAAATAAAAAATGTCAAGATATTGACATTTCGGTATTCCGTAAAAAACAAATATAATTATTTTTTCTTACGTTTGCATAGATAAGGAGTCTTTTAAGTTTTGTTTGTTTAAAGAGTTTTTGTATCGAGTCATGGTATCACTAGAAACTGACAGCTCGTAGGATATCAGTTGACGTACTTCCGTGCGTGAGGTACTTCAGATTACGTAGGCTCCGATTCTTTTTTTTTTTCGCTTTAAAAATTTGTTAAAGGAGCCCCAATCGAAATATTCAGCCTAGGCTCTCAAAATTAGTTATATTCTCGAAAAAATATATAAATACAAAACTTATTTTTTGAAGGACAATGGCCGTTCTTTCGGTTTGCTTTAGCAATAGTGCAAAGAGTCCGAGCAAGAGAAATATAATTATGAACACAAAATAAATTTGTGTCTTTTAAATATTCTAATACTATCATGTTGAGTTCAGTTTTCTCTCGGACTTATTGTATTTGCTCAAGAAAATTTAGCTTACTTTAATTAGTAGAATAGAGTTAATTTGACAAATTGAACTGATGATGTGGGGAAAACTCAGTGGGACAAAACGTAGAGGCCACATAAATCAACTATTTCACAATCATCAGTCTATGTTATTTTAACAAAAATATCATCAATACTGAAAAAATACCGAAATACCGGAATTCCGGTATTTCAAATGTTGATATCGAAAAAATACCGGTTTTAGAAACAGGGTCCGGTAGTCCATGCTCTAGACTAAAATCACCTAAAATTAGAAGAATGGAAAAGGAAAACTAATGAAAACACAATTGCGTTTCGCCGGCTTAAGCCTGATCGGCCCAGCACGACCAATCCACCGGTTTGGTAAGGTTGTTTCCAAGTAGTTGCGCACTTCCCTAGCGTAGTGGCATGGAGCGCCATCTTGTTGGAATATTAGATTCTTTCGTATCTCTAGGTATCTCTAGTTTTTAAGATTAGTTTGGAGCTCCAGAACCAGGCATAAGTATTTTATTTTTTTTTTTGAAATTTTTGGTATCCCAACTAAAAACTGCGATTTCAAACTTTGGGTCCAAAATTAACTTCATTATTGTTCGAATGTACAGGTTTTCTTTATTGGATATGAAAAAAGGCTTAATACTGATTATAATTACAGAAAAAATAAAAGCCAAAAAGTATTTTTGGTTCTTTTTAACGAACGAATCTCTAAATTTTCGAAAAAAAATCATAACTCAAAAATTATCAATAATCGCTGAACATACATGGGGGTGTTTTGGATAGGTCTCGGTACGGGCTATCTAAAAATAAAAATAACGTCACCCAATTGGCCACCCTGTGGCCAAAATAATATGCTTAATATTATTTTTAATGCAAAATTAAAAATAATTTTAGGATGATTGAAGATGACTATATTGAACATTAAAACCAATACAAGTTCACTTGGTATCTTTCGAAACTGCCATCTTAGTAAATCGTCAGCATAATCTGCAACAGCTAAAATTTTGGAACCAAATCTGCCAAAATGACAGAAATCTGCCACAAATGGTCACACTGGACAGACTACAAGACATTACAGATGGCGCCACTGAGATTTGCCCCGGCAATGTTTTGTTTTGTACTATGTGTTGTTTATTTTCGTATTTTTTCATAGAAATTGAACATAAAAACGTCATGAAATTCTTTTCACTAAAAAAAAAGGGAAAGCTATAGTGTATACCAAAACTGAAATCGCAAAGTTTTGTAAACCGCGAAAGTAATAAAGACCGTAATACAAAGGTAACCTCAAAAATATTTTTTAAACATTTCTTGCAGAAATAATCGCATGTAATACCTTTATTTAACCCTTAATAAGGCAAAGGGAAATTATTTCCCACCACGACGTTTTTTTTTAAAGTAAAATATTGTCTACAAATCATTTGCAGTGAACGAATGAACCACTTACCACAGATTATTAGGACTTTTTTTTCTTTTCCTGGCAAAACTTTTTGCTTATTGGCAACCTTTGACTTATTTTTTTTATGTCAAAGAGTCGGTGGGAGAATTTTGAGTAAACAAAGCGGTGATTTTTCTGACAGTCTGAAGAAAAAACGAGTTTTTGTTCTACAAAAAATCCTGTAAGAACAATTTGATTGCTCTGGTAAAAGGTCTATTCTGATGGTGTTTTATGTGTGTTTTCAAAGGCAATGTAATAAACCATAAACTCAAAAATTGCAAATTTATAGGTGGGAAATTATTTCCCCTTGCCCGATAAGTTCATGATTTTTTTTATTGCTCTAGCTACTGCACCCGACTTCGTTTGCATTTATTTGGTGTTTTGTTTTTGCCAATAGTTGAGGAGGTGAATATCAAAAGGTACTTTTGTCCACCATTTGGTTAAAAGTGTTTTTTTTCAAAAATCGCACCTCCATGATAATCTGCACGTCTAGTGTAGTCCAATTGGTTCAAAATGTGATCACGTCCTATACTTACGGAGGCCTAAACATGACCATTATATTCAAAAAGTGAACATGTCCGCGCGCGCATGGTAAGAGGTTTTGTTTATTGTTCAAAAAGTAATCATGTCCCTTATATTTTTTCATTGTTCTGAACAAAAAGTATACGCGTCCCAAGAATCAACGAAATAAAAAAATTACTTTAATAAACTAGGCTGCATGGGCCTAAATCTTTACCTTTACGTTTTCCAATAAAAAAAACTTTATAGTCTGTGACAGTTTTCGCTGTTTTCGATAAAAAAAACAACCAACGGGTAAAGGAAAAAACGGGTAGATTACGATCTTGTGTTTGAAATAATACCGAGTTGAGTTATTTATTTCGCCCAGGTTTTTAGCTTTTTATATCATCATCAGCCATTTGACGCCCACTGCAGAAAATAGGCCTCCCTCGTGGTTTTCATAACCATGAGGGGTTTTGCCATAATCGCCACGCTTGGTAGGCGGGTTGGCGATCGCAGGATGCGGTTGGAATCTCAGGAAGACGCTGCTGCCCGTCTCCGTTTTTATATGTTTATGTTTAAATAATTTAAAGGAACTACCCATAAACAAAAGGACACTAAATACAGAAAAAAGGAAAGATGTGATCAAACTTTTGGAAAAACAGTTCGGGCAAGATTGGATACATCAAAATGATTTAAAGTGGTACAAAGATATTCTCCTAGAAGAAGGTGAAGATGTTGCAATGGAAGAGACTCTCGAAGAATATGACTGTTTGGAGCCCGATGTAGGGTTACATATTTAATATTAGATTTTAAGGGGCTTACTTAGTTTGTAATAAAAATATGTAAATTAACATATTGTTTTATTATTATCGCCAAAACACTTTCATCAAAAAGTGACATGTCCAATTATCATTATTTCAAAAGGTGACATGTCCTTTATCTATTGCTTCAAAAGGTGACGTGTCCATAGGTCCGTGTCAAAAGGTGACATGTCCATTTGTTTTTTTTTTTTATCTCTGTAGTTTTTCGACAAAAATCCCTAGATTTTTCTTATTAAGAGATAAAATTTATTTTCTACAACATATAATTTTTTCAAGCAAATATGTCTTTAGATTTCAAAATTAGGAGGTTTTTTTTCATTTCTGTAAAAAAATTAACGGCGGACGTGTCTCCTTTTGATAATCACCTCCTCAGTTGTCAGACACAATTTTTTTGTTGGTGGCAAGCACTTGCATTTATTATTCATCTCACATGTTTATTTCTTCTATTTATTCGTTCTAATGTTTCACATTTTTATCTCTGTCGCACGCTTTTTTATTTACCTTAATTTTTTCCTAGTTTTATAAGCGTAATAAAACATTATTATTATTCTAAATTGTTTTAATCTTCTAGTTTACACAAATTTTAATAATTTTACAAAAAATGTAAACCAAACCACGGGCTAGTGCTTGTATATGGAAATACTGAAACTGAGGCTAAAAGTACAAAACCTAATCAGGCAAAGGGATATTATTTCCCACCCAAAAACCTAATGCGTAAACCTAATCGGGCAAAGGGATATTATTTCCCACCCAAAAAAAAGCTACTCCCCCCATGAAAACCCCCCCTTTTTTATATTTTTTCATATTCTAGAGTATCAACTTACCCTAAATCAATTTCAACTTTTTCTCTAACTAGCCTACTGGCTCGCGCCTTATTAAGGGTTAAATAACTCTTCAGTGGCTGATTTATTGATTATAAAGTGTAATATGTTAAATTTACTTATGAAAGTTACTCAGAAACACCGGAAATCGTTTTAAAATTACCCACACTAGGTATGTACCATATAAACTTACATGCCACCATTTTAATGCGTGTATTAAGAAAAAAAAAGTAAATTTTGAGAGTTGAAATAAAATCATGAAAATTAAAATTTTGAAAATAGTAAATAGTCATAGATATAATCATAGTATAAAAACTTATTAGTATTTACATTTGACAGAGGCTGAAGTGTTGAAAAAATGCATTTCAGATTTTATCGCTTTACCGCGTTTCCTAATGTTGCGGACTTCATTTAATCATTTAAAATATTAATGCGGTTACCAAGGTTGTCAGTTTTGACCGTAAACACAAGTCTCAATTAGAGAAGACTGGTCTCAACATCAATTTAAAATTAATCTTTGAACGGGTATCATTAACGGGCAAATAATAGGCCCGTTCGAACTTTTAAAAATACTCAACGGAAAAAGATAATAAATTTATCTACAAAACGATCTAGGTACCGCAGTTATTGGCCGATCTTGACCCAGTAGAATTGCGGGAAGAATTGTGAATTCAGAATGATGGCCGCCCAGCTTACTACGCAGTCATTGTGCGGCATCATCTTAACGCTGCATACCCAAATAGATGGATTGGACGCTCAGGGCGCATCTTGTGGCCACCTCACTCACAAAACCTCAATCCTCTGGATTTTTTTTTACTGGGGATGTCTCAAAGAAAAGGTCTACAAAGCGCCTTCAAGTAGATCGTCAATGTTGAGTAGCTACGATAGCGCATCCAGCTGAAGAAATAAACGCCGGCGACTTTACCTGGCGTCTAAAGCAATCCTCGAGGAACGAGTATTTTGTTACTAAAATTTTGTAAAACAAAAATTTTACAAGAAATATATGTGTGTATTAAAATAGTGAATCTTTTCACATTATGCGCTTTATGACTTTCAAATCTAATAAATCATTTTTAGTTTTAAACTACTTATGTTTAGCTTACATAGCATAACTCAGGTTTCCTCACGATGTTTTTCTTCACAGTTAGCGAGTGGTATTGCTAGTATAACTTCACAAATGTACATAACTTAGAAAACACAATGTTCTACTAGGCACCAGTGTAGTACATTTTTTTTTTAAACTAAACTAAACTTTTAAACAAACTATATTACAAAACCTGTATTGAAATTGTGGCATGCGTACTTAAGGCTAGAAAAGAAAAACAGATTAAAAAAGACTGTAAATTATGGAAAATACAGCTACTCCAAGAACGAAGATAAACGAAGAAAAAGGTAGATTTTTGAATATACAAAAAATATATATTTTTGTACGTATGGGTAAAATGGTAAAACTGGTAAAAATTTGGGTATGTTGTTGGTAACTAGAGTCTGGCAAACGAAATTATCATTAGCTATACTAGGGAAAAAAAAAGATTTGATACTTGTTTAGAAGGTAAGTATTTATATTTTATGCTGCGTCTTCAAGAATACAAAGGATTTTGTTGCTGCTTAGGCATATTGAATTTTTTATACTCTCCAGGAGACAGATTTTTGCTAGGGACAGGTAAAAAACTTATCATTTATTAATTTATTTATATGAAACGCCACACCAATGGCTATCCTAGATAATATTACAGAATACAATATTAGATTACGGTGCAGCCAGGATTCGCCACTTATAGACATGCACAGCAGTACATACCAATTTTTATCTTAAACAAAAATTTCGAAAAATAACATCACAAAAATAAAAATTGTCTAAATTGTGTTATTTACAATCTAGACAATTAAATAAAATTTAAATTCATCATATTGAACCACATTGAACAATAGTTAGTATGATATTGCCCTCTATTTATCGGCAACTAGGTAGTCTTCTTATAGGGGAGGCGGGGCACAATGATACAAGGGGCACATTGATGCACCAAGAGTATATCATAATAGACTAAATGTATCCGAGTGGCCCTATCACTAAAAAGTGTCTATACATATGTGTGAGTGCAACAGCCGAGACCGCGCGCCCGACCAGTTAGCCGTTGGTATTTGACATGAAAGAACGTGTTTTTAGTGCAGCAAACTAAAAAAATAATTCTAAATTAGAAGTGTTTTGGCGATTGTCTGTGGTATCACGTAAATATATCTATACAAACTTAAGTTAAGACATCCAGGACTACGAGTTATTAGCTTTTTTTGGAATTTTTAAAGCGATTTAATTTGTAGTCTTCAATTTTTTAAATAAATCTGTTGCGGCACATTAATACAGTAATACTTGGCCCCAATACTGCATGAATCTGCCCTAATAGTGTATTTAAGTGCCCCCAAATACTTTCATCTCATATTATGGTCTTCTGTGTTCTCCATAAAATGGTGCGTACTTACAAAACAAAGACTGATTGAATATAGACGAAAAAAAGATTAAGACTGCAATGTCCGAAGTAATCTTAACTCGAAGTAATCTCTCAGTCGAAGTAACATCAAGGATATTGTCTATCCGAAAAGCAGCTCCGAAGTACGGTATCAAACGAGGTACAATGCAACATCGCCTTGAAAAGTTTCGAAAATCTCATGAAGATTTTTCAGATTACTTCATATGGATCTATGTAGTACCTACACTGTGGCTCAAGTTTTCACAACAGAACAAGAGAAGGTATTTACAGAGTATGAACCAAAAGACATCTAGGAAGAGAATTGAGTAAAGAAAATCCAGGGTTTATACTGGAAAACCAGAAAAAGATAGATTACAAATGTTACACGCGGAAAAGAAAATAGAACGACAAATCAAATTAATAAAACAGAAAGCGAAAGAACTAAAAACGGCAAAGAATTTATTGGGTCCTACAGAAACTAAACAACCTAAAATTTAACCTCGCAAAATCCATTTATTTACGCAATAAATATAAATAATCAGCCAACAAGTATCAAAATTATACAGTTACAGTGGTAACTGTTACAACTGTTACAGTTGTCCGACAGCACTGACAGTTATTTAGTGGTGCCATGTACAGACTAAAAAAATTCAGGTCACGCTTTCGTTTGCCACACTACCTAGTATATCATCCCCTTAAGCTTGGACCACTATTAACGCCGTAGGTACGCTATTTAAAATTTAAACTCGCAAAATCCATTTATCTACGCAATAAATATAAATAATCAGCCAACAAGCATCAAAATTATAAAGTTACAATAGTAACAGTTGTCCGACAGCACTGACAGTTATTTAGTGGTGTCATGTAAAGACTAAAGAAAATTTCAGGTCACGCTTTCGTTTGCCACACTCTACCTAGTATAAGCAGCCTATATACGTCCCACTGCAGGGCACAGGCCTTCTCTCAGGGAGAGAGTGTGGGCTTAATCACCACGCGTGCCCACCGCGGACTGGCGATTTCAAGCGCTGAGGTATATGAATAGCTCAGACACTCAGGTTTCCGCACAATGTTTTCCTTCACCGTTAGCGGAAGTATTGCTACTATAACTTCACAAATGTACTTACAAAACTTAGAAAACAAAGTCATAGGTAAATGCCCGCACTGGGAATCGAACCTGGGTCTCCCGCTTCCGAGTCCAATGTTCTACCCACTAGGCTACCACCGCTAGTATATCATCCCCTTAATTAACCCTTAATCGGCCATAGGACAATTATTTCCCACCACAAAATGGGCGATAAATAATTTTTTATTCTTTTTTCTGTTGGAGCTACGCAAAAATAAATTGAACGCATCTTTAGATCGATACTTTTTTTAATGTATTTTATGGCAACACTTATTCTTAAACGTCATCGCTGCATGTCAATCGGTATTCAAAGTGAACCGTTAATTTTTCACGTACATTTGCTCCCCGAATTTGAATCTGTTTTTGGTACTACATCAAGGAAAATACCTGTATACACAATATGTTACTGGATATAGGGAAATTATTTCCCACAAAAAAACCCCTAACGGTTATAGGGAAATTATTTCCCATCGTCAAAAAAAACCACTTCCCAACATTCAATAATTCTAATTTAGTGTTTTTATTTAATTTTAAGAAGCCAATATTCTAATACAAAAAAATTAACTTGATTGGAGCCATGGCCGTTTAAGGGTTAACGCCATAGGTAGGTACGCTATTTATAGTAGTTTTGATACTGTTGCATAATAATGGTTCTTATAACACGAGTGTGTTTTAAAAAAACGAGCCGTAAGGGAGTTTTTTTTATAGTATCACACGAGTGTTATAAGACCAAGTTATGTAAAGTGTCATACACTACTTTATCTCATACTATAATACATAAAATAATATTGCAAATAAAACGCTGAATATCAACAAATTTATTTTTACTTTTAATAATTATTGATGTTCTGAATATTATAATTATGAAATTGAACTTGAATCGGACAGGAAGCGTTATTGGAGGTACTCGGAGAGGGTATGTTAATGTTGACCTCATTTCTGTAATTTTCAATACTGTTAACTAATTTATTTTAAAAACAGAACCAAACTTTGTTTAAGTATTGAAAAGGTTTTTTAAATGTAAAATGTTGGCGCCAAGGCGCAAACATCAATTGCGCATGCGTGTTGCGTCGCCCGCGGACTCGTTTATTGAAACCTTTTTTTTTAGAGTAGAGGTTTTACCTTCTGGTCCAGCTGGAGGTTGTATAGGTGTATCGTTATATTAAAATAGTAGTTTATGTGACTGTCACATAATGAGGGTTATTAAAACACGAGCGAGATTTTAAAAAACGAGCCTTGGCGAGTTTTTTAATAGCATTCGCGAGTGTTTTAATACCAAGTTATGTGCAGTCAATTCTTCAATACTTCTACAATACCTACATGTATAAATAATAGGGGTTAAAGTATGAAATTGCCGTTTTATTGCAATAGGTTCTTTGAATTGACATAGAATCTTCATGGTTTGAGGTTTTCGAATGAAACTTTTTTCAAATAGTTTCTATGATGTTCTTTTTTTGAAAAATGTGAAACATTTGAATATCGACTTTCAATTGTTTTTGTTATTCAATTTAGACAAGAAAGATGGATACTGCGAAAATTCGAGTGATTTTTGAATACGAGTTCCGACGCGGAACTAACGCGGCAGAAACAGCCCGCAATATCAATGCTGCGTTTGGAGAGGGGTCTACTAATGAACGCACCGTGCGATTTTGGTTTAAACGCTTTCGTGATGGAAATTTCGACTTAAAGAACGAGCCACGAGGAAGACCGCCCGCACAGGTGAATAACGATGAATTAAGAGAGATAGTGGAAGCCGACCCTAGTCAAACTACGCAGGAATTAGCGGCATGGTTTAATGTAACCTTACCCACAATATTGACTCACTTGCGTCAAATCAATAAAATACGAAAAATGGGTGCCTCATGATTTGACTGATCTGCAGAAAGAAACGCGTGTTGAAACTTGTGTTGCCTTGTTGAACCGGTACAGAAATGAAGGAATATTGGATCGAATTGTAACATGTGATGAAAAGTGGATTCTTTTTGATAACCGGAAAAGAAAAATGCAATGGCTGACCCCAGGTCAAATGCCACAACAGTGTCCTAAAGCAAAACTTACCAATAAAAAGGTAATGGTAACTGTTTGGTGGTCTCAGCATGGTGTTATTCACTATAGTTTTCTCCGATCTGGTCAAGCAATAACGGCAGATGTCTATTGTGCCGAACTCCGAACCATGTTGACAAAACTAGCAGTAAAACAGCCCCGACTCATGAATCGATCTTCACCATTATTGCTCCACGACAACGCGAGACCTCACACAGCACGAGAAACCATTTTGACCCTTCAGGAACTGCAGTTAGAAACCATTCGTCATCCTCCGTATTCACCAGACCTTGCTCCAACGTACTACCATTTTTTTCGTGATTTGGACAATTATCTACGTGACAAGAAGTTTTCTTCCCAGGAGGCAGTACAAAATGCTTTCACACAATTTGTGCAGTCTAGATCGTCGGAGTTCTATCGCAAAGGCATTAATGACCTTCCCATTAGATGGCAGCAATGTATAGATAATAATGGCAACTAGGTATTTTGATTAAATAAATTTGTAACAAATTTAAAAAATAAACAATTTAGATTTTCAGTACAAATCGGCAATTTCATACTTTAACCCCTAATACTTCTAATTATTTAAATTATTTCTAACTTTTTAGTGCTGTAGTTTTTCGAAGTCGCTTTTTATTTTTTAATCTTTGTATTATAGAATCGAGAATACATGGAAACACTGTCAATCACGTCCAAGAAAAAAAAGTCACTGAGCCGACCGGAAAATTCGGAAATACAAAAATCCACTCCACAGAGAATATAATCACTTGGTTACTACTCTTTGATAATTACTACGATCCACTCCGGACTCGTAATCACACCATTTTGTCACACCATGGTGTGACTACGTGTCCGAAGAGCATATTGATGGCCCACACTTGTGGTGCTACGTACCTATCTCAAAATAGGTCAGCAGCAGCACTTAATTACCCAGAGCCAGCCCATTGCATTGAACTGGGTAGATCTGAATAGATATCAATACTTCTGATAGGACAATTTAGTTATTGTTAATAAGAACCTTTAAGTAGTAGTCCCGCAGCATCATTTTATGCTAATAAAGCTGCTTCGTCTCCATACTGAAATAAAATTAAGAGAATTTATGTAGAAATAGTATGATTTTATGAGTAAGTATTATTGATAATTTTACAACGATTTTCGATGTTTCTGAGAAACTTTCTTAACCCTAGAAAGATAATCTTATTTAGATGCACGGAAAAGATATTAAAATTACTCCTTAGTTTTAAATGGCTATTATTTCAAAGATTATTTACTTAATTTGATGAACTATGGTGTGTATGTATTTCTCATATCAGTTTTAATAAAAATACAACATAATTATATATAAGTACTGTTTATTATTATTTAAAAAAGTAACGAAACATAAAGGCTATCGTTTTAAAGTAACAAAACATAGGAACCTCTTATAATTATGAAATCACATTTTTTAGACTAATCAGTGACACATTCGCCTCGGACCTCTTTATGACCTTATAATATTCAGTGCTGAAATTCGTCCTCGTCTTGATGCCGTTGTAGTAGACCAGGAATGTTTATTTTTACCTCTTATGCTAGGCCGAGACACGGTAATCAGATGACGAGAAGCTGTAGATGGGTGGTACTCGTTCAGCATTTCCTTCAGGCGGTAGACTGGATGCTATTGACTCTTGGTCCCTCTCCTCGTCGACGAATGCCTCCTCAACGTCACTCTGCACGTCGTCTTCGCTCAGATGGTCCTCGAGCTCGCTGTCAGGGTCGGCAGATGAAAGATCCTTATCGTTCTCTAAAAGAGTCGCCAGGATGCTTTCGTCTTGTAAATTCCGAATATCCATTGCGACCGGATATTCTATAATATTTATAAATATAAAATAAAGGTAAAACTATCGCTAAAACAAAGAAAAGTTACCAAAAAGAACCCTAATTGAAACGCATACAAACATCCTAAAAGTCACGTAAAAGATAATCATACGTCATTTTGACTCCAACACCGGTTGTATTTCGAAAACGGGAACACTTACTTTAGTGCCGCGACCGCCACTCGATAGCTCCGCCCGGCGACTGAAATGTCCGTAAAGCACTGCGCCGGATTCGCGCGAATTAGAGAGAGACAGCAATATTTCGAAACACACGGAGTCATTTTGACGTATATTATCTTTCTAGGGTTAAGTAAATTTAACATTTTACACTTTATAATCAATAAACCAGCAAAGAGGCATTTAATTAAAGTTATGCGATTATTTCTGCAAGAAATTATTAAAAAGATTTTTAAGGTTACCTTAGTATTACAGTCTGTATTCCTTTCGCGGTATAGAAAACATTGCTTTTTCAGTTTGGGTCCCTTTTTTAGTGAAAAAGCATTTCAATAATCGCACGTTTAAAAATAAACCGAAATAAGTCAAAACTTAAGGATTCTTACTTTTAATAATAAACTGAAGTAACTCCCCTCAAAGAATAGGTACAATCCGGGCGCCGAGCGAAACAAGGCATAATGGCCGATTTGGAAGATCACCCCTCTCTTTTTTACTAAAGCGCGCGACAACCCATTTCGTGAGATAGTGAGTCATTCAGTGATGCGACGAACACGGTGTTAGGTGGATGTACACTTTTTGTAACTACGACGTATTAAGACGAAATAGTTCAGTATATATGCAAACGCAGGTAAGATTATTACGATCCATTTATTACTAAACAAGCACGATTTCGTTTTATTTCATTTTAGTTGAAAACGGTGTTCTATCATTGCATGAAATATTTAGACATTTTACAGTTTATCTTTAAATTCACTTAAATAGATTATAAAAAATTGTGTTTTAGTTCAGTATAGTTTCAAATTAAAAATTAAAATCAGGGAGCAATACAGTCTCTTTACTATGAAATCTATAGTCAGGTATGAATAATATTTTTATTTGATTCTGTCTATCGTTTAAATGATCCAAAAGTCTAAAAGTACTGTTAAGATTATTACAGTATATTACAAAATCCCGTTTTGTTTTATTTTTTCAAATTAGTAATAAAATTAATTTATTGTTCAGTTTATAGTTCTGGTTTGAAGATGACGTCTTATGCATTGAGAAAGAAGCGGTGCCTAAATCTGATTACGTTGAGTACTGATAAAAATACGGACACAGGATTACAAACAAATTGTACGCCAGCTGAAACCAAAGTAAGTAATCATTTTATTAAAAAGTATTCAAATTATATTAACCATAAAAAATACCTTAGGTAAGGTATTTTGTACTATTTCAGAGTTTGTCCAATGAAAAAACTGATGAGCAGCATCCTGGGCCCGAAAGGTCTCCGCTGAAGGAACCCGTTTCTCCTCACAGAGAGTCTAGATCACCACAACCGCAGTCCAGATCACCCCGCAATGAGTCTAGATCACCCCGCAATGAGTCTAGATCACCCCGCCGGGAGTCTATACGCAGAGGCAGAAAATAAGTGCCAACAAAAAGAAGGACTTGAAAGAATTAATAGCGAAAGGTCTGATTCCATCTTATTACGCTGGATTTTATAACTCAATTTTTTACATTTGATAAGCATTTTTGGAGTAATTTTCTTGTATTTTTTAAGTATTAATCTAATTGTAACCAACAAGACTGATTCAGACTAACGGGTTAACCTACAGTTATGGTGATTTTAATTGTGATAATAATTATAATTGTTGTTTGTTACCTTATCTAGTTCAAGTTTCATAAGAAGCTTTCGTTTCATAGATTTTCTAATAAAGTTTAGTAAATTTAGATCTCAAAAAGCATTCGTGATGCTATTGACTGTTAAGTTTTAATTTGTATTTTTATTATAACATAATTAAAATGTTAATCATATTGATTAGTATGTGTAGTGAAGAACAGTTTACGCTATACTTACCAAATGCCTAAAATATCTTCTTCGACTAGCTTCTGGAGCCTTAGAATACACCCGAAAAAACTCTTCACTGTACTTATTTGTGCAAGTTCCTATTACGACTGATTACTTTAACTAAAACTATTATTAAGATAACCAAAGCAGTTTTGATAAAACTTTAAAACTAAACATTATTAAATATTAAAAAGAATAAAGACGTTTAACAAAATATTTCTGTATTTTAATTTTTACTTTAATACATAAGTGTAATATGCAACAAATTTACAAATAGACTTTATAACTTTTTAATAATAAACTGAATTATTATGGATTAGTTTGCAAAGATTTACAAAATGTATCATTTATTTTTATACTAAACAGGCATAAGTCGAAACTTTATAAAACAAATAAATTTCTTTAATTTTATATAAATAATTTCATTAAACTGGTTACTCAATTGTGTCCGCTATACATTTACCTACAATTATAGACCAAAAAAATAATGATAACACTAAAAACACGTAAGATACATCGAAACATTTTCAACAAGGCAGAGACTCAAAAACTTTGACAGCGATTTACCAAAAAATATACTTTTTGACTTATTTCGGTTTATTTTTAAACGAGCGTCATAACGTTTTCATGTCATGATTTCATGTTTGAATTTCCCTGGAAAATATCCGAAAACAAGCAACACTATAAAACAAAACAAACATTGTCGGGGCAAATCTCGGCGCCACCTGTAATTAGTTTCGTGTTGCCAATTCACCTGCCACAATCATACAGCCATCTTGCAAGGTACCTAAATATTTCGACGGGTTATACATCATGGTTTCACGTTTTTGAATAAAACCAATGTTGCGCTGTCCTTTATTGTCGCCGAATCAACGTTCACATCGTCACGCATGGCGCACAGAATGAACCACAGAACAGATAAAATCAAAGAGAATATAAGCAGGTAAAATATTTAAGTTAGAATTGCCCTAGCGCGTATTTTGTACGGGAACCGCTGTCGCCGCTTCACCCCCCACCGTTCTTTACTACTACTAATGTAAGCAATACGCACCAGTGCTGCCAACTCTGCTAAGCCAAAACGGGCTGCCACGGCTGCCAGGCCTTTGAAAAAGCGCTAGAAAGCGCTAAATAGCAACTGGAAATAAAGCGCCAAATCTGGCGCCAAATTAAAACTACCAATGCATTAATCGTACTTTAATTTGACGTTATGAGATAAAATAAACAGTCTGGGTGTGTCCGTCTCATACAACAAAATCAAATAACACAGTAAAATTAAAACAATACAAGCAAAATACAAAGTTGTCAATCAATTACGCCATTGTCAATACTGTCATCAGATTCGACTACTTCACCGTGAGACACTACGTTTGCTCTAGAACCAGACGAAGTAGATGTTTGGCCTTCGTCAATGTTTGATCTTATTTTAAATTTATATTTGTCTGTAGATGTAATTTTTTTCAAAACCGAGTCTGGCAGCTGATAATTTGCACAGTTACTTTTTTTGAAAGAAAGTCCATAGCGAACATGTAAGATAGCGTTTATTACGTCTAAGCCTAAAGAATTTCGCAGCTTAGTTTTGACCACATTCATGGTGCTGAACACTCTTTCAATATCAGCATTAGAGTGTGGTAAAGAAAACACCTTTGTAGCCAAGGAGAATATTTCTGTGTAAGGGCACACACCAGTGGCATCTTTGGTGTCCTTTACTTCACTCCAAAATACAGTGTCGTCTGTGCAAACCCATTGATGTAAAATAATTGTTCGCCATTGCTCGACA
Source organism: Yponomeuta evonymella (assembly GCA_963969515.1). Classification (NCBI taxonomy): domain Eukaryota; kingdom Metazoa; phylum Arthropoda; class Insecta; order Lepidoptera; family Yponomeutidae; genus Yponomeuta; species Yponomeuta evonymella. The sequence continues at coordinate 9,738,815 of OZ018342.1, read as the reverse complement.
ATGCGATCTATTTCTACGGATACATAACCGAAGCTTTCGCACAGGTTAACAATTTCTCCAATCGACCTTGTAGGTTTCAAGATGGTTGCAACAGAAAGACAGGTAGACATTTTAAATTTTCAGGCATTCTTTCTTGTAGTCGTGAAATCAACTTGATCACAAATTGCACACATCTTTGTTTGATAGCTTTCTTTTGATCGTTGGGCAGATTGCATTCCTGAAGCTGTGTCTCGAAAATGTAACCTAGATAAGGATTTGGAGAAATAAATCTTGTGACATCAATGTCCGAAGCTTTTTGCAAATGAATGTAATTTTAAAATTTTCATATTTTGTGTGTAATTATTGGTTGTTGCATGTACTGGTGTGTCTCTACTCTTCTTTAGCGCTTAATTCTATCAGATTAGGTTTCATTATTTACTTATGGCAATTTTATCGTAAATGCTTGTGATGAGTGTGTCAAAGTGGTTAAATGGTAAACTCGCCTCAAACTCAGACTGCAAAAAGTCATAAAACAAAACTTCGGTGTATTGTAGGTCGCAGTGTGCAAAAAATTTTACCTTTTAACGTCTGCCTATTTTTCTTTTTTGTTATGTTTATTTCATGTTGTTATTTCGCTTTGTGTGTGACTGTAGTTGCAAATAAATGTATTTGTAATAAAAAATGAAAGGTAAAAAATCCGAAATCCGTAAATTACCTAGTAGTTACAAATAAAATATTTCGGAAACTAGATTCCTATTTAACTATTTATATACCTACAAGTCTGTACTGAACCCTCGGTGCGCGATATTGACTCGCACTTAGCCGGTTTCTAAGAGGAATTAGATATTTCGTAATAAAAAAGTTGAAACAATATCGACCCCACGACAAACTGACCCAACACTATCGATAAGTTATTCCTTCGCTACTCTTTTAGGGGAGTACCACTGAATATTGTGAAGTCAATCGTTCACACAGACACACATGCTTTGCACTGCTCTTACATAATACGTTGGCGCAGCAATTATTAGCGTACAACACCGGCAATGTATACTTCAACTTGCGATATTTTTCACTATTGCTGGAAAACATACTCTTTTCAATATTTTCGATGAAATCACTCAAAATAAAGGTTTAATTTACTTACCGATGAACAGAAATCCCTTCATTGGCTAGACTAACGTCTCTGCTTCGAGCTCTGCAGGTGATAATTGCGCACGATGGCATTTTTACCTTTTTAGCAGTTTTTCTTCAGTAACATGCTCGGTAAGACTCCGTGGCCGACTGGGTATGTTTTTGCAAAATATGATCATTTGTACAAATTCGTGGCACGCGCGCCCCGCCTGCATGCGCTTTCTACCTTATTGCTATGTTCTGTGGAATGAACCAATCACAGAGTGATTTACTGTACAGCAAATCTTGCAATCATTTTATTGGTACAGACTAACAGACTAATCGAGAGGACAGGAGTGGATTTTGTAGAATACTTCTATGGTTTTTTTTTCTTAGTTTACTAACCAGTATTGTTTATTTTTTGAATAAGGCTGGCCGCACACGCACGGTTTCCTGATCAGGAATTCCGATTCGTAATTCCGTGAGTGTAGCGCATACATCCGGTTTTTCTTATTAGGTTTTTTTCTTGCCAGTATTTAGAGTGACATCTTCGTGAACACACGTTTGGACATGGATGACGAAACATTGATTGCCATTTCACTTTTACTAGTGCTATGTAAGAAAAAGCGGAATCGTCGTTATTGGGTACACCCATTGAACACTCAAAGAATTAAAGAGAGTCAATTCCATCACCCAATCCATATAAACCTCCTTACAAATCTGTTCCCATGCCAAATCTTTCACATCCCTGTTGTGATAATCCGGATTTTCAATATCCCATATGCATGAATATTTTTCAACCGCTAATATTAGATTTTCTGGTTCGCTCATTTTTAACGGAGTTTCATACAAAACCCGTCACTGAGCACGGCGCTCGCGCGGTTCTGAACGAAAATTTCCGTTCGTGTGCGGTAGGTAATACAAAATGTATAGACACGCTGCGTTCGGGATGACGTCATAAGTTTTTTTCCCTTTTGCCAACCCGAACGCGCGGCTTTCAATTCTGAATGACATTCGGTTATTTTTCCGTCCGGAAATTGTCAGTGTGTGCGCCTTGTTGAATATTTATATGAAAGACGTGCATTCGGGTTTCCGAATCTGAATTCCTGATCAGGAAACCGTGCGTGTGCGGCCAACTTAAGTAGGTACTTAATAAGTCAGTGTAATAAGTAGTATACATTCTTTTTTTTTAATTACTACCCATAATGTTATACTGATTAACTTTTATTGCATTTCCTTTGCTTGTTTAATTAATTTATTCAAATAGTCTAATCTGTCTCCATCGCTTCCAAGTGTAGACCAAACATTCCATTGAATCTGAAATAGAATAAAATGCACTTAGATGTTTTGATTGAAGATGGAAAATTAATGATCCACTAAAGCTTGTATTTACCAAAGCAGGATAGTATCCTAATTTTCTGAGCTCCAACATTTTCTTTTGATAAGGTCCTGTTGGAACCTCTGATCCCGTGATAATCGCGTTTCTTCCAGCAACCACAAGTACAATCCATTTATTATCAATATCAGGCAACCTCCGTATTTTGCCAAACTCTGAACTTGGAAAAATGTTAACTACTGGCTTTGGTGATCCTTCTTCATTGTCACATAAAATGATATCTGCAAAGGTATTACATTATCAATAAATATAAGGTTATTGAAAGAAGTTTGTCATTATTTGCTTTCAGCCAAGAAACAAAAGCATGCATTAGTTCTCCATTGACTGCCAACTACCCTAACTTGTTTCTAAAATTAAGTTTTCAGCAGTTGTATAGCAATTGTCACAAACATATATACTTGCCTCCCTTTTGATGGTGTGTTAAAATGTGGTCAGCTTTGACATACTCATGACCCCCACGGTTCTTTCTTAGGAGTCTCATAATGTCTAACATAATCCGGTCATTATAATTATAATTTGTTTTGCCTGCATAGCTTTCATCTGGTGCATAATCAGTGTACTTTTTTGCCATCACAACTATGGCTTTTGGACTAAGTTGTGTCACTCTATAATCATTGCAAAAAATTTCTACTGTGTTTTGTATAGACAGAATTTCTCTGCCGTATTGACTTGGATGAATTCCATATGTTTTTTCTAAAAATTTTGGATCCAAACATTTTGCTATAAGGTCCTCCGGATATATCTGTAGGTGACCCAAGTATGATACACAACATGCAAATGATCTTCCATATTTCATAATTTCAGACTCTCGAGCTGGATGCCTTAATTCTTCAATAATTTTTTCTAGGAAACATTCTTTACTTGTGGGCTTGTAATTAAATATACCAAATGTTAATGCCAACCTCTCAAGATCCTTTAATCTGGCATCTTTTATGCAGTTTCCAACAGATTCAGCAACTCTACTCAAACATTGTTCATGTAGTGTCAGTGTAGTTGTGCCCACTAACGCAATGTGCACTCGACCCATCACTGACAACCTTGGTACCTCTGGTTCCAGAGCACTCAACAACTTGTATAGGTCTCCACTATAGTCAATCTTAAGGGAATAGCGAATTATTTTTAGCAAAGCAGCAAGTGACACTTCATGTACATCTTTTGTATTTTCTATTACTTTTTTGATAATTTTGACTACCAAATCAGCATCCCTGATTGGAGTCCTACTTTTGAAAAATCCCATAGCCATGATTGCTAAGTCATCTAATGAAAATTCAGGGAACTTGTCATGAATCTGGACTTCTAGATTATGCATGTCAATAGGTGGTCTTCTTTGAAGTCCAATAAAAAATAATGTTTGCACTATTTGTGCTGTAGTCAATCGCTTCGCTCTAAATGCTAGCTTCAACAACAGTTTATTCATGAAATCACTCAACCGGACAATATTTAGTTTGTAAAAAAGAGCCGAAAACCTTAAGCTTTGATCAAAGCTCCACTTGTTTAGCTGTTTTAGACACGCATCATCTAATGCAGCCCAAACTTCTATATAGTTTCTGGTCTTAATGGATTCTACTGGTGGCCATAATGCAAATGCATGAAATAGTGTTTCCAGTTCTTTATCAGTCGCTAACTTTATATTATCAGTGAGGTTATCAATGTAACTATCGAATATTTTATTCGAAATACTCAAGCTCTTTTCGGTGCAGTATATACCAAGCCGTGGAAAGGTCTCAAAGAGCTTTTGCGGTGACATTTTAGACCAGTCTTCCCGCAGTATACTGTCAACCTCTTCCTTCGGCAGTGATTCATAGATATTATCGGAGGTAAGACTCATGGTATAGCCCTTATTTTCCATTAAGCTGTATGCATATCTATTTTCGTGCTCCATGTACAATTTCGTACATAATTTACGACTGTAGTGAACGTATCTCGATGGATTACGATTAAGAATTTTCACCGCACATATCGATGTAGCGTGGGTTATGTTTCGCATTACCTTTACCAAATTATTCATCGTGAGGTTGATTACAACAGGCACAGAACACCTATTACGACAATATTTGGGAATTGAAAGATTTATTTTCGTTGAAGGAGTTCAGACATTCGACATGTTTATAGGTTACTTTTATGTCAATGTCAAAAACTAACTGCTCTTTTTTTTTAAATCAGTTTGACCCACAGAATAAGGCTGTTGTGTTAATCTTGCTTTGATGCCGGATGTGATTTCAGATTAACTACACCACTACACCAGACCATAAACCAATCGCTATAAACTAACTTTGAACTTTGCGCACTGAAATGGGATGTACCTAGTAACTAAAAATGAGAAAAGAATGTTGCATTGGTTTGGACATGATGATGGAGAGGATGAAGGAAGAAAGATTAATGAAAGTAATAGGTAAATATGATATTCAATACAATGGTATTATCAAGTGATTGTCGGTAAAGGGCTGGTAAGCGACGTCCCAGGCGGACATGCGTCGACCAAATAGAGGATGTATTAGCGAAGGTTAAGATAAAAGTTTTCATGATTTTGAACAATTTTAATGAAATCAGAGTTACATATGATCATTCTGGCATTTCCCAATTGCTTTACCGGTCAATATTTAATATCACGATATTAAAGATACCTTTAAAATCGGAAGTGTCGTCGTCACTATTCAAAACTCAGATGTGATTCATTAATCTGAGATTCAAAAGTAACCGGTCGTTTGAAAGCGCGGGAAACCTTAAAGTTGGCGGGCGTATTTTTTTGGTGAAAATTTGTAATAAATATTTTAGCATAGGTTTTTAGGATCAGTTGTATATATTTCAGTAAAATTATTCTAGTATAGCATATATTTATTAAATTTATACATAGCTTCTTCATTACTGGTAAGTTTTTCATATTTTATTGTTCAGGCCCATGGAGGAACCACCCGATCCGGGGGGCACAGTCCCCCGGTCGGTTTTAACATAACTATACAGAACGAATCTACTGGAATGGATACTGATGGTTCCATCAGGTCCGAAAAAAGAAAGCGGTCTAGGGTGCAGCGCAAGGTCTGCAGACACTGCAATAAGAGGAGGAAGCAACACAAACACGGTTCCGATACTCTTAATGTATGCGGCTGCGACAGTGATGACTCAAGTAAAAAACCCGTTGCTGAAGTGAATATAGCAAAAACTCAGGATACCTCGTCCTGTATGGACGCAGTGTCCTCTGTGTCGTGTCATTCCTTACCCGCGATTCCGCCCCAACAGTCTTCACAGGTTGGCAGAACTCTTTACGAATCCACAGATGTGTCCCCGTTCGTAATTCACATTCAGAAAAATTCAACAGAAGCTTCACCCTTACCCACTCTCCACCCTGTCTCTTTTGGCCAATACCTAAAGAGACGTGGCTATAAAAATATAATTAATGGCAGCGTCAAACGCTTAAGTAGGAGCAAGCTTAGTCTTTCCTTTTCAGATTATAATGATGCCAATTCATTCATTGAAGACTCAGATTTAACAAAAAACAATTTCAAGGCTTTTATTCCCACCTGACGAGGATGGGCATTGTTCGAGGAGTTCCCTCAGAGTGGACACCAGAAGAAGTCCAAGAGAGTATATCTGTACCTATTGGTTGTGGAAAGGTTATTAAAGTGAGAGGTTTCAACTATAAAGTGCATGGTCCAGTACCTACATGGAAGCCTTCTCAGACAGTTGTTCTAACATTTGATGGACAAGTTTTGCCTAAACGGGTTTTTCTTTGTTATAATGCTCTCCCCGTTGAACTATACACATACCCAACAATCCAATGTTATAACTGTTGTCGCTTTGGACATACAAAAACTAAATGCAACTCGACACCTAGGTGCTACAAATGTACTAAAGATCACTCTGGTGGATCTTGCGATGTAGAGGTCAGCAATGCTTCATGCATTTCCTGCAAAGGAAATCATTTTGCCACCAATAAGTCTTGCCCTGAATATGATAGGCAGTCCAGGGTAAAACTTTATATGGCCCAGAACTGCGTATCATACTCTGAGGCCATAAGAATGCATCCGCCTGTCAGCAAATCCTACAGTGATGTCCTAATTTCTGCCCCTACCACCAGCTTTTCAACTCGGCCTGTGCCATCTTCACTTCCTTCTGAACAATCCCCAAAATCACACAAAAAAACAGTTTTTCGTAAACCCTCAATTCCAAAAACAAGTAAGGGATATGATCAAGCTACCCATCGATCCCTTACTGCTGAGTATGATCCCCCGTCTCCTCCTAACGGCTGTGCCCTTCAAGAGAAAATCAAAGATACTAAGGAGAATAATGAAAACATCTTGGAGCTAATCTCAGCTTTAATACAAGCACTAACATCTTCCTTTTCCAATAATAGTAATTCTGTACCGTCCAACGCCGCCTCTATTATTCAGCTTTTTAAATTAATTTCCAACAATGGCCAGTTTAGGCAAAATCCTACAATGGAATTGCCGCAGCATAACTAGCAAAAAATCTGATTTTATTCATCTTTGTAATAAACATAGTCCTTCCATAGTTTCCCTTTCAGAAACTTGGTTGAAGCCAGGTATCTCTTTTAAAATATCTGGTTTCTCTTGTCTTAGAGAAGACCGAGATGATGGGTATGGTGGGGTGGCTATACTCATCAATAAGTCTTTCTCATTTTCATATTTTCCGCTCCCTTCACACAGCAATGACATTTCGGTTGTTGCTGCTGTTGTAAATAACATATGTATAGTTTCTGTATATTTTTCTCGTCCAACTGTAAATATTTTATCTGAAATTAGTAACATTATTTACATTCTCCCTAAGCCTTTTTTGGTGATGGGGGATTTTAATTGCCAACATCAGGCATGGGGCAGCTCTGTAAGTTCTTATTATGGGGATCAACTACTAGATATTATTCAATCACATAATCTTTGCATTTTAAATACTTGTTTACCAACTCGACATACTAAGCCTAATGAGGGAATTAGTGCTCCTGATTTATCTATATGTACTCCTGATCTTGCACTAGTTTTAGAATGGTATCCTCTGTCTTCATCATATGGCAGTGATCATTTCCCGTTAGTTGTTTCCTTCCCAAGTAGTAAACCTCATAAATCAACATTTAAACCCCGTATTAAGCATAGATTAAGTAATGCAGACTGGAGTTCCTTTAGGGACTGTGTTGAGTTAAAAATCAATAATAGTGAATCCCTAGGTGTCACAGATGCAGAGCTGTTTGCTAAGTTTTTGATAGATGCTGCAGATGAGACTTTTCCTTTGAAAAATTATTCATCTGGTAAAATCCCTTCTCCTCCTTGGTGGGATGCAGAGTGCTCTGAGTCTGTAAAAAAGAGAAAGGAAGCTGAAAGGATGTATTGTGATCAAATGACTCCAGAGAATTTCGACAATTATTTAGAAGTTTCCCGGAAAACTAAAAAACTTTTAAAACAAAAAAAATATGAAGGTTGGCAAAAATGTTGTAGTTCCATCTCACCAAATACTGCACCATCTGCCGTTTGGAAAAATATAAGACGTTTTCGAACCGCCTTAAGTGATTCTCACACACCTAAAATGTCCCTTTCCCTAGCTGATCAATTTATGGACCACCTAGCTCCTCCCTCTGTTCCAGAACAAACATCCATTTCTCCTATTTCCCATAATGAGCATAAGCAGTCTGTTTTAAACTCTCCTTTCACCTTAGAGGAATTAAAAGGGATCCTCTCTCATGTTAGGGACTCTGCCCCAGGAGAACATGGTATTCCTTATTCTTTTATTGTTAATCTTAGTGATTCTACTCTACTAACTTATCTAGAATTAATTAATTCAATTGTAGTGTCAGGTGTTATTCCTCTCTCCTGGAAATCCCAAACCATCATTCCAATTTTAAAATCCAGTAAGCCTTCTGCTGACCCTACTTCTTACAGACCCATTGCCCTATCTTCTGTTTTAGTTAAAATTGCTGAATATCTAGTTAAAATTCGTCTTGAGTGGTTCATTGAGAGCAACAATCTTTTGTCTCCTTCCCAGTATGGTTTTAGAAAGGGCAGGGGTACTATTGACAGCTTAAGTGTTTTTACCTCTGACATCCGTATAGCTTTTTCAAATAATAATTCAGTCCTTGCAGCGTTTCTTGATATTCGTGCTGCCTATGACAGTGTTCTTGTGTCTGTCCTGAAACAAAAACTTCAGTTATTAAAAGTCCCCAATTTGCTTGTAAATTTTATTGTAAATATACTTTCAGAAAGGTCAATTAATGTGTATATAGATGACAACAAAATATCTAGATTAGTTTCGAGAGGTCTCCCTCAAGGGTCGGTTCTTTCTCCCTTATTGTATAATATACATACGATTTAGATTCTGCCCATGGTAGCTCTATAGAAGTCTTGCAATATGCAGATGACCTGCTTCTTTATATAACGGGTAACTCAATAGACTCTATGTGCTCATCTCTCACTATCTCACTGTCAGTTCTTCAGCAATGGCTATCTACTAATGGTCTGGATCTGTCTGTCAGTAAGAGTGCTGTAGTCTTGTTTTCAAGAATGAGAAAGCAAGCAGACATTTGTGTTGAATATAATTCATCTCCTATTCCAGTAAAAACTCAAGTTAAATTCTTAGGGGTTATTTTAGATTGTCAACTTACTGGACTCCCACACTGTGAATACATTGCTGCCAAGTGTGACCGCTTGTTAAATATTATCAGGTGCCTTTCAGGGGTTTGGTGGGGTGCTCATCCTTCTTCATTGAGGTTGCTCTATAATGCTTTAATAAGAAGTGTTCTGGATTACGGAACCTTCTTGTTGGAGCCTGGTAGTGCAGCTGGTTTCAAGAAATTGGATGCTGTGCAGTCCAAGACTTTGAGAATTATCTCAGGAGCTATGAAATCTAGTCCAATTAATTGTCTACAAGTAGAGTGTGGAGAGCCTCCTCTTAGGTTAAGACGTCAATATCTATCTGATAGATTTCTAAGTCGCTGCTTACAGCTTTCTAATCATCCGTTGTTGGGTAAATTACAACTTCTTTCAGAGTTACTGACAACGTCCAAGTATTGGTCTCACAGGAGTTCTCCGTGTCTTGTCAAGAGTTTTCTGAAATTCAACTCTATTGAAGCTCCATGACATAACTCCAAATTGCTTCCTATTTTCCATAGCCCTTACAACTCTTTAGTGCACGTCCCAAACGTCAGTCTTAATTTAGGAATTTCTAAACGTGACATCTGTCAAAACGCTGAGTTTGATAACCTTTTAGACAACCAATTCCAGGGGTGGCATACCATTTTTACTGATGCCTCAAAACACCTAGACAGTTGTGTAGGTGTGGGTGTTCTTCATGCACAATATACTATAGTTCAAAAAATTAAACTTCCTCCTGAATCTTCAGTATATTCTGGTGAATGCTTTGGGCTTCTAAAAGCGATAGAATATATTTTGTTAATGGGTCTTAAGAATACTTTAGTTCTGACAGATTCACTAAGCTCCCTTCAGACCTTAATTAAATTTCCATTTTTCTCTGTAATTCACCCAACCATTTTTGATATTCGCAATTTGCTATTTAAATGCACGGAGAAAGGCCTTGTTGTACAATTTGGGTGGATCCCTTCTCACTGCGGCATAATCGGTAATGAAAAGGCTGATGAACTTGCGAATTCTGCGGTGGAGTGTGGAGACCTATACCCATATAAAAACCACTATAACGACCTTGCCACTCTTCCCAGGGTTTATCTCCAGGCTTCCTGGGATAAGACCTGGATAGAGAACCTTTCAAAAGGCATTCATTACCGTAGAATCCAACCCATTATTTCGCCAAAGCCATGGTTCTGTAGTGCCGATGCCAAGTTTAGCAAAAAGATTATTTCAACTTTGATACGAATGCGTCTGGGCCACACTTCAACTCCGGCCCACCTTGCTAGACTTGGCATTGTGCAGAGTCCTGCCTGTACCTGTGGAGCTGAGCTAGGAGATATTAATCACTTACTATTTTCCTGTTCTGATTGTTATCATTCCTTCTTTTTTGCTTCCCTGACCTCCCTTGGTGTTCCTTTTCCTTCCTCTGCATCCTGCCTCTTATTTAGTTATAATGTAAATATTTATAAATGTATAGCAACATTTTTAAGTAAAAATGATATTAAAATTTAGTCTTCTCTGTATATATATCCTTATTTTAAATACTTTTATTTTAGTTTGTCTTTTATATATTTTTTCATTTTAATTCCTAATATTATTAACAGCTGACTCTAATAACTTTTTCCAAATTCCGTTCCTTTTTCCTTAAAATTTTCAATTAAGTTCCGTTTCCCTACCTTTATCCTTAAAAGTCCTTCAATAACTTGTCACTGGCGTAGGCACAAACCGTGCAGAGCCAATAATGCAAAAAAAAAAAAACCGGTCGTTAGGTTGGCATCACTGGGACAAAGTATGGCGGGTGCATTGCATGGAAGGTTAGAAGCGCGAACTGGATCACTTACTGACTGTACCTACATATTGTTGGAGGAGGAAACATTATCTTCACAAAAGCACCCGAATAATTTTATGTTAATAAGGCTAAAGAGGTTAATTTTCCAGGATATTGATAAGCGGCAAACCTGGGCCGCGTTTCATAAAATTTAATTCGAAGGATTTGATGCGCATTCGGCCTAATTACGCGCAACAAATACTGAACAGTTCCAGTCGTCTGACATTCCATTCCAATAATTATTTACAGTAAATCACTCTGTGATTTGTACAATCTGCGCCCTTCGTGGACTTGAACGTTGATTGGGCGATAGGTAGTAAATGACAGCGTAACTTACGATTGGTTTTAAACAAAAACGTCAAACCATTGACTTCGTGATGTATCGACTCCATCGAAATATCAATGTAGGTACCTCGCAAGCTGGCGGTCTGACGGTGGCAGGTGCATAGATATTTTGCCGGGTAATACAGAACTCGCTCCGATTGGTAACACAATTGACAAGCCCCGCCCGCCTTCCCACAAAAAAAAAAAAAAACTTGCTATCTCCAAAACTCGACATTGGCAGAATCCTTAGGGTAGTCATACCTAATTAAGAATTGAATTGTAATTAATGAACGTGGGGTCATTTTGTAGCGCTAGTTAGATATGTATGTTTTTAACTATCAATGCATAGAGGTAGCTACAGATTATTTAGACTGCCTCTGAGGAATGTTTTTATAGATAACGCCGTTATAACTATTACAACCTCATCTTTAAACTTGCTAATTTGAACTTAAAAATTCTTCTATCAACTTTATACTACAATTAATATATAGTCGCAGAGGCGGAGACCAAAACCGGATCCTTCTTATCTTGACACACAACCACAGGCACCTTCTCTTCTAAAAATTAAAAAGTGCGGTTAGACATAGAAGCTTTAATAAATAAAAAAATATAGTACAAAGACTTTTTTTGGAGTTTTAGAGTTTTTGCAGGACGCCAGTGTAGCTGATAAAATAATCTGTTGCACCGATGCTTCTACACTACACAGTGGTACGATATAGGTAGGTACCTGTCAGGTACCTACCAGTGGTACCAATCTATGTTCACAAGACTTAGGTCAGGTTTCTGAATTGAGAATTTCACTAAGTAAATACTTAAGTAACGTTCTGTCACGCTCTTTTCTGAGAAATCCGAAGAGACAGTACTACAGTTAACCTTTTACTTAGAGAAATTCTCAATTCAGAAACTGGCCATTAGAATGAAAACCAAATACCTATTTTTGACTAAGAATTTAATCACTGAAATAATCCTGGTAATTTCTTTGTCGTTACTTCCACTGCGTACCTTAAAACAAGATGCTTATTAATGCTGTTGAAGGTTATAATTACTAGGAAAGACACCTAACGATACTCACCGTTGTCATGATGGACGTATAAGTAACATTGGAAGTCGGTTCTCCAGTATACGTGGAAACTTCATGGATGTAACCATTGACATTACTATTGTAGATATGCATCACGTTCGAATCGTTCAACTGATCGAGGCAGGGTGCCTTCAACAAATACGACTGTATCTGCTCCTCGGTTCCACCCAAGCCAGGAATTGGCATTGGTCGGTCTTGATCTTCGGCGTGTCTTTTGCTTCCAAGGAAAAGGTTCTTATTGGTCCATCTACTTACCTAAAACGTCTATAATGGTAAATAATTGGCACAATAACCAAAATCAAGTAATCAGCATAAGCTCTTTATTCTATTACTGTACAGACCACTACTTAACGAGCGCTGCCAGTTTTTAGGGCCCGTACACAAAACTGCGATGCGACGTCGCATCATAAAAATCTGCGATCTCGCGCGACGCATTGCAAAAACTTGCGAAGTGATTCGCATCGGCGTTCATGGATGAACCCAAAATCTTCTTTGTTTCTTATTACTGTATCTTCCTAGCAATAACAGAAGTGAGCACTTCTTTTTACGATCCAGGTCACGACCTAGTTTTCAAAATACGTTCTGTACGGTTGACGGTCGTCGAAGGAATGGTCACCCGAATCGTGGAAGGGAGATGCTTTGCCGCACGAAATCGCATCGCAGCAATTCGTGTCGCAGTTTTCTGCGTTGGGAATTCGCATCGCGCTGATTCGCAGTTTTGTGTACGGAGCCTTAGCGCAAGAGTATACAGAGTGTAACAAATTCCTATAAATCATATAATGGAATAGGGTAGGTGTCCGTAGCTGCGTAGGTACTCTTCTACGCAGCCGCAGTTGGTAACTTAATAATATGTTTATTAATTACAATTTGCTAACATTTCACAGTCATTGTAAAAAGGTTTGTAGGGTCGTCTACATTGTTGAGTGAAGGTGGGTACATCCACCCACTTTTACTCGATAATCATCGTCATCATCATTCAGCCACAAGAAGTCCACTGTTGGACATAGGCCTCCTCCATTGATTTCCAAAAAGACCGGTTGGAAGCGGCTTACATCCGGCGTCTTCCTGCCACTTACTCGATAATGTATCTCAACGTTTAAACGTGATCTAAAAACCGGCCAAGTGCGAGTCGGACTCGCTCACGAAGGGTTCCGTATCATTATCTATGCAACATTGGACAAAGATCGAATTTGAGAACAGCGCCATCTATAGAAACCAACAAGAAGCGCCTCTTTTTAGCCTCGGATAGATTAGTGCAACAAAAAAAAATATAATCATGTAGGTACAGCGATATCATTCCGATTTATAACCAAAGTGCACTTAAGTGGGTACTCGGAGCTGCAAGTGATGTAAATTACTTCAGCCAGATGTCGCTGCTTGTACGTAATACAGAGAAGTTTGTAAAGAGGGTCGAAATTTCGCCCATTCCAGCACTTGCCGATTAGCTCAGTTGAGAGAGCGCTGGCACGGTTAGCAAGAGGTCGCGGGTTCACATCCCGGCATGGGTTAAATTTTTAGCCTCTAAATATGTCTTTTTTTAAACCTGTCCTCAGCACTGATTAGTTAACAAAAAGAATGCAAACAACGAGAAGCGTTTAACATTGACATTTAACGACATGACATCGACGCTGTAAAGGTTACTTAGATAGCCGTCAGATGGCGAGCGTTGTCTTTAGACAACGTTTGTTGTATGGGAGCCCCCCTTCAATATTTATTTTATTCTGTTTTTAGTATTTGTTGTTATAGCGGCAACAGAAATATATCATCTGTGAAAATTTCAACTGCCTAGCTATCACGGTTCATAAGACACAGCCTGGTGACAGACAGACAGACAGACAGATGGACAGTTAAGTCTTAGTAATAGGGTCCCGTTTGGCACCCTTCGGGTACGGAACCCTAAAAATCAAAAGCAAAGTCGGCTGTAGTCTTCAGTACAACTAAAAATCTTCAAACAGTGTTGAGTTTTGACACAATAAATAAATTACCGTTCTCCATTCATTTGAATCACGCATCTGGTTAGAATAAGGTTTCAATGTGTTCTTGTGCAGCTGATAGGGCCAGATTTGTGAACGATTGCTTATTTCGGTCACATGTTGGCACCACAGCTTCCAAGACATCTAAAAAGAATTAATCACAGAATTAATTTAATCACAGAAGATCAATGATCGCTGTTCTGGTGTTCTGTGATATTTATGTACTAGCTGTGCCCGCGACTCCGTTCGCGTACATTTCGATTTTTACGAAGCAGCATTTGTATGGGGGCCACGTCTTATCATAACTGGAGCTAGAATTTAAATAGCCTATCCTGTGTCCCAGATGTCTATATGTTTTTATACCAAATTTCATCAAATTCGGATAATTGGTTTAAGAGTTATGGAGGAACATACATACATACACACATACAGAAAAAAATTCTAAAAATCGTGAAATTAGTTTCAGTATCATATATTGAGCCTATAAACACAATATCTCTGAAAACAAACTAACTTACTCCATGACCGACCCTTACAGATTTATTATTAGTAATAATATAGATTATAGTGCTATTTCTCCTTTGTAGACAAAGGGTGAACACAATGACAGTACTTCATCAGCATGACATTTATACAGGGATACAGAGGTAATGCGCAACGCCTGATACATACCAAATTAGACTTCGTGTCACCCTGACTGACGACTTTTGTTGCCTATAAGTACCCTATGTTTTTTTATCACATTTTTATTCCGTAATTTTTTTAAGGTTGCGCTTTGCGCGCTCTACCAATGCCGCAGTACCTACTCGATAAATCGTTGTTCTGGCTCAAAGGGGAAGAGAGCAATAGCACAGATTGTTGTCTCCCCTGTATCTGCGCCTGCGGCCTCTAGTCTCTGAGTTTTTTCTTTATAGTCCATGACATACCTTTATTGGCCGCTTTGATTTTGCTTTTATAAGTTGGTCGCCTATTACTCGTTAACTTGTAACTTGCTATTAAGTTCATTATATGTGCTACTGCCCTGAACTTTTTCACGTTTTTAAAGACAGTCTTTTGGCCGGGAGAGGGAGGAAAGTGGGGGACTCTAACAAAAATTTGCGCTTTAAAGCTTTAAATCAGAAATCCTAAAATAACTCGAGAGACATTTTTTTTCGTCTTATTTGGGGGTGAAAGGGGCTAGACTTAGGCAGACTTCAATGATGTTCTTGGCAGACTTGCACCACATCTTAAATGACATTTAAGTAGCATGCTGTGCCTGTATATGTAAATTTGTATGTGTAATTTCATTTAGAATTTTAGTTAAATTATTCTCAACCCCAGTGGCGTAACTATACCATCTGAGGCCTGTGGCAAATTCATTGGATGGGGCCCTCCCAGAAAAAATTAAAAAAAATTATTGTTTTTAGTTGTAGTATAATATGGCCCAAGTCTAATTGATTTGAAGTACTAACATATAAACATTATGAATGTTACAAACTTTTGTTAAAAATGTTAAGTTACTTCTGAGCCCGCGGCCTCATAGTTTGGGGGCCCACTCAGGTCGGGGCCCCGTGGCATTTTGCCAGCCCTGCCACCCTATAGTTACGCTACTGCTCAACCCGTTAACTCATTTGTTACTGAAACATTTTTATCTCTCGTATATCTGTATTTTTTGGATATTGTTATCAGAGACATGGGAAAATAGTAAAAAAATATGGGTTATCAAGAAAGCTTGGAAAATGTGGATCGTTTTAACGATCAGTCGTAATAGATGGGTACGCTAACGCTCATCCAATTGTATTGATTGTATAGCAATTAATAGGTTATATTAAATTTTTTACAGAAATAAAGGTTGTAATTACGAAATCAAGGTTTATTATGTAAAAGAAAACTATGTATTAAGTAGTATATTTATGTGGGAGTTTAATGGGATACCACACATGTTTGGGGTGCAAATGGATTCATCACTTTGGAGAAGTGACGTTTGTTTTTTTTTTCAAGGAGATTGTTTGATTGATGTTGAAATTATTTGTAGTCTGCAGATGATGATGTTGATGATGATTTGTAGTCTACAGATGATGATGTTGATGATGATTTGTAGATGATCATTTCTATCGTAGCGTGAAGTTTCATGGCACAATTTGAAGATCCCTAAATTTAAAAAAAAATTCCCTACACTCACAATATTTTTAAATGACCTTAAGGTATGTTGTAGGCGAAAAAAATTGGATCCCCAATTTAGGTGTAAGTAGGAGAGGTTTCCTAAAAATAATATTTTATTAACATTCTTTTCTAGCGTTTTATCGGCGTGATTAATATGTATATATCTATGCCAAATTTCAGCTCTCTAGTATTACCGTCTCTGTGCTAAGCCGCGGACGGACAGAGAGACAAATGGACGGACATGGCGAAACTATAACGTTTCTTTTTGACTACGGAACGCTAAAAACTACTTTTGTCTATTTACATTATATGACTAGGTACTTAGGTAACAAGCTACACTTTACCCTGATTGAATACACCTACCATTCTTTTTTCAGAGTGTTCTAATTCAAAATATCGCGTTTTATTGTTGCTAAATATGGCCTTCAGTGATTGTCGTTTGCTGTGCTTGAATACGTTCAGGAAAAGAGCGTTCAGAGGGCACATGGAGCGCAGTTCACAGAAGACATTTGCACTGCCTATACAAACGCTGCTCACCGTTTTTTTTGTTTCGTTATTGTTTATCTGGTCGGCTGATTGGCTCCGTGAGGCAATAATGAACATTGTGGGTGTCAGAGCTGAAATCAATTAAAAATTCTTACATAAGTACTTATTATTTTACGCAGACTCTGTATTTGTCTATGCTTGATCTAGATACCTAGGCGAAAAAAAAACATTTTTAAAGGAATAAAGTGATATCTCTAGGACAATTGCAGACAAAAGGAAACTCTACACCTGCCTGATGCTGCTATGTTAAAAGACCGGCCAAGTGAGGGTCTGGCCACACGTAGTGTAGGGTTTCGCAGTTGGGTGGGTGAGGCTTGAGGCTTTTTGATTGTATTAGGATTTTATTTGTCTTATATTATTAAGTATCTACATGGTTTACATAACTTACAACTTCATAAGTAATTTTCAACGGAATTTGTAGCTAGTTTTCCTTTTACAAGTTGGTCGAATATTACTAATATAAAAAATCGTCCCAACCTAGACGTAGGGCAAGTATCCTAAAAAACTTAAGATTTTATATATGCATCTGGTAGGTACTAAGCGTCTCTTAGTTAGGCCGCGGACTGACAGACGGACCGAAATGCCCAAATTAAAGGGTTGCATGTTGACTACGGAACCCTAAGAAAGTACAGTCAACACATACTCCAGTTTGTTGTAGTCATCGTGGCCGCTGTGCGAGAATTCTGCACGGCGCTAACGTTCCGTGGAATAGAAACAAGGTCAAATAGGTAAATACCTTCTCACTTATTGCGAAATTAATGAGCGTAACGAATTGTCCTGAAATCGAAATGGTCGAGTTGATAAGAACATAACGCAACTTTTACCAATTTGAAGAGGCTGCAGCTTAGTTCCTCTTCTCGTGGTCTCAACGAAGCTGCTCTCTATCAGGACAGTGTCGTCCAAATCGCTGTATTCATTTAACAACAATCTCTGTATCTCGCCGTGGGGCATTGTTGTAATTATTAGTGATTTTTTTCTCTGTGGTAATTATAACAAATTGTGAAATGTGATTCGTATTCTATAGAATTACGCTCAGAACAATTGGTTTATTTGTTCTGAGGAATTACGCGACAAATCGAGGTATTTTGTCCATAGATTAAAAAGACAAAATTAAGACTTTTAATCTGTGCAGTATTGCATGTTGGCACCGACATGTGTGTGATTTTTGGGTTCTGAGGTGTGATGTGACACGGATAAAAAAATCGTGGATACTCAGTGTTACTGAATAAACCTCTTTTTAGCGACAACCTTTTTTGGCCTGTGCTGATATCATACCTACATATCTACCAGAAAACACAAGTTTCAGTTAACCAATTTTTTTATAAACATAAAAGCCAGTTTCTGAATTGAGAATTTCGCTGAGTAAATAGTTAACTGTAGTGTAGTCTCTTCGAATTTCTCAGAAAAGAGCGTGACAGTAATTCTCAATTCAGAAACCGGGCCTTAGAATATTATAATATAATCGTTGCCTATACTTAGGTACATTGAAAACTACCCATTCCATTGTTGAGTTATTTCAATTCCCCCCACTGTAATTAGGCGACAGCCAATCAACCTTTACATTTTACTTGCAGTCTGTAATTTTTTAACCGCGTAAAGTCCAGGTTTATAAGGACCTCAGAAGTGGTCTCTCAGTCCACACGCATTTTAGAGGTTGATGTGCTGCCGACTGAATTATAGAGATCGTGGTCACGAAGTTATGCATCATAGGACTCCCCGCTCGCCGTTCGGTAGGTATACCGACTACCCGATGGGTCGATGACACTAAGAAGTCGGCAGGAGGGCACCCGGAGGGACCAGGGAGGTTGGAGTGACGGTAAAGAGGCTTATGCCCAACAGTGGGTTTTTTTCATGATAGATAGATATAAGTTATTGAAACACACTTTTTATTAAGTATGACTTAGGATTTCAGTTCGGAATACAGCATATCATAGTAGGTACTTACCTATTATTATATTAAGTAAATAAAGAACCATTATGTAAGTAATTGGTATTTATCTATATTAAACATACTCAAATCGATTATGTGGCACTTAAATGATCTATTGAATAAAATATTTTATATAAGTACCCTAGCTTTGGTTGCATTAAAATGAAGGATTTAAGAATAATTTACTTATTTTATAAACAATTCTATTTCCTCTTATGCTTCAACTAAAGCTGCTTCATCGACTGCCATCAACCTGAAACAATATATTTGTTTAAGTACTGTTACCATGAGGGAGGCCTATGTCCTGCAGTGGGCGTCAAATGCCTGATGATGATGTACTGGTTATATCCCAAACTGACATCGCGACACTGAAATTATCTTCTGCTATATAAACGCTACTTAAGGAACTAATAACTAACTATTGAACCAATTTATACACAAACACACAAACACACGCTCACGCTCACGCTCACGCTCACGCTCACGCTCACGCTCACGCACGCATGCACGCACGCACGCACGCACGCACGCATGCACGCACCAATTTCAAGCGGTGAGGTATGTAAACACCTCAGACACCCAGGTTTCCTCACGATGTTTTCCTTCACAGTTAACGAGTGGTATTGCTACTAAAACTTCAAAAATGTACGTAACTTAGAAAAAAATTCATTGATTGGTACATGCCGGGATTCGAACCGACGACCTCCCAAATGTGTGACCGGCGTTCTACCGCTGCGCTACCACCGCTGCGCTACCACCGCTTTTTAATTGATGGTATTGTTCAATTAATGGTACCTAAGACAAAAGATGGTACGGACAAAGGTGTTTCACTTTCTTTGCAAATCGGTCCGCGTAGGTAGCGTAGATAACACTGTGCTATGTGAGCTGCATTGAGCGATCAAGAATCCACCACCAAATTATTAAAACTAAATCCGGAACTGTAATACATCTTTCAGGAAGGAATTTGTTAATAATACCGAATCACACGAATTAGTGGTAAGCAATACATAATATAAATACAAAGGATACTTGGGCAGTTAATTACATCGTGTGTTAATTTCCTACAGTCTTTACCGAAACTCACGTATTCTCTACATCATATAGCATGGTTACTCAGTGTAAGGGACTGAAGACTTATCTGATTCATGCAATATTGAATGAGCAAGAGTTATACAGTTGTCCAGTTCCTTTCTTTAATTACGAGTATTTATCAGTCTCAACGAACACATATCGGGATCTTGACATCGTAGCGTCAGTTTAGGTTGACCCTAAGTATAAACTAGACTAGACACACTGTCTCAGAGTCAAAACCCATCGAAGCGTCTATCTAAAGATGTACAGTGGCCTAATTATGCGCACCAAATCCTGAGCGATTCCAGTCGTCTAACTGTCAAATTCGATGCTAATTTGACAGTTAGACGATTGGAATCGCTCAGGATTTGGTGAGCTTAATATAGGCTGTGATATAGGGGAAGATCATATGATATTTAATATTGATCCCATCGTAATGTACATATTTAGATAGATAGATAGATAATACATTTATTTAACGGCACAATACTAAAAAACACCATATACAACACAATCGACATGAAACAACATATTCATAAACATACAATCGCTCGTAGCCCCGGCTGCCTGAGTGATCTTAAACGATCACGAATGTTAAGCAACACAGGGCGCGTTCAGTGCATGGATGGGTCGCCGTCTATGCCTAACGGCATTTTTCCGAGCGGTTCCGTGCTTCGCAAGGCACGTTAAGCTGTTGGTGCCGGCTGCCGTCGATAGATAGCAGTCGTTAAACCAAGTCAGAGGCCTTAGGGCGGCTTGACAACTTCTGACAGTAGACGAGCCACTAGTCTACAAGCCTCCACCATTCCGGACTTGGCCCCCGTGGTGGAGTATGGCCTATACCTTCCTCAGGGAAGAGACACGTGTCCCTCGGTGGGGACATAATGGGTTGATGATGAAATATACATATTGACAAATATTTAGATAACACAAAAACCGAAGAAAAGATAAAGTTACACATTTACCTACATCATGGTTTCATTTTCAAGACCAGATTTAAAGTATTGAGCAGTGAGCCCCTAAAACGGCCCCGACTCAGCATGTGTTGCAGGAGCACCGAGATACTACCTGCAACACTATTTCTATCGAGATAACTCCGCGCGAACTCAAATGCATTTAGGTATATTTCATTTCATTCAACTTTTGTCTGGATGTAATCAACATATATATTTTTTAAACTAACTGAGCCAATTTTATAACAAGGGTAGTTATTTCTTCAATTTATTTCCTATAAAGAGCAAACAACTCGATAGAGATTACTGCCTTCCGTGTTTTAACGATTTTTATCACTCGGTCAGATGCTGCAAGTGTAGTATGACGACGCTAGCCGCGCGTTTTAAATGTCATAAGTCGCGACTTTCCCGTGCATTCATTGTCAAACTCAAAAATTTTTGCGCTACAAAAAGCGTGACTCATGCCATCGTACTACCCATGCTGAAATGTGTCCCAGTAAAATTTTATGGATAACGTAGTTAGTTTTGGTGTCCAGTAAAAGTAGCTTTCGGATCGGGGGTCAGTTTTTTACACTCTGTATAGAGTACGAATTCCAAAAAAGTAACCCTATATTTTTGTTAAGATTGGACATGAAACGCATCGGTGAGGATAAATCTGCAAAATCCCAGGGCATGCGCTTTCCCGGCCGGCCTGCCATTGAGTCAGTCAATAAAACACACGTGCATATCAATGTGAAACGAGGAAAGTAAAAATCTTACAAAAGGCTGTTGAGGTATTTGTTGAGGTATGTACTATGTTATTGTTTTGCTGTGATATCTCTGGCAGAATGCTTGACTCCCGACACTTTGGGAATGAAACTGAGGGTGGTAACGGCAATATATTGTTTCCATATCTAGCGTGGAAATTCCTATCTAGTGATGCCATATCGCTGATATCTTCACTATCGACTTTTGTTTGGATCTGATTCTGAAAACGTAGTTAAAACAAATAGCTACATTATCATTGCATACGCAGAGTCTTAGTAATAACGGTAATTTTCACCATTAGGTACTAAGTCACTTACCAAAGTTTCAGTCTTTTTTCGTAAATTAGACCTTGACAATGTGAGCGCCAGTTCGGATTGCAATCTGTTGGTCAGGTCATCGGTGGGCGGGCAGCCGTCCGGTTTATCACCGTTCAGGAACTCAAGCTTCGAGGGTTGTCGGCGGACGCCGCCGCCGCTGCCATACTCCCCGATTGTAACCGACACTGGTCGCACGTGCTTTTTCATCGTCGCCGTACCATTGGGCGCCTTCATGAAGTATGTGGAAGGTGGCTTGGGCTGAACTGCAGACGGATTCTTCAATGTATAAGATTCTAAGGACTCCAACTCGGCTCTCTCATCTCTTTGATTCTTCACTTGCATCTGTGACTCTGCTTGTGTGTTGTAATCCGGCGTCGGAGTTCTCTTCAGTGAACCATCTCTGTGACTCGTGCCATTCTTTAGACTGGAACCGTTCGTCTGCTCACTGTTATTTATCATCTGTATTTGACTTATCGTTTGCTTTATTTTACCGTTCTGCTGGCCATTTGTCGCGGGCATCTGGAATTGTTCATAGAGTCGTAAGAACATTTCGTGGAATAGAATTGCGGATATCACGTCATAGCGAGCCATTAGCGCTCACGTATAACCTATACATGATTTGAATTTAATAGCCGTGTATGGACGTGCAGTACACGACAAGATGGATGACCTACCGGCGGCGGGGGAGGGGGCGGCCCGTCGGTGGCTTCCCGCTTCGGGTGATGACCGTTGGCGATCACGTCGGACGAGCCATTCTCCGCCTTTCTCAGCGGAAGTGTTTCTTGACGATCCTAAGACAAAAAGTAAGACGTTGAAGACAATTCTTAGCTCCGTTAACTAGGTATGTAATAAGAAACGTATGACAGATACACACCCGTGCTGTGAGGGTGCTGTCAAGAGAATCCCGCTTCGCGTGATAGCCATTGGTGACTGCGTTGTTTGTCCCATTTTCGACCTTCCTGAGCGGAAGCGTTTCTTGCCGATCCTGAAGAAAAAAGTTATTCCTTGAGCTTCGGGTTTCCTAAGCGTACAGATTAAAATGCCTGCATACATACAGATTAGGACAAACAAAGACCATAACCATAACCTGAGAACATAACCATATTGGCATTTCCACTTAAGATAAAGATGGATAAACTTAAACAAGCAGATGACCTCTAACAAACATGTATTATGTATTTAGTCTGTAATATATAGGTATTACATCTATTATTAGCCAGCTACCATTTGGTTTTGAACTTTGTCCGTAATTATGTGGCGGTCTGGCCAGAAAGGAAATCCTTAATGCCAATGCGAATATTATAAACACAAATAATACTCGATGACGAAGGCCAAAAAGGCTATATGCTTTATAGGTTTCCGATAACTAGGTATTTTTCCTATACTTGGATATTACTCACAGATACACGGCAGAGAAAAGTCGCATGCTAAGTATGTATGTGCATACCTAGTAACTTATTGGTTTTAGAATAAAGTTTATTTTGTAGTTTCGGTTCGAAGCGAGTTCATCTTAACTGGTTGGCGAAGGTCACATATGACGGCAACCGATTCACTCGCGGTCGCACGGTAAAGTCAAGTTTATAATACACACTAATGATGTCAGCTAATACGAGAGGTATATACAACAGACGATATATCTATAGCTACATAATAATTGCAATCAACAGCACGTCGTCCTTTACAACATGCGTGAATTCTACTGATTCCCTTAAGGCGACTTTATATCGGAAAAGAAAAGTTCGACTTGCTGTGCACTGTAAGTTAAGTACGTCACGGACAGGAATTTATAAGAAAGGAACACCTAGATGTTTAATAAATCTGAAGTAAAAATGGCGACAAAGAAGTAATTTATTTACGTGTATTTTTGTATTTAATACTTATATCTCCTTCAAAGCAAACACCATGGCAGCGGCGTGTTATCCGTGTATCGATTGTAGCGTTGTAATCATAAAGATAACGCCAAATATTGACTGAATCACTGGCAGGGGTCTTTCGCAATGTTTCATCTACCTACACATTTAAAATATTACATCTGGTCTGGATCTTGAGGGTAGATAATATTATACCTCTACATATCGACCTACCATAGAAACCAAAGTGCCTGTATGAGCGCACGTTTGGAGTAAGCCATTAAATTGGCCAATACATTAATAAAATTCACTGCAAAAGTTTATATCAAGTTATCCATGTATGTTCGTAAGTGGATAAGGCATATAGGTTTGACTCGCTCCAATAAATGTGGGCACATTACCTACATACAATCACTTAGCTTACAAACTTACTGTGTAACACTGAATCACTACCAAAGGCTTAGATTTAATATTCGGCTTCATTGTTATTTAAAAACAGTTAACAGTTCGAGTTAAATAACCAAGAAAATGCAACACTAACACGGACTCGTTGATAAGGCTTTACTAAGTACGTATCACATAGTCGGAACACCGCACGTACGGTGTTCTGCCCGTAGCCAAAGCGCTGGCATGTGCACCGTCACGGCTGAAAATCACGTAAATAAAAGTAAGAGCGCGTGAAGGCCGGTGATAATTTTTCCGAAGCGCGGAAAATTGTCGAGCTCCGAGAGCGAGCGAGGCGGTGCGGTGCGGCGAGCGGCGAGTGCTCCGAGTGACTGAACACCGTCACACCACGGGACGCGGCCCGCAGGCCCGCAGGTAGCTTCTGCAGAGAAACAGCGTTATCAGTGCACGGCAAATTCATGCGAAATCACGACGCGACTCCCGCGCCTGCGCCGCCGCCGGCAGAACCGCACTACACCGTGAACGAGATTGCCCATTACTGGCTTCTGTCGCAACCGCAAGCCTATTAATTCGAAATAACTTGCGAAACCCAAACAATGTCCAAAATCGCTTATAATTGCTACCTTCAACACTGAATGACATTCGATTTAACAACGCGTGTTACCGTTATTCAGAACTGGATTGTATAAAAATACAGAGGTACGATAAGGTCAAGTGTTTCGTAGGACAATACACAGTACCTACATTTTTCAGTTAGAAAGTAGCTGATGCAGTAGATAAACAGGTCACATATTTTAGTACCCTACTGTAGAAAACTTATAGATCTGATGACAATTTATGCAGAAAAACAAGTTACTTTTCCGTAACCACTCTCTAGTTGGCAGTAGGCACCTAAGTCAATAATAAACCTCGACTTTACGAAGTGCAACTTGTTCTAGGTATCTAGCTATCTCTCTAATAACTTGTATAAAATAATTTAACCGAATGTAGGTTTGTCAGTTTCAACCTACGAATGAAATACAGATTTTTACCTTCTTCTGAATATTTGTTATAAGCTCGATAGAAGAAGGTAAAGGAATTTGCTGGAAGTAATCTGTGCTAGAAGTAGCAAAATTATATTATAATTTTATAATATTATATTGTAATTTAATGTTATAATGATATTATAAAAAAATGCAAATTTTGTTGGATTATCATAGTTAGAGAAATTTGCTGGAAGTAATCTGTGCTAGAAGTAGCAAAATTATAATATAATTTATTATAATTTACAGATTACTTCCAGCAAATTCCTGTACTTAGCATAAGCCAACAAGATTTCCATTTTTTTATAGTCGCAGCTATGTCGCGTGCGACAAAAGCTACCATGGGGTAAAACACGTAAAAGTAGTCCAGTGTTTCAATGTAAGAAGCAATTAATATTTTTCAACAAAGCCATCCATGTCTTGCGCCAATCTTTAAGCGTAATTAGATAAACTTGAAATCTCTACAATCACCCGAAATCGCGCAAGACAAAAGCTATTGTAATCTTTATCGGGCTCCCATCGTACGTAACGGTACTATTCTTAATATAGCAAACAGAACAAACAGCGAAGGAGGCATCGGACTAGAGTTTTTGAACTGTGGGTTACACTGGCAGTAAGAATGTACCGAGGCATTAGCTCTATACAACTAATCCCACAAAACGTTTAGCCACGAATGTGGAACATAATCACTCGACTTGCCCGTAATGCTACCCAGCTCGAAAAATATTTCAGTAAATGCTTGAGCAGCTATTCAGCTAATATTTTCTAAGTGGCCTTAAAATAAGACGAAATAGACCGCGGCGGTTTATCATAATTATGTACAATTAAAAACAACATTATGCACGTAAGAATGTGTTGCACAGCCAGCGTTATCCTGATTAGGCTCTGGTTTAAAGTGGAAAACACTGAGGAAAACACCAATTCGGAACGATCAGAGATGCTTGCCAAATACTACGGATGCGGGAGCCGACAGTTTGGAAATTCATTAATTGAGAAATAAATTAATTTGCAATGCCTAGCAACGTCTTAATTTATTGCAACCTTGAAGAGAATCATGTAGGAATCTGTTCATAAACAGATTTCTACATTTTATAGTAGTTATCCTTGATATAGTTAACCCACCTCCGGTCCGTAACGACCAAATGTCAAAATGCCATGATTTTATTGTAACTAAATTTCAATTGTCCCATAATGCCTGAAATACGAAATTACTTTATTTTCAGTTTGTCTAAATTTCAATTAGTCTTAATCCCAAAATGCCTGAAATCCGAAATGGATTTACACTACGGTGACTGAATTGCAAGTTGTCTCGTGAATGTGGTACAGTTATTGTGAAAATACTTTTTTTTTACGTTAATTTCTTCATTATAAAAAATCTTTATACTAATTACACAATTTTTGCCAAACTGCAACTCAGTTTGTTGGCGAAGCGCTCTAACTCTGCTGGAAAAATAGATTGAAAAAAAATACTGCAGTGGTTCACCCGTCTTAGAGCTACGGACAATCTCACAGACAGTGCGATAATAATTATGATCTAATATTTATGTCTCGTTATTGGTTAGTTGGGGATAAAAATAAAACTATTTTTCAACAGAAAACTGGCTAAGTGCGAGTCGGACTGACATTGAGGGTCTGACATTTGATAGATTTTTTTTTATGCAACACGCACAACTAATTACAGAACTAAGAGGGGGCCATTATCCCGATTACATTTTTGGCAACCGAACAAGATAGCTTCGAAGGAAGAACAAGATATCCGTGTGGTGCTGGATTAAGAATAGCATCACTCCATTTCATTCCGTGGATGTCGTAGAAAGCGACTAAGGAAATACATTACCAGGAGACGAGCAGCAGCGTCTTCCTGAGATTCCAACCGCATACTGCGAACGCCAACTCACCTGCCAAGGGTGGCGATTATGGCAAAACCCTTCATGGTTAGGAAAAATCATGAGGGAGGCCTATGTCCTCTAGTGGGCGTAAAATGGCTGATGTTGATGGGCAAGATAGCTTGTAACTTCATTTAATTTATTGAGGAGTTTTCAGTTTAAATATTTTGTTAGCTTATGGAAAGGTAATTTTGTTTTACTATAATTATTGATATCATACTAAGTAAAATAATGTAGTAATAATAAGTAATACACTTTGCGTTTTATTTCGCCAGGGTATTTGATGAAAAAAAATATGGTTTGATCGCAACTGTACATCATTCATCTTTTTTCAGACAATAGAGTATAAAGCCATTTCGGATTTCAGACAAATTGAAATAAAGTTATTTGAGATTTCAGGCATTATGGGACTAAGGCAAATTGAAATGATGTCACAATGAAATCATGGCATAATTTGGTCGTTACGGGCCGAAGGGGTTATCCACATCATTTTTGTACTTACTCAAAGAAAAAGGTGAAGTAAAAGCTCGCCTATGTGCAAAACTGCCTGTTTTAAATTTTCATCATTCATCATCAACCCATTATGTCCCCACCGAGGGGCACGGGTCTCTTCCCTGAGGAAGGTATAGGCCATACTCCACCACGGGGGCCAAGTCCGGATTGGTGGAGGCTTGTAGACTAGTGGCTCGTCTACTGTCAGAAGTTGTCAAGCCGCCCTAAGGCCTCTGACTTGGCTTAACGACTGCCATCTATCGACGGCAGCCGGCACCAACAGCTTAACGTGCCTTGCGAAGCACGGAACCGCTCGGAAAAATGCCACTAGCGTTAGGCATAGACGGCGACCCATCCATGCACTGAACGCGCCCTGTGTTGCTTAACCTTCGTGATCGTTTAAGATCACTCAGGCAGCCGGGGCTACGAGCGATTTTAAATGCAATAAAGGATTTAATAATAATAATATATCTTTTGGTTCTATCCTAAAATCTTAATAATTTCTAATTTATTATTTCATTAATTAGTTTAATGATATTAATTTTTCATCTTATTATCTAATTATTATTTTCCTTTTAAATTGTTTAACGAGCTAGTGAGCATTCTATGCTGCGTTTGCCAGTACGTGGTCTCCATACGAGAACCTTTCTACCCCATCGACTATTGGTTCTTCGGCAGATGTGACCAGCACACTGCCACTTCAACTTGCTATCGTATAGGCTATGTCAATCACTTTATTTCTTTGGCGAATTGTCTCATTTGTGATGTGATCCATCCAAGAGTTTCCAATCATAGCCTGTTTCATAGCAAGCTAAGCGACTTTAAACCGATAGACTAGTCCTAACGTTTCTACGTTTCAGCTCAAGACGTACTGGTAAGTAACACTAGCGACAGGAAAAAAAATCATATAATTTTTTAAAGATCGTATTTCCAAAAAGTGTGTACAATATCCCATCATGTTTACCTATAGCAATTTTAGCGTCCCAAAACCTAGGATGGCGAACCTCGGACTAAAAGGCTGTTTTTGGCATAAATGCTATCTATCTAGCCCTAGGGTTTTTGCCATGATTGAGAAATTATAAAGACACTTTTTGCAAATTCGATCTGTAAAAAAACATACTATAATTTTTTTCCTCGGCGGCGCGCGACGCTAGTGCCACTCTATTGCTAGCAGGGATCGATGAGGATGGCCCAGGTAATAAAGAAGTGGCGTAGGTACTTTGGAGAGGGCTATGTCCAGCAGTGGACGAGTATAGGCTGATTGATTGAATTTTTAAAGCGACATTTTTGTGTAGTTGGGCTGTGTACCGATTCTTATCTTAAAAAGCATTCAACACCACGCAAATTATGCTGAAAAGTAGGCTGAAGCCGCGTCTCCTTGCTTTCCTTTGCGTGTTTATCGTGAAACCTGACAGAAAATGATCAGTTTTCAATGCGCAAAACGTTATATATTTTAATTCGCTTCCCCAAGTAACATTAAAACTTTTTGCGCATGGAAAGTATAAATAATGCTTTTTAGCCTACCTCTTTTACCACCTTTAGATCACTAAGGAAGGTTAAGTTAAGCATGTCAAAATGGTCTGCCATAATAAAAAAAATGAGTTTACTATAGATAAACGCATTATTAAAATGTGTGAAGCACACTTTGTGCCAAAAAAGCTACTATAACATTAAAGATTATTTAGATAACAATGATGTCTGGAATTAAAGCCAGTAAAGTTCAATGCATGAGTTTTAGAACATATATATAAATCCTGTAAATTAAGGACTCGAAAAGACTAAGTTTGGAGTTTTTTTGTCCATTTTTTCTCCAAAATGATCTAGATTTTGTAATTGACACCTAGTTTACCTTGTAACTGTCATTAAGTCGCAGTTTCTGTGCTACTTTGAATAAAAAATTTTGACTTTGATTTTTTTTTATTTTTGCCCGAAACCTGAGAACTGTTTCTTCACAATCGATAACTAAACCAATTTCCATCAAAAAGGCAAACTTTTCAATACGATTTTATTTTTTTCATGCCAACATGCCCCGGTCTTGAAACATGACGCGGTCCATTGCCATGAAAAATAAATTAACAATTTTAAACTTTTGGTTATTAGAAGTGGTTTTAATATCTATACTGAAGTAACGGTTTTCAGGTTCTGCGTTATTCTAGAACTAGTTATACCTGCGAGTAGGTACATCTAGATATACATATACCGTAACACGATATCTTTATTTTAATACATTAGCGAAAATAATTTAGAAAATGCTATTCTAGTTTCAAAATCATTGAAGTTGATACATAATAAAACTGAACTTTTTTGCAGATATAGAAACAGTATGATAGGACATTTACGAGTGTATGAAGATTTATATTAAAATTGTTGCTTTAGTAGCAATATTGCTAATAGCAGACAACCCTGTGAGTGTTTACTATTTGTGTAACAAATTGCTGTTTTATTGTCGTGGTTGCCTTGCCCTCGATGCTTTCTCTATAAGTTAAGTAACGATTCTAAAGACTCTGGGGCATTATAAAACTAATCTACCACGTGTAAATATCCTATGAATTGAATATGTCATTGGCACAATCGCCAGTCGTCAACTTCAGGCTACGCTAAGAACATTACGTAGGTACCTGCATTGTAGCGATTGTTTAGCACTTCACAATGGCACAACAATGTGGGGACACAGGCCCATTCCAAAGACTTCTCTGCTGTTTTTTCCTTGGAATAGGTACGAGATATCAATTGAAGCGATCGAGGGACCTATAAAGTGCTACTTATTCATGCTCTTTTCTCTTGAACTGAATGTCACGAGAATTCTCTACCAAACCAACCGTCTCTGTCAACATCGACTTTAAGATTGGTTGTGTGTACCAGACCGGTATGTCACGTTGTGCGATAGACTTAATCAGCTTTGACGTAGTTAGTTTACATGACGACATGCACAGTCGACCGCATATCGGAGTTGCACATTGGTACTCTGTTACGTTTCGGCCAACTCAACATACATCTAAATTCGACAAGATGCAAATTTTATTTTTATATCCAATGGGATTTTGTTCTTATCCAACTACACTAATAATCTGATGCTACTGCACTGTTTAAAATGGAGTAAACAAGTTGTTTTTAAACGTGTTAGTGGGAAATGTTTTAATAATTAAAACTAGTAAGTACTAATCATTAAAACAAAAAGCATACTCTATGGTCACAATAATATAACACGAACGTTACAAAATACGATTCCTTACCTACTACATTAAAATTCGAAGTCATTGAGAAAGATAAAATCCAGTTTACTAGAAGTACCTAAGTATAAAATTAATCCAACCGAGGCATAATAGTCAAGGTCGGTATGCGTCATCCATCTGAACAAACACGGCGAGAGAACCATTTGTTAAATTGTAGGTTGAATCATAACACAATAGAGACCATTCAATGGTTTGAGTAGCCACTTGTTAGAGATCATACACATTTTCTATGGTCATTATTCTATCCATCTGGGTATTGTCTACATGTACTTTATTTAGCTATTTTATTATTTATTTTATTTATTATTATTTGTTATTTATTTATAATAGCTTTGACGGAGACAATAAGTTGTTATGTTATATCTATGGCGCCCCCCCCCCCCCCCCCCGCCATATATTATAATGGCAATTATAACACGTAGGTAAAGGAAGAAGATTGTTTGTGAGAACAATCATCTTGAAAGAAACTATAAGATTTCTTCTTAAAACCAGACATCTAACGGATAAGATTTTACTCATTATCACCCAAGTCTCAGTGTTGAACTACTTAAAGTTAAGGTCACCGATAGGTTGAAGTGGGTATATAATCTGTTGAGGACACGTCTGTTTTTATTTTCTGATGCGCTGTTAACGCACTGGTACGATAGATTTGCGGTAGCGAAACTCCGCGTATGTTGAATCTTGCTCTATCTGTCTGTGGTCCTACTCACATCTCATGACTGTACCGCAAAAAATTCTTCAAATTGGTGGTTGTCGGTTGGTTCAAATAAATGCATTATAAAGATTGTATTGTCAGTTATCGTACAACCCTGACAAATCTTTGCAAATAATCTAAATATGCGGCACATGATATCGTCCATTCCATCACTAAAATCTAGATTAGAATGAAATTAACTATATAAGTACTTACTCTGTTTTATTATTTGACGTTATCATTTTTAAGAATGCAATGCACACAATCAGATTACTGATACAACCGGCGCTATGTCACTAGATTTGATATGATTCATTTATACTTAACTTTATAGCTATTGCCTGCTACTTCGTTCGTGTGATTTTTTTATGTGTATTACAGTGTGCTATTCCAGACTAATCTAATCTAAGACTAATCCATCTCTGTTCCAAATTTTTTCCAGACCCGTTTAGCTGTTCTGGCGTGATTGAGTAACAAATATCTATCCAACAACACTTACATTTATAATATAAGTAGGATTGTACATGAAGAAAGAAACACATAAAAGGCGATTTACATAAAACATGAGATAGCATAAACGAGAAATAGCTGAACAGGGGGCTTATTCTCTTAAGACAAAAGTTTACAAAACCAGAGGAAAACCAGTGACAAGTGAGTTTAATACATTAAGATTTTTCCCTGTGCCGATGACCTTGAGCGTTTGACACAGGTGTGCAGCACTTCAACATTTCACCGCTAGATGACACGACTGAATTAATTCCTAGTAGTAATCTCCATAGAAAGACGCGCGCGCGGCCCCACACACACAGTCTCATTCCCTTCGCGTAAGCACACGCCGCCAAACGCACACATATATAGCCGAATTTCGAACGCGTCGAGCGAGCCGAGCGGTTTCTACTTTTCTAGCCGGCTCGCCAGCCCGCCCGCGTACGCGTAGATTGAATAGACTTCAATCTAATGCTTTCTTGTATAGCATGCGCCATTACAAACAAAAAAGATAAAGGTAGGTACATCTCTTCAAAACTTATCTATGCTTTGTAGAAAGAATAGCTTTCAAACAAAAATCACATGTTTAGTACGTATTTGTTTACCTACCTACTTACGAAATAGTACATGTTTTTTCACAACAACAGGTTTTTATGTCAAAAAGTGAAAAAAAATCATCTTATCTTTTTTCAATAAAGTGAATTTGACTTTGATTTCACATGGATGTATTTCGGGACTCAGTGGCAAAATTGGAACGTAGGAAGCGACTTCCCCATATGAAATAAAAAATATATTTCAAATGCCAATTCCATGGAAAGTAGAAATTACGACCATTTTAATTGTTATCCGGA
This sequence comes from Yponomeuta evonymella, assembly GCA_963969515.1. Lineage (NCBI taxonomy): Eukaryota > Metazoa > Arthropoda > Insecta > Lepidoptera > Yponomeutidae > Yponomeuta > Yponomeuta evonymella. The sequence continues at coordinate 9,705,915 of OZ018342.1, read as the reverse complement.
TTTTACGTCGTTAGGGTTGTCACGCTCTCAGATAGTAATTTATAATCCGGATCTGATTTGATTTTGAAAAAAATATGTAAATACCTGGTGCCATTATTATTGATATATTAATTAAAATACTAACATTATATACATCGCATATAACAACTTTATGTACACGGTGTGACGTGAAGAATGTATATACCTACATAAAGCTGATCAGCGAAAAACAGCTAGATAAAATTGTTGTCCCATTTTGATGTTACTAACTTGAAATTTTCTATACGATTAGTTTTTTTGCTAAAACTGACGGAGAAAATCGAAAACTTGGAGAAGCTTCTTTTTTTTTCAACGGCTTGGGATAATGGTAACACTTAGGGGTGGTCTTTTAAAACAACATAAACTCGTTGCATAAACCCTAGATAGGACGGTGACGTCAACAAATTTTTATGGCAAATTTAATAGTGCCGATTGAAAAGTAAACTTGCTTAAATTTTCAACCAACACCTAATGCAGGTTTTGCCACCGGGCCCCGCTGGTCTAGCGGCTGGACTAATATTGTATCAACTTTATAGTCACACAGCATTTGAATGCTAAAATAACTAGACGTGCGAAAATTCTTGTATTTTTGGTTGTTCTAATTTCGGTCTTATCAGGTGCTAAAAGATTTTCAAGTTCCACATATGGTATAAACTTGGAATTTTCCATCCTTACAGGGTGATCCCTCAATCCGATAAGAAAAATCTGACTTGGAAAATCCGGTCTTTACAGCTTTTTTGTCAAAGCCTGAGAAAACGGTAACATTACGGGGTAGTCTTGTCCAACAAATGTTGAATAAGACCTTGGGTTGGATGACAACGTTAACTTACTTTTTACAAAATGGCGTAAGTCGAATTTCAAGCTGGCTCCTAAAAATTTAAAAATTCTGATTTTTATCTCTGGCTCCGTTTTTGTATGAAAATTAGTATTGGAGGTTTTTGTGGTTACTGATGACTACTCTGCGCCATGTTTATAAGCTGTTTTCGAGGGTCCTCACGAATCGTCTTGAACGTAGGTTTGATGACTTCCAGCCTCCCGAACAAGCCGGTTTCCGAAAGGGCTTTAGTACCATAGACCACATCCACACGTTGCGGCAAATTATACAGAAGACTGAGGAGTATAATTTGCCATTATGCTTTGCGTTTGTGGACTATGAGAAAGCCTTCGATTCGATCGAGTTATGGACAGTGCTCGAGTCTCTCCAGCGTTGCCGTATTGACTATCGGTATATCGAGGTGCTGAAATGCTTGTACAACAGTCCACTATGACCACAGAACCACTATGTCGGTCCGAGTACAGGAACAGAATTCGGAGGCAATTCCATTGAAAAAGGGCGTAAGACAGGGATACGTTATCTCTCCAAAAATGTTCACAAACGGACTGGAAGATACCTTCAAGCTTCTGGAATGTCAGGGACGCGGCATCAATATCAATGGCGAGTACATCACTCACCTTCGATTTGCCGACGATATAGTAGTCATGGCAGAAACGATGGAAGACCTCGGCATAATGCTCGAAGACCTCAGTCGAGTTTCCCAACGGGTGGCCCTTGAAATGAACATGGACAAAACGAAGGTCACATCGAATACTCGTTTCGTGCCCACCCCAATAACATTGGGGAACTTGACTCTCGAAGTTGTAGACGAATACGTCTACTCAGGACAAACAGTCCAACTAGGCCGGTCCAACTTTGTGAAAGGGTCAATCGTCGAATCCAACTCGGCTGGGCAGCATTCGGGAAACTTAGAAAAGTCCTTTCGTCTAATATACCTCAATCGCTCAAGACAAAATTATACAACCAGTGATGACTTATGGCACTGAAACGTGGTCTCTCACTATGGGCCTCATAAGAAAGCTCAAGGTCACGCAACTAGCTATGGAAAGGCCTATGCTTTCTCTACGATATCGAATCAGAAATGATGAGATTCGTAGAGGAACGAAATTCGTCTACATGGCCGAAAAGTTCTCGAATGAAGACCACATATCGGCAAGCGCAGCGTAGGATGACCAGCCGACAGATGACCTCATCCAAGTGCCAGGAAGACGCTGGATGAAACCCGCTTCCAACCGGTCTTTTTGGAAATGCATGGAGGAGGCCTATATCCAGCAGTGGACTTCTTGTGTTTCCATGACTCAAGAGGTTTATTTACAAAAGCTGTTGAAAATCTTTAAATATAGTGTAAAAATACAGAGGATTATAAATATTTTAAAAGAGTGGAAATTTTGATAAATTTGAAGCTTGGATTAAGATTTTGGCTCAAAATCTTTGAATTTAAATCATCGACTTTACGCAATTTTTTATTTTATTTTACACTACGCGCATTCACTGAAGCGATTTTAAAAGGGTGTCATCGCTTCCGTGCCTGTGTGACCACATAGTCCATTAAGCGAATCTGACAGGAGTATTTTTTTTTCTATGGTATAACACAAACAAAATAATAAAAATTTTAAGAACAAAAGCAAAATAATTTATTTTTACAGAAGAAAAAAAAACATTTCAAAATGGATATTGACCAAAGAAATAAAACAAAAATTATGCCAGTGTTATGGGTACCTTTGGGTCGGACATGTCTCGGGGCGGTTTATTTAATTGACTGTACTTGTGTGTGTGTGTTTTTTTTTTTTTTATTGACATTATATTGTATTTTAAAGTGACATTTCATTGGTTTGGAAATACCTTTTTTAACGTTTAATTGAATTATTTTTATTTGACATAATAGAATTGTATGTGACATTGTATAATAAAATGTTTCTCCTATTTGCGTGTTATATAAGTTTGATAATGATTGTACACACTTAGACGATAACAGTACAAGAAAGAATTAACTTTGTGAGATGTAAGGTTTGTGAAGCGTTTTTATATGAAATGCCGAGTTGTGAAATGATACAATTAAAATTATGAAAATGGATAAAGACTTCGTTGCTAAGGATGTTGGCAAAAGAGCTACAAATGGATTTGAGTGCTTATTTGGCCTGCATCCTTGTTTCAGCACAAAGACTGATAAATATAATTATTAATAAACAGTGCCGCCTCGTCTTAACTTATATTGGTATATTATAACAGATTAATCTGTTGATAATCGTATTAATAGTGTAATTCATACCATTTCTATTATTTCATTCCAATAGCACAGGAAACATACAGCATTTAAGTGATTTTTGTCATTAAAGCTGATAGTTAAAAACTATCCATACCATAGTACAGGGAATTTTAGTTTGATTGCGTTGTGTGGACGTTATTATTATTATTATAATTTTGGAACTCCCCACCGACGAATATTTTCAAGATACATTAAACTATTCATTGTGACACTTAAATAAAAATATGTAATATCGGTAAACCAGGAACGCAGATTTTTATTTAATCTATTGTGTGATACAGTACTTCTATTTCTATTTGGTTACTTTTTGTTACACTTTTCCTTTTTGTTAAGGTTTCAGTTGTTTTTTTTGTTACGTGTACAAAAAACCTACCTACTTTCTTTTGTTGTCATTATGATTACGGAACCCAAAAAATATTATGAGCGTTAAATTATATATTTAAATTACGTTGTACCTAAAAATGAGCACCGAATAAATCATGAATAAAAAAACCCGGATTTTGTGACAACCCTAGCAAAAACAATTGAATAGGATCAACTCATACATGTCATGGAAGTGTGATTTATATTACATGTAGGGAAGGTAAAGAGCATAATTATTGCAGTGTAGATAACTTATCCCAATACGGCGGAATTTCGAGAAAATAAAAAAACTAAAAACAAGTACACACGTATATAAATTATAATTGCTTTAAAATTTTTAGCATTACGCCATTGATTCTTCTAACAATACTTCCGCATGTACAATAAAATGCGTGATAAAAATATACAGCGTTTTATTTTATTTAAAACAGAAAAACATGTCAGGCAGATAGAAAAAAAATTCACAGACGAAATCTACACAGATTCGTTTATGAATCAAGTATTATTCGTAACGCCAATCGAAGTTATTATTTACCAACACATTATTTACCGCCTATGTACCCCTACAATCTAACGAGGAGGCGAAGTGCGAGCGCGAGGACTGAAACAAAACTCCATCAAACTAAAATGAACCTTAAATGCTAGGTATTAGAGACTACAATACTCGAGCAGAAAGTCTGGCCGCGTGCGGCCGACCTAATCGCGACAATAAATGGATTATAATACATAATATGTAGTTAGGTTTAATTTTTAGTGAACCTCGCTTTTACCGTGATTTAGGCACAAATAATAGAACGATGTTTCGCTTAGATTCGTAATGTTACAATAGCTCGGATGGGAAGAGGCGTCCCTTGAGCGGCAGAGAGCTTTTGGTTCGAATAATGATTATAATAAATGATCGGTTTCCTTTTTACTTTTCTTCTTTTTATTTTCTTTTTTAGTTATTTACTTAAATAAAAAAATACAGGAAATGGGAATTTACATTTTATGTTTTTCTAACGATTGAAGCTCGATCACTACTACAAAAATCAGTCGCCGTGCGTTGGTCTTGCAAAAACTCGAAAATGTCTCCACCGATTGGACTAATAGGTAATAATATTTTTTGTTTTGTTCGGACATGGGACGTGGGGCGAGGGCGCGGAAAAGACCCATCCCTTCAGGAGCCTGTTTCATAGAACTACAATTCATTGTGACTATGACCGAAAGCCGATTAACCCACAGATTAACAAAAAGACTCTGCTGCGCAGTGTACCTCGAATTGTCATAATAAACTACGAAATTATAGTTTTATGAAACTTGACCCATTTTGTACGAAAAGTGAATTGGAAAGATGCGGCGTCTTTTTCGGTCCCTCACCCCACGTCCTTGGCCTACAATCGGTAATTTTGTATGAGAATTGCTACTTTGAATTAATTTCACTATATGGCGCTCGAGGTGAACTTTGGAAGGTTGATTTATGATTGATGAATCGCTTATGAAAAGTTACAATCAAATCAATGGTGATGCGAAGAGCGCCTGATCACAGACAACATGCAACGAGTAGCTAGGGCTTTCCTCGTAAGGCGTAATGTGATAAATTGATGAAAACGTTTTTTCTGAATGAGTAACTATTGTTCCTGTTAGTTTTAAACATTAACATACAAGATTTCGATATTGCCCGTAAGACTGTATAAGCTTAAACGTAATCCACTGCGCATTTAAAATGGTACATAAATTCTTAGGTTTGTTTTAAGCATTCTTACGGAATATATTTACTCATAGAAGGCGTAAGGTTATGACAGTTGTCATACATGCCATAGGGAATCGAGGAGTTAAATTATATCATATATTAATTTCAAAGGTCTGCCATCTTCCTAGAGGATGTCACAAGCGATTCAAAAGCGTCTTCCAGCCAGTTCCAGCACACTGTAGCCCCTTAACGCGTTTGCGCAAGTGAACTTGTAGCAGCAAAGCAATATATTCTATATAAATAAATTTAATTGAATTGAGTAGATTGAAAATGTTTTAAAGTGCTTTGGGAGCGTTCAAGTATTACGTAACGCAATTTTTGAAGATTTTTGACCCCCCCTCCCCCCACTGTAACGCTCCGTAACGTTTTTCTGTACCCCCCCACCCCCCTCTCTAAAGGTTACGTAACACTCAAGTCATCATTTTTACCCTGAAGTCGCAAAAAGTTGTTATAGTTTTTATCCTTCGTATAGTTTTAATTGCCTTATAATAAAACAAGAGATTTTTAATTCGCAACACCTGCGTATTTTGTTTATTTTTTTATAAATTTTTGGCTTTACAAAACACAATTGTTTTTCTCCTTCATTCTCCTAAGTATTTTAGCTTTTTTACTAATAAATTCTTCAAATAAAATAACATATTTATTTTAACCTTTGGCAATGCAATTATAAACAGAAACCCAACTGAAATTAAACATTTTACTCGAAATAAAATCGTATTCTTAACAAAATTAAAAAATAATCAACTATTAACCAAGTATCTAAGTAGGTCTATAAAAACAATTCGATTGAAATTACTGCTCCTCTGTCCACGGGTTTGCTAGCCACTCAGATTCTTTCATCACTGGCACCTGGAGTGCAGACGAAGACGGTTCTGGAATTGTTAAGCCACTTGCATCAACTTCGTCTTCGTCGAGCCAGTCAGCATCCTCAGACGATGTTTCATAACGACGCACAATGCAGAGAAGCTCATTTGCCCTTCTGGCAGCAAGGCGCTGTGGCCGTACTCTAGTTTCACAATGGTCTTGGACAGTCTTGCCATGCACGTAACGACAGTGCATTTGAACACTCCTGTGAGATGTGAAATAGATCCCACAGGTTGGACATACTTTTTTCTTTAGGTCGGATTGTACAGATGGACAAAAGAAATCGTAAGGCATCTGCTTAAACCCTTCTAGAGGAGGTGACAGATTAACGGACAACCTTACAAGAAGTGGCGAAAACTTGGATTTTCCTTTGTCTAACAAACTGGGTACTACGAGCTTGCTTGGGGTTTGAAGTATTGGGCAAGGTGGCGGCATGAAAGTATCCGTAAACACAGATTTCAATGCACTTCTCGGTGGTGAACAGCAGGATTCATCTGCGCATTTTATAACCTGTAAGAAATATTGCGATTCACGGACGTGAACGCTATACCACGCCAGATTTGGTTCTGCTGGATCCTGCATGCTATCTTCGGGCTGTCTATACTCCGCCGAAACGTCATAATTATCAATTTTCATTTCTCTCCACACTTCTGCAAGTGTTTCCCCAGCGTGCTGAAAATTGCGTTTTTCCAAATCATCATCCGTAGTCATTCCTTTGTCGTCGAGATGAGAACCAAAATGTTCATGAGGCAAAATGACGCCTGCCAGTCGTTTGCTGAGGGGAGCCATGCGACGCTCAACTCGGTTATATGCGCTCCGCCCAGGAGCATTAGTCGCTATAAACAGGGCGTCCAGGTTGTATTTTTTAAAGTGTTCAATCGCAAAGTTCTTGACTTTGCGATAACGCGGGTTTTCGTCCGGCCCACCATCTACAAAGATGATGATTACTGGCTTCACGGTGTTCGATTCTGTCATCATTAAGGATTTGAATGAAGGTATTGATAAAAGTGATTCGAAATCATAAGCGTGGGTGTTCGCTGTGGAGGATGAGTGTTTCCCGCTCCTTATGGATATGTGTGTCGGCCCGCTGTACCCAACAGCTTCTTCCCTACCGAAATTGTTAGGTTCTACGTTGACGCCGGCGTATACAGAAGGAATAAGTTTGTGCCGCTCTGCCACGACCCAGTCATGATCAGGTAAAAGTATTCTGTATTCCATATGCATTAAAAGAGGGCTCTGACTTTTTACTGCCGGTAAACCTATCGGTACACGTGCCTTATCGTCTTGTGAGAGAACGAATACTTGCTGCGGTCCCAGAAGCGAAGCGAGAGATTCCAATGACCTGATTGTAGCAGTGCAAAATTCCCCGTCCTCGTGTTTTTTGTGCATCTCGGTCTGTGGTCTTGCTAACTTTACGGGTACAGTACGTACGTGTCTTCTTCCCTCTTGTGTGTTAGAAACGCGTGGGAGTAAATGAAGATATGTGCCGCTTCGAGAAATTTGGAATCCCATTAACAACAGCCTTTCATGCAGGTCGGACAGAGTGAGACAACTCCTAATCATCTCTGTTCGGCGGCGTTCATCAGCAGCGCTGCCATGAATGGCAATATTAATTATGGTCTCTAGGAGAGCAGGTTGCGAGTCAACTAAAGAGGGCTGTCCAGGGCCAGTTCGAGGTTGTGCTGCAGCAGGATTGTTTCTCTGACGTTCAGTTTTCTCCAGTTTTTCTTTGGCTCGAAATTTTTTTGCACGCTTAGCAGAGTCTCTTTTTTTCTTCAAACATTTCTCTTCTTCTTTCAACTCTTTGCGTAGCTTTTTTATTTCGTCATGAACATCATCTTTGGCTATACCAGTGTCCCTTGCTTCAGTGAGAACATTTATTTTTTGTTGCAGTAGACCAATTTTCTTCATAAGAGTTTCTTGAGCCGGTTTGCTTGGAACATTTTTAGTGATGACCGAATCAACCAAAGTCTTGTCTGGTTCCGTAGACGATGTCTCCACAGTTTCCCCATCAGTATTCTGACTTTGCTCCTCGTGGATATCGCTCATCTTTCGTTTGACGGCAGTGCTTTCATGTCCAGCGACTGCGACAATCGATTCCATGAGAGATGAACACGTGGATGAAGCTACAACATTCGAATCCTATAGGCCAAGAGAAAATTAATTAAGAATAGGTATTATTGACACATGCGATAAAAAAGAACATAATATACAACACATATAAGCAGATGCACCTGTTTTTGTTGAGGAGCACGCGAAGTCGAGGGAGCATTGGGCCATAGTGTTGCTGGCGTGCTTGATGTTTGCATAGGTAGCTAGAAATATAAAATACTTATGACCAGTTCTTTTATGAAAAATCAAGGTTTGGACTAAATATAATACTTATGCCATTATTACATTTTAGTAGTAAACTTACTTGTGTAAAATAACTAAGCATTGTTGCTTTCTTCTTCGTGGCCTTCACCTTCAACTCTCGTATAACATCATTTATATGTTCTATAAACTTTTCTTTGTTTTTTAGTTTTTCTTTAGCCGTTTTCCAAATTTCATTGGCATTTTTTTGACATACTTGCGCTGGCAAGTCAGCATGAGAGCCTTTATAGGCCAAGAACAGCTGATGATACAAATCTCCTTCTTTTGAGGACATTACAGTATGAACACTATGAACTCACTTTAATAACAGCGACTACAGCAATTTGCTTCTGCATAAACACTAACGAATACTGACAACAAAAACAACATTAAATGACGTACAATACAATCTAGGGATTCCCCGTGAAATATAAACGAAAAGGTTTACCAACATGCGAGAACAAATTAAAAATGGCGACCAGACTAATACAATCGAGAGATTCCCCGTAAAACGTAAACGAAAAGGGTTGCCAATTTGGGAGTTTTATTTCCCTATTTTTTTATATAAAAAAAGAAATAATGTTACGTAACGTGTTGTAAGAAGGACCCCCTCCCGCCCGTGTAACGCATCGTAACGTTTTACGAGACCCCCCCGCCCCCCCAAATTGCGTTACGTAATACTTGAACGCTCCCTTTCCCATCAATACCGTATTTTAAACTATGAATAATAAACGATGCATGGAAATAAATATGAGGAAATTGCTGTGTATCTTTACCACGAGTGTTATAGCCAGTGGATATGACATGTTTACTATGTTCAATTAACGTAAACCTATAGAAGAAAACCTAAGACCTAAATTGCCTTAATAATAAGGCGATAAAACTATGAATAATAAACGAAGTATGGAAATAAATATGAGGAAATTGCTGTCTGGTTTTACCACGACTGTTTTAGCCAGTAGATATGACATGTTTGCTATGTTGAAATAACGTAAACCTATCGAAGAAAACCTAAGACCTAAATCGCCTTAATATATATAAGGTCCTTGAGAAGTATGTCGGGTGTTACTTTAAATGACAGGTTACGCAATAATTTGATTAGAAAACGTTGTGGACTGAAAGAGGATGTAGTGACTAGAATTTAGACACTAATGTTACGTTGGTTTGGACATGTAGAGCAGATGACGGAAAAAAGATTGACGAAACAAATATATCGAGCGAATGTTGGTGGAAAGGCCGGTAAGGGACGACCCAGGCGGACATAGTTCGACCAAATAGGGGATGTATTAGCAAAGGGAAAGATAAGTATACGAAACCGGCGTGCGTGCATGCAATGACTAGTGAATGTTGAGGAAGCGAAAGTGATCTGTCAGGATCGTGGCAAGTGGCAGTCCCTGGTCTCTGGCTACCCCTCTGGGAAACAGGCGTAAGTTTATGTATGTATGTAGTAAGGCAATAAAACTATGAATAATAAACTAAGCATGGAAATAAATATGAGGCGATTTATGTTAAATGGAAAATGTTTTACGTACCTGGGTTTACGCCAAAGAAACATTCTTGAACTGTAAGTACTCACCGCAGAGGTAGAATCCTCAGCTGCAGGTCTGTTCTGCTCGCCCTCATTGGAGTCTTGATTAGCGAACATTTTCCTGTGCACCTTCTTGAATTCGTCCATAAGAGCGTCGTGCTGTTTCTTCATCGCATTCTCGGGTGGCTTTTGTGCACTGGTCTTCCGAGTTACCTCAGGCTTACTGGGTTCTTGACTGGTTATTTTCTTAAGCTAAAACAAGATTTACGGTCGGGTATTAGGCGGATATAGTTATTTGGAGTAATGGGCCTATCTGAGACGGTCTGACTTATCAGAGCAATTAAAGGGGAGTCTCAGACATGAAGATAATGGTATATTTGTCGTGAAGTTAAAACTGGTCAAGTGCGAGATGGACTCATGCACCGAGAGTTACGTTACCACATAAAATATTAAAATGTTATTGAAATAGCTCAAAACCTTAGAACCGTTTTTAATATCGATAAATTAGACAACTTCCCCTATGCAACAGTTTCACTATTCAATGGCCATCCACATATAGAGCCCTTGAAAGGTAAGACATAAACGGACAAACGCCCCGTGGTCAGCTTAGTTCCCGTTAGCACCCTTCGGGTATGGATTTATATTTGAGCCCGATTGGAATGTAGCATGAAAAAATAAAAGTGTAGATATCAAAGGTTAAAAGCCACTTCCAAGAAACAAGGAACATTACAAAATAACTAGTCCATTTACATGAAAAACTATGTAGTAGGTAATACATATTTCATATCAACGTACATGTTTTCGCCTCTGTATCTCTTCGGCGATTGCATTCGATAGCGTAGTCGAACTCGCTAAGCTCGACTCATCGGATGCTAACTCCTTCTTCATCGGAGGGGGTTTACACTTGGCACTGGCACATTGCGTATTGTTCATATGATGCACTTCTACCACTATTGTCTTTTTGTCGGCGTTTTTATTAGCTAGGTTCGAGAAGGTCGTTTTTCGTGCGTTATCGTAGCTACACTGAATCATAGCGCCGTCTTCGGTTAGGTTTATAATAGTTCTATTGGAGGGACTAGTAACAAATTCCTTTTTTTGTAGATTCTTCTTATGGTTTTCGTATGTGTGCGGATTGTTTGGTATACTCGGGCTATCGTAATCGGGTTCTATGTCGGAGGGTGCGTCAAAGTTGTGGATGTCTTCAGGGGTCTTCCAGTCGAAGTCTATGCTGTCCCATGTCCGTCGCTTCAATCTGTTTATGTTCAATCTGAAACAATTGGATACTGTTAGCACTATTAATAGGTGTATCCTATCGATACGTTGTCACAGTTTAAAATGCATTTGAACAGTATTTATAATAAAAACCGGCCAAGTGCGTCTGAATCGCGCACGAAGGGTACAATTACTGATACAACATTTGAATATTTCAAGCGTCTACCTGTTGCCGTTACTAATATCGAGCAAAAGACGACAATAAAAACACGTTTGTAGTATGGGAGCCCCCTTAAATATTTATTTTATTCTGTTTTAGTATTTTTTTTGTTATAGCGGCAACAGAAATACATAATCTGTGAAAATTTCAACCGTCTAACTATCCAGGTTCATGAGATACAGCCTGGTGACAGACGGACAGACGGACGGACAGCGGAGTCTTAGTAATAGGGTACGGAACCGCGACACAATACTTTGCTAGTACTGGTCCCAAACTAAAATATCCTGTGCTATAGAAACGTGTAAGCAGAGCATTTTAACGAGAGCTTTCCGGAGATACCATCTATTTTCTCATATAAATAACGAATGAAACAGCTTGTCGACCTTATCAGCCCGATCAACTTCTTGTTCGGCTCCTCTCTCCAGCCACGTATAAAGAAGTAGAGCGTTTGTAGCAAACGTTCTCCTGAGCCACCAGTTGTACTTCCATACAAATAGAGCATAAAATGACTTGACCACAGATATCTTGTGACAGAGACAACACGATCGAGCGAGACGGCAGAACCTTCCACGACTTGATGGAGTTTTCGAGAACATTTCAAACGATATAATATAAGCGGGGACAACGAGTGCCGCGCACGAGTCAGTTTTATTTTGGAAGCGGAAGCGAAACGATATACAAGCGAAGGAAGAAGGACTAAGGACTACGAGAATTATCGGATTAGTGCAGTGTGATTAAGTGTTTATTTAAAGAAATGTGTTGTGAAGTTAAGAAATAGTGTGGATCTCATTCATCGGTTTATAAAGTGCTTTTTCAATCACGAACCCGACCCTAGAACGTAACACTATCATATAAATAGAGTGCAATATAGATTGACAGACGGTGTCAATATAGCTGCTTCTTCAGTTACACTGACCAGCAACCAGTTCTCTCTCCGATCACAGAAAAAGCAGAGCTTATGTAGCCAGAGCTCTCCGGTAACAGCGTCTGTGTTCCCATATAAATAGAGTATACAAAATAGCTTAACGAACCTGTCAGCTCGATCAGCTGCTTCTTCAGCCACACTGGCCAGCCGCCGGCGCAGCGCCGCGGGCGGGGCGAGGGGGGCGGGCGGCGCCGGACTCCTTTCTCCGGCCGCCGAAGAAGCCGAACTATTGTAGCCCGAGCTCTCTGGAGACACCAGCTCAGTACCGGCGCCTTCACGGACCAACAGCTCGAGTCGACCGCTCACTTTCATCGCCTCTATGGCCTGGAACAATTAAACAGAAATCGTTGAAATCACGGATTAGGATAAAGGAGTCGACTTCCTTTTTTGACACTGGTAAAAAAATTACATGCGCATAGAAAAGCATGAGCACTGATCTGTTACACTGGGTAAGGTTTTGCACTTGTTTTGTAAGTTGGAGTGGCACAAGACAATCACTTGTCCTTGTCCAAAACTATGATACCCTGAGAAGAATACACTCTGACAAAGAACCTTATAAGATTCCTGCCTGTGACTCTTTGGCTGTTTCACTAATATTCTATGTAGGGAGTCTTATTTTTACCTCAAATGGTATCAACGCGAGATCGGGACTAAGACCAATTTTACTAGGATATTTCTATTCCTTTTTTTCTCTGTGCTTTGATATCCACTAGGTCGCGATATTAATGTAGCTCACATCGACAATATAAGTCAGCATATATAGGTCGACAATCCCTGAGAAGATTTATCACCAGGGATTAATAATATTCAAATAATGACCAAAAAGGCCAATGGATAATATCCATCCCGGACCAAGAACGTTTAAGACACCCTTGTTCCAGACTCACTCACTTGACAGCTCGCAAACAGTTGCACGTACCTCATTGAAAGTGATGTTGCCGAAGTCCTGCCCGTTGCAGGCGAGGATCTGATCACCGGGCCGCAGCCCCGCCTCGCGCGCGATGCCACCCTCGCGAACGAACTGCACGAAAATGCCAGGCTTCCACTCTGGACCTTTGCAGATTCTGTAGAAGAACGATTTATTTAATGAAATTAAATTCTTTTCTATGGCATCCTTATCATCCCTAGGATTCTGCCACTTTGACATTTGTGAAGATGTTAAGTGCTTTTTTTACAATTCATTAATTTTCTTAACTACCAGCAGTGTGCATTGGCTCTTGTGGAAGGACGATTTATTGAATTTATTGAACACGAAAATCTGAAATTATTTTCTACATAACGCGCACCTGAATCTGAATAGGTAATACGATGCTATCTGATCATGCTGCCTAGAAATCAAAACGTCTATGCCAAATTTTACCTAAGCTTTATATTGACTAGGTACCAAAATGCCTACCTTCCAAAATAACTATGCAGCATAGTTAGTTAGTTTGTCCTGTGGTTTCGTTGTACGTAGCAGGGCTGTGAGATCACTCCAGCCAGCCAATCTCTTTCCAGTAAGCCAGCAGTGCGCCGATGTTACTGCTGGCCCCCCGAAGGGATCCCAGCTTTCCTATATGGTGGATGTCCGTTGCACTTCCACGCGCTCACAGTGAATAGTCACGTGGGCGGGTGTTTCGTCTTCTTGGAGGCATGTTTGGTATAAAGGGCTGTCAGTCAGTCCCATGATGTGGAAGTGTTTATTTAGCAGGCAGTAGCCCGTCATAAATGCCACAGCTATGCGCAGATTGCATCTCCTCAGACGCAGCAGGCTGCGTGTGAGGCGCTTCGTCATTGTTGGTGTAGCTTCTCTGGCTTGTCTGCTTTTCGTTTACATTGTCCATAATTCGGCATGCTGGATTTGAGCGTTAACCATTTACAAAACTGATTGTATGGTAGTGGGAGTAGGGGTACGGGTCCTTCTACTCTAGTTTCCGAACCTCTTCTAGCTAGCTTGTCCGCAGCATCATTGCCTAGGGAACTGCTGTGACCCTTTATCCATTGTAGGACTATGCAGCATTTGGAATACACCTTATAAGCAAAATGCCTACATTGCAATATGACTATGCAGCATTTGAAGTAACAAAACTTTATTTTTTTTTTTTTTACTATAAAGCTACATGTAGTCGATATACTTATATTAATCGGGAAATTAAGGCTTGCTGCTTTCTAGCATCAAGCCTCCATTTTCTGAGAAGATATCGGGAGATTCTTTTTAGTGGGCCGAGGACTGCGCGGGTCAAAACTGCGGTGCGGAAGGTAGTTCTAAATATGTATGTACCGTGTGGAGTATTTATCTGTTACGCACTAAGGGTTTCGGTATAATCGTAACTGAGTGGAGGCTTCTTTTCAAATACGACATTACGCTCCGTTGGGCTTTGCGCTGTTGGTTAAAAAATATCTGTGTAATTTCCATTTTTATGTACAATATATGTTCTCTATCTCTACCTATCTATAAAAAAAGATTTTTTTGGCGTAGTTTGCTGCTTAGTATTATTACGCTAGGTAATCTCCATAGAAAGGCGCGATTGCAGCCGCACACACACACACAGCCTCGTTCCGTTCCGCGTTTGTACATGCCACCAAACGCACACACAGGCGAATGTCGACCGGTACAGGAGGTATTCAGACGGGTTGTCTAATACGCCCGGCCAGCCGCCCGGCACGCCGAGCTCGATTTCATTCAACTTGCGACTTGCGCTTGACCTGCACGCACGTATCGCTCAAGACTATTGGCAAGATGGGACTAACATATTGTTATGTGTATGGTTGCGTTAACAATAGCGAGAACAAAACAATATTAAAGGTACCCCGAGAAAAAGAAATGTGAGTACCGTAGATAGTTGTTTGTAACAAATTTGTAACATAATCTACTTGAAGGTAGATATAAATAAGTTAGTTATCAACGGTAAATTCAAAATAAAAAGAACGGTTCTAAGATAAAATAATGATACTTCGGACTGTGAAAAATTGTAACACTGCAATAAAATAACTTTACAAATAAAATACATCTGACTTCGAAGTAATTTCCGTTACTATATAAATTTATTAGCAGCTCTAATAACAATGCATGTTTTCCACTATAAATATAAAAGTGGCTTTAAGATGTGTTGCTTAATTTCTTCGAAGTGTAATCTCTGTATATCTCAGTGGTGTTGTGCCAAGAGCCTGATATGAAGGAGCCAGGTTCGGTTTCCGACTATTCATTTGAAAGAAGGAGGAGGAGGAGATTTAAGAAAAATTAAATATGTATAGAAGGGTTATTTATGGTTAATATCGGCAAAGTTGTGGAGCAAATCATTCTTATAAAGATCTCCAGTTATAGTTGGAAACCTCTGTTTTAAAGTACATTTAAATATACCGCTTAAAAATTGCAAATATTATTATTAATTTGTGACATCCTTGGCTGGATACCGTAGCTCATGGTATCCTAGTTTGGGACCAGGACAAGTGATTGTGTTGTATGAGATTTATTTTTATTTTTATAGGTTATTGAATATAAGATTTTCTTTTATTGATTTTTCTTTCATGCCTCGATACCTTCAATGTTGTAAATAAACTTATTACATATTATATTGTTTAAAGTAAGATTACGAATCGAGTTATGCTGTGCAGGAACTTTCTCCACTCCATTATAAGTAAACTAATTTGACAAAGAACGATGAACGGGGTAGCCGCCTGCTTATATTATACTTGATAAATTGCATTGCATTGTGGAGCCCCCCGTGCCCCCGCATTCGCGCGCTCGCCCGGCGTCGCTGAGCCACAGTACAAATCTGAGCCACAGCCCCCGCTATTTTAGCTAGTGTAGGCTATTATGCTTCGCGCGGGCCCGAAGATTACTTACTATCTTTATTTGTACTGTGGTATTATTGCATTTTAGGCACTTTGCTTGGTAGACATTTTAATTTGTAGACGATTTACTACTGAGAAAACACTGCATTTTAGGCATTTTCCTTTGTAGGCTTAGGGCGCTTATAGACGGGCGGCACGAGTGCCAACTGCAGACGTTGACACTCGTCGAAGGCCGGCATCGACGCGTGGACGGCAGCTGTCGACGTGTGCCGACGCCTTCAGTATCCACACTTACCGCCCGTGTATAAGCACCCTTAGGTAATTAATCAGCTTCGGTGATTTGCTAATTAGCTGACGAATTGAAAGTTAGACACTCGTATCAAGAAGAAAATACGATGACGCGAGTCACGACTTTTGGATACATAAACGTGTGACTCTATTCTATTTCTTGTTGAAATGGCAATCAGCTGATGTCGGCAGATTTTGCCAAAAACGCGTAACTCACTCTAGAACGATTCTAATTGTCTTACTTTCAAATTCCATACTAATCGTAAACGAAAGTATTCCGACAGCATAATCAGGCCTTTGAACAGTAATGTGCTCACCCGCATCCGAGCTTGGCACGAGGGGGCACCAGTATGGAAAGGCGCAGAGCCAGCCGCTCCGCCTCGCACAGCGTGGGCGACGCCGACGCGCCGGAACCGATGGATGCGCGCTCGGACACACACTGCCACGACAGCGGCTCGTTCGCTCTACTGCGCCGGGGGACAAATGGACTTTGTTACACGGAAACATTCCAACCAGCAATACGTAACTTGCGAGAAAACGCTTTTATCTAATAGATCATTTTTTCATGTTTTCCTTAGAGGTGTTTCAGTGATAACAAATATTTTATAATACATCTGAACAAAAACATGAAACAAAAGAATGTTGCAAGTTACGTATTGTGGCTTGGAATGTTTCTGCGTAACAGGGTTGAAATGTGGAATACACAAAACGCTCGTGGCTTTACTAGGTTTTGTGGGACTAAGGTATATGAGCCTTGCTCAACAACAATAAATTAACCAATATTTAATAATATTATTCAAGGCATGTCAAGAAAAAATGTCAAGCGCGAGTCGTACTCACGCACCGAGAGCTCTGTACTACCACAAATAAAATTATAATGCGTATTTTTTGTTTTCTGTCATTCAGTTCGGGACCTAAGGGTTGACATGACAATAAAACAAGCGAGAGTCCAACGCATACTTTGCTGCAATATGTACTGCACTATATTTAATACTGATATGTAATCGGTATCATTTTTAAGTTCCTTAAAAACAAATATCTATACAACATTATCTATACAATATTTAAATATTTGAAGCGTCTACCTGTTGCCTTTATTAATATTGAACAAAAAACGGCAAAAAAAATCACGTTTGCTGTATGGGAGTCCCCCCTTAAATATTTATTTTATGCTATTTTTAGTATTTTTGTTGTAGCGGCAACAGAAATACACCATCTGTGAAAATTTCAACTGTATAGCTATCACGGTTCATGAGATACTGCCTGGTGACAGACAGCCGGACAGTGGGCATAAACTCACGGTGATCTGTCAGGATCGTGGCAAGTGGCAGTCGCTGGTCTCTGCCTACGGACAGTGAAGTCTTAATAATAGGGTCTCTCAATCATGAAAGTAGTAATAAACGCCTCTGATTGTACAATTACACACGTGTCTATGCTAAGTTTTTCTTGCCCTGTACCTTTACTACACCACTGATAGTATAAAAATAAAATTAATTTTAAACCAATTATTTTAATTTAGTCCGCAGATGAGAAGTTATTATATTCCTCATCGCATCGTTATGACCATAAACTCCAAGCCACCCTGTACGACGCACTTTACTATTTGTTCAAAAGTAAGTAAAAAGCGGTAGAAGGTACTTACTCTTTAACCGGAATAATTCCAACATCTGCAAATGAAAAGCAATAAAAGTGAGTAAACAACAATAGGCAGAAGTCGAAATAGGCTTATTCAAATCGCGTGAATGAGATACGTTGAGGAGACAGACGGCAAGATTTCACATCCACAGACACACACCCTGGCAGAGCCCGCATAAGAAGTTTAATTACATAATAATTTGCCCTCCCTCGTCCACTGCTAGACATAGACCTCCCCAAGGCTCACCACTTCTTTCTGTCCTCGGCCGTGCTCATCCAGCCATTGCCAGTAAACATCAACCAGTGAGCTGGTGGGCGTCCTACGCTGCGTTCGCCAGTTCATGGTCTCCATTCGAGTGTTTACTTTATTTATTTATTTATTTATTTAGGACAACCAACAGGCAATACAACAACACATTCACAAAAAGAAAAAAAAAACACGTAACATGGTAATTGCTCACCCACTTATAGGATGTCTCAGCATGCATCTAAATCTTAACAAAACTGTAATATACGTAAGGATATTACACGTATAGAATAATAACGAAACTATTTAAATAAACATGAGCTATAGATATTCAAACAGCTTTCTTGTGTTTCTGTGACAATTTAAATTAATGTCTTCTTTCTTTCTACTAAGAAGTTAGCCCATCTTAAGCTCCTATGGTGGTCTGGGGAAAATTTAAGTTGACCAGTAAGCCCGGGGCACAATACTTGGATTTAATATGTTTTACTCGCAATAAAGGCGAAACAAGCTAAGAAAAGCTGTCATCAGCAAAAAATGTGTTCTACTATACACTTTCGAAAATTTGCTAATTTGTAGTTAGATTAAGCAGAATAATACCTTAAGATCTTTTTAATACCTAATAGTAATAATACCATAATATATTAAAAATATTCACAAAACCAATTGACCTACAACGTCACAATGCCTCCTAGTTTCTGACAGTTTTGTTGATAAGAACTCCTGTGGTGCCTATCCTAGAATTCGTATGTTCCTTTACCATGATAAGACACCTAGGAGACGCACCACAGCGGCTTCTACTAGATCGTACAATCTATGGCAGCCGCATCAAGTGTGAGATGGCTATTTAAAACGCTATCAAATGGCAATACAATGGCAGTCGGTCGACATTCGGCGGCTTTCCATTTCGTTTGTCGCAATTTACGCAACGCTGAGCCGCGGTCGGCTAGAAGAGATCGCCCGCTCGCTTGCCCACGCGCTTTCACGATTATCCCACAAACAAAAATTACAATCGGAACGCCCTCGCTTATGCCGTAACACTTTTATTCATTATCATATCGCAGTATTGTTTGCTATCAGAAAGATGGGCAGTGTCTTATCATGTCAGGACATTTGCCAACGTTAATGCTAAATGATGCATCCGTCAGCCTTGTACTAGCGACGGTGTCGCTAAGCCTGCGGCTTGTATTTCAACAAACCGTTAATTTGACAAATTTCCTAAATGGTATTTGAAATACATTACGTGTTATGAAGAAATAGATATAACAACTTTATTGCACTTACATTTCGTAGCGCAACCCGTTGATGTCTTTTCTTAGTGACTTGATGTCGTAGCTCAAACTATCGCAATAATGAACTTTTTTGTCATCTTTTACTTTATTGTCAAAGCTTTTCCTATGTTGCTATTGCAATAATGTTTAATAAAACCGTGCCCTTTACAAGAATACTTAATGTGAAGTCCGCAACAGAAATTCATTTTCTTCTATAGCGTAGCGTTAATTATTTCAGACGTTAATTATCTGTAATGGCTGAGAAAATACTCATAAGACAAATTAAACACATAAGAAGTGTAAAAATATTAAGCTCATTGCATTGGTAGATAAGGTGAGAATAATGCCGTGACTTATGTATGACGGCACAGTTTGTGAACAATTGTCTATACTCACTTCTGACTTTAATATTGAGCCGGGACTGGGTTGCAACGTAGTGGGCCAACTCGGTGTGTATCGCGTCATCCACGCGGTAGCCATTGACACTCACTACTTGATCGCCAACCTATAATTGATAATTAATAAAACGTTATAAATCACTTCATAATTAAAACAGCCTGAGATTAGAAAGACTTAAAGTTGATTTAAGACTGATTGATTGATTGATTGATTGATTGATTGATTGATTGATTGATTGATTGATTTGAGTCATTATTTAATTTGGTTTATCTAATATATAAAAATCTTGAATTGTTTGTTATTGAACTCTTCCGAAACGGCTTCAACGATTTTTATGATTGTTTGTGTATGTGTTGGTAGGTCTGAGAATAGGTAGCAGGCTAATTATTAATATGGCAAAACAACGTTTACCGGGTCAGTTTTTCCACTTCTTCATTTTTGCTTTAGCCTCATTTAGTTACACCGTGTTACACAACACGCCATTGATTGTCGATGACACGCGACGCGCGGTCTCCGTATCGGTCCGCGGATGTCGATGTAACACATCAACACTTCTGCGGTAACATTGAACGCCACTTCACAATCATCTAAATTATGACTCGCAATATAAAACGTAACTTTATGAGGGAACTTTTAAAGACAATGACGCCGGAAACTATCACGTTGTACGATCGAAAAAGAAATCGAATGTACGAAATAGGTTCAAGAGTAGGGCATTCTAATGAATAATGCAAAGTCCAGCATTTATTCAGGTTTCATCGACAGTCAAACGCCTTACAATTTAATGTATCGATAGCAATGACCGGAATCCAAAAAAGGTCAAATGCAAATCCAATCTAAAGAATGTCGTAGAGAAAGAAGAAACGCGATCCAAACAAACGAGTGCCGTGACTTGGAACTGCAACAAAATAACCGGAAATATCAGAGTTGCAAATTAAGTACGAGCACCCACTGTTTATCGGACGGGAGCGAAAATATTTTCTCAGATGTCGAAACAACAATAGACTATAAAGTTATTAGTTCAGTAGCGATTGCTACAGACGGCACTTGGCACTCCCTCCCACCGGACTGAAGCAATTCGTCGCCCAAACAGAAGAAATGTTTTAGAGACTCGTTGTATTGTCGACACTTGCTTGAGAACATTTTTAGCAATGATAACTGTCGCGGGGTTTCATAATTGTACCGCCGTAAACAACCTACTTTGTAGTTAAACTTTTTGTTGTATTTGATGTACTTCCAAATTTGCTCGAATCCAGCCAAGTATTGAAAAACCTAACTCCTCGCCGCAATGAAATTATTGCATAACGAAAATAAACTTGATTTGCTTTAATTTCACGTTACGTGGAATAATCTACCTTGGCCGTAGCGATTATGTAACATAAACACAATTCAAATTGAAGGAATGAAGTTCAACCAACAAATAAAAATTATGAATGATGCTAACTATCTCTAGTGTCATATTTTAGTTATCGTCTGATTACACAACACACTGTCTAGTTTAGAGAGTTCAAACACACAATGAGAAGATTACGAACGAAACTTACTTAAAATACATAGGCTGCAGTAGAAACCAATCACCAACAGGAAAAGAAAGGTTTCCACTATTTTTATGCTAAATTGGCATTGCTAGGTAGTTAGACCATGGCCTACTTTCCTTGTGGTCAGTAAGTAACAATTTAAAGTACGCTCAAAGGGATTATGGTCCCTAAAGTTATTTATTTATTTCTATTGGTTTCACTCTGATAACTATGCTTTGCGAAATGGTCGCTGAGAGCTACTTGAAGGCTATAAATCAAAGTCTCGATCAATGTTAGATACCTACTCTGTGGTTTATTTAATTTGGAGCCTGACGTAAACGCACTTTCAGTTTGAGCCTTGAAAGCAAAAGCAAGTAAACCGAGTCGCTCCAGACGAAAGGAAAGCATACGAAAATGCATGAATGAGCGGTTCGGCACGAGTTGTTGATTGGAGGCTGGTGATAGTGACGTCACGCATGCATGATCAGCCGCGGCTGGCGGCGCGGGCGCAGCAGTGACGGACAACACTTTCTTCGCGTTTTCGTCTCGGGCGCGCGGCTCGCAGTAAACGACTGGACACGGACAGGTCGCCCAGTGCCCCACATATCGGGCAACTTTCGATCGTACTTTCGTTCCAACTCGTCTTTTTGCGGGTGTGTGGCTACGTAAGAGCTGCCCAGACCCGCCGACGACGACGCCCAGAAGTCCTAAAAGAGTTTACTTTCAAGGTAGTTTACATACAAGTCAGCGTTTCGACACTAATCAATAAATTGACACACCTACTTTATGCCTCTCGACTTTATGTGAACAAACATACACTCACGCCTATATCACGGAGAGGTAGGCAGATACCAGGATTTACGACTTTCCATGATCCTGACAAATCTCAGATCGGCTATATATTGCAGTGAATTATCTTCTATTAAATACGGATTTTGGTCAGATATAAATCAAACTGAATTCAAGTACAAAACTGTGAAATCTTTTACGACAATTGTATGACTCAATTCGTTTTGCATGCAGGTAGGTAACGCTACAGCTGGATCAACACGTGTATTTGACTTTATCGGTGACTCATAGTTTGCGATAACAGTTTTTTTTTTCAGTGCGTGTCTGTTCAAACCATAAGCGAAATACGTGTTATTTAAATAACTATTTTGTGTGGGGATCAAAAGAATCAATAGGACTATTTAAGGTTTAAGCATAAAAAATGACAGAAATCGCCAAAAACTTTTTTCATACATTTTGTACTTAAAAACGAAAATCAACTCGAAATTATTCTTTATTTTGGCAATCATATTTCTTATTGTGATCAAAAGATTCTTTAAATCCAACTGAAATTTAAATACAAAAACTACGGTACCGTCACAACAATACTGACATCATGTATTTTTAAACACAAACTTAAAAATAGGTGATCTACGAAATAAACTGCTCAAAATGACCGCCGTTTTCGCGAATACATAAGTTTACTCGTTTTTGTACTGAGTAGCAGCCGATAATTTTCTTGGATGGATATTATTAAAAATCCTCGTTAATGCCTCTTTCAGCTCCTGAACACTGTCATAATTCCTTTTGTAGACGTCGCTTTTTCGGTGTCCCCACGAAAAAAATTCGAGAGGCGTTAGATCGGAGCTGCGAGATGGCCACTTAGTTGGACCATGTGTACCTGTCCACTATGTCCTGAATTATCTGTTCAAATTTAAAAGCGTAGCTGTTATGTGGCGGTGCGCCATCTTGTTGAAAATAAACTTTTCGCAATTCCGTCAGGGGCCATTCATCCAACTGGTTTTCAAGATTCTCTAAAATGACCTCGTTATACACAGCAGAATTAAGAGTGCCTTCATAGTATTCCACCATTACGACACGGTTCGACATTAGAGCCCACCAACAGTTAAAAGAAAAACGAACCTGATTGTGGCGTTCCCGAACTCTGAATGGATTTTCTCTAGACCAATAATGATAGTTTCGTCGGTTGTACATACCGTTACTGGAAAAATTGGTTTCGTCAGACCATAATATCTACTTTAAAAATTCATGATCTCTACTTATTTTTCCTCTTAGCCATCGACAAAAGGTAAGTCTTCGAACATTATCACCCGGATGTAACGTTTAAACTATGCGCCCCTCTTGACAGCATTTATAGCCGTATTTTTTCCATGTCTTTAACACAAGTAAGTGGGAAACACCCACTTCAAGGGCGACACATCTGGACGATATTTCTGGATAAGCTTCAACATAGGTTAAAATAGCGATCAACGTATCTAAGTCCAGGACATGAGGCTGCCGCACTAACTTCTTTTTAAACGAACCATTTTCTTCAAGATTCTTCAAGAGTTTTGTTATTACCATTTTTGTTGGTACATGTCGCAATGGATATTTAGTCTCGTACCACACTAAAGCTGCTTCTTTGTTTCTACTATTTACAAAATACGCTTCAACTAAGTCCCAAAATTCCTGATTTGAAGACATTTTTACAAGAAGTTTATAATTGCAACTAACAATCCAGAATTTTCTCAGCGCAAACATAAGAATTACGTGAAGATATTCGAATCGAATTCGAAATTTGAAATTTACTTTCGAACTTCTTTTCACTTTTTTTTTCAGCCAGCCACTTAAAATAAAAAGTTTGGCCAACGTAGAAGTTTGACTCGCTTACCGAAATGTATGAAAAAAGTTTTTGGGATTTCTGTCATTTCTAGTACTCAAACCTTAAATAGTCCTATGGTCTTTTGATCCCCACATGAAATAGGATCGATTGGCATAAAATATATTTTTTTGTATTTCAGCCTTTTTTCGGCTGACTGTACATTTTCTCCAGAATCTGTGAATGCAGTCCATAATATCTTAAAAAGCTGGGGATGGCCTCTTAGGAACGTTTTCCTGTAACTATAACGATTAAAGTACATGCCCTTCCTGACCCGTTTCAAAAATCCACCCTGTATATGCTACTACCCTGATTTTTTTCAGGTTTCTAAAATCAACCGTTCAGCCAGGAGAGGGGGGACGCCCTTTTCGGGCAAACATTTGCGCCATAAAGCTTAATATTTCGCAAACGAAACCCTAAATCAAAAAATTTACAAAAGAGTGGGGGACCCTAAAAATTTTTTTTTAACATCGTGAGTAAACCTGAGTGAAGAGCCATTCACATGCCTAAGCGCTTGAAATCCGCGGTGGACACAGTGATTAAGCCCATACTCTCTCCCTGAGAGAAGGCCTGTGCCCTCTTTGATACAGGCGTGAGTATTTATAGCGTATTTATGTACGTACGTCGTATTTATACTCCTTTAGGAAAAAAGTTTTCCGCGAGTACATTTTCCATTCGCCCCATTCTATCAGAGTGGCTGGGATTTTTTGCACGCGTATTACTTTCAAAACCAAGTGCACTCAAGCGTTAACTTTATGTTAAAGCGTCTTGCTCTGAGAGTGCCGCGGTCGTTGACCCGACTGAAGGACCGCATTAACGCTTTTCTATTTTAGCAAATGGACAGCAAGTGAGTGTTACACAAGATGTAAGTAATAAGTCAAACATGGCGGCAGGGCACGCGAGCGAGCGCCGAGAGTCACGGTAGAAAGTCGTCGATCAACCACCGGAGGTAAATAATTGGCTGACTCACGCACCGGACTACTAATAAATACCATTAAGCCCCGCACAGGAGCCTGGACTACTTCTAATTGCTTTATATTGTATGCTATCACTCTACAGTCCTCAACTAGGCTATTCCTGCAGTTATGCTTCATTAAATAGCCGAGCAAATGTCAATTCCTTTGTAAATTACTCCTCAAGTAATCTTTATAATCACATATTTTTGCCTGCTGCAACGTGCGTGATCTATAATTAAAATAGTATTTGTTGGTCTCATGTGATAATTTCTCACGCGTTGCTTGTTACACGGGCTGTTCCGTAGGCAAGGAACAATGACACGAGAGTTGTAACGAGTGTTGTCGACATTGTTCGATGCTCCGCGGACACCTGTTGACGCAGGCGAATGTACAATATGCTCGCCGGAACTGGCACACTTCGATAAACAGTATTTGCCCATCACCTTTTAGGTATACGTAACTCTTGCGCCAGGCTATGACGCATTCAGCGTCTCTTAGGGCGTGTTAGGCAATCAAAGGCAGGCTGTTTTCCTATTTCTCTCCAAAAGTACTAGAATTGTTCACACTAAATAAAAGCTAGCGGATACTTGATAGATACAAGCTATGTACGTGTATGCATCTAAATGTATGTTTTGTAACATCGTTGTTGAGAAAGTAATCGTGCGAACACTGAACGCCGAAACGCAAGATGATGTACGAATGGACCTATTCTTTTTTGTTAACAATATCATCATGAGTAATAGTACACGGTAAAGTTTTTAATTAAATGATTCAAGCTTGGAATTCCTAATTTTACCACAATTTCTCATAGAAAGTTTTACGATCAAATTGTCTAAGCTCACGTATTATTACCGCTGCTCGTCTTCTTTACAAACAAAAGAACAATTACGAAGCCCAAATGGTCGCCGTATCTTTATAGCCTGCTATTATTGATTAGAGCGAGCACGAGGCATAGATTATACTAACTAACGACGACGCAACCTGTAATGAAGTTGGAACGAGTACTTAGTCGAGATCGCGTTCTGACAACATCATTAAATTGGACCTAGATTGGTTTTGGCCGAAGAAAACGAGGGTTACATCAGTGAGCATTAAAGAATGGAATGCCTCTTGCTACAATGTAACCTCGGATGTGGGTAATTGTTCAGTGGAAGGCAAACAAACAGGCCAGCGAGTTAATTATTGCAAGCAAGCTAGGTGTTCACACGGGCGCTGGGCCCCGTGAGAAACTGTGCCATAAGTGCCGGCAAAAACCCACAACAATCGCAGGAATTATCACTCGAAAACACCATCACACATTGTAACCAATTGCTTAAGCTAATAACAAAGCGTTGATAAAACATGTCAGATAGTCCATGGACACCACTCCAGCAAAACACACAACTAATCTCAACGAGATAAAATTATTGATTTTCAAGATTGTGTCTACATTTCAAGAACCGAAACGTAACACTGATCAATGTTATGAAACTGACCTTCAGATTTAGAGATCAACTTCTCCTTATCAATGGCCGATTCCTGTTACGCCCTCGCGCAAGCAAGAGGGTATTATGTAGATGATTTCAAATAACTACCACGTCAGTAATTTTAGGACCTATCCAATACTTAAGAGCAGTAAATTGTTAAAAATAACCAAGAGCATCTACCAACAAACCGTTATGCAGTTTGGGAGAAAGAAGAATCATGTAAGTATTTTTTCGTATTTATCTCAATAAAAATCTTCAAACAAACCTTGAGCCCCGATGATGCGCCTCCGAGTTGAACTCTACTTTGGAGATAAAGACCGATGGCTGGCGGTGCCTCACGGCGCGCGTGCACAAGCCCCTATCCCACGCGCGGGATATAAAGAAAAAATCGCGCCATCCTGCGCTCATGCAGCGGATGAGAGCGGGATGGCATGAGTCTTATCTATTCTCACGCGCGGAATAATGGCTCAAGCTACCAAGCCTGGTATCAATGAGTATTTAAAGACTATACGTCCTCACCTTGAGCCCCTGATGATGCGCCTCCGAGTTGAACTCCACTTTGGAGATAAAGAAGCCCGTGGTGTGCTCGCGGCCCCCACGCAGGGAGAAGCCGAAGGCCGGCGCCGACCGGCGCGGGCGCACGAGCCTCACGACGCGTACGCGCCGGTCGCCAGCTGCCGCGCCGCCCAGACGCGACGACGTCGTCGTGGACGTCGTAGACGCCGCGTACATGGCTCAGCTACTGGAAATGGACTTGTAGTTGTTGAGGCGATCAAAGGAGTGCCAAATTTAGGGTTTCCCGAGAGGTCCTGGGTTCGAATCCCCTCATTTATTTTCCGAAGTTACGTACATTTATGAATTTAAAATAGCAATACCACTAGCTGGCAGTGAAGGAAAACGTAATGAGGAAACAGCCATACCGCGGTGGGCTCGCGTGGTAATTAAGTCCATTCTCCCTCTCTGTCTGAGAGAAGGCTTGGGAAGTGGAACGTATTTATATCAGCTGCTTATACTATGAGACAGCCCCACTACAAAGCAAAAAAAAAATCCAAAGTCCTGGACTAAAACTTGTAAATAACAAACTCTTACTTCAGTGTACAAGGAACCACCCTTTTAAAAATAACCCTGTATAAAAGTTAACACGTTTATACAGCAAACTGGGCCGTCTATTTCGCTAAAGATCACGAAGGATGACACTGGTATGGTGTTTCATACTTTTGGCGAAATGTTAATAATTAGGTAAGCATTTTGCTTACTATGGACAACAATTTTTTACTATGGAGAAAAATCCGAAATCGCGAAAAAATTACCAGCTTTTTCATACATTTTTATGACGCAGGTGGTAACTTTAGTATGGACAGCTGATATTTTTTCACGATTTTGTTTTCCACATAATAAAAAATTATTCATATTGACCAATGGAACCCCTATTGTCGGATATATATGGGGATTTTGTTACAGCCTGTATAAATATCTACTTCTTATGTGGACACAGGGTGCCCAAAAATCTTCCCGAAATGGAGAATAATATGGTTTTTTTAAATTAGGTGGGGAAGCGGTGGTAGCCTAGTGGGGATTCGAGAACATTGGACTCGGAAGCGAGAGACCCAGGTTCGATTCGCAGTGCGGGCATGTACCTATGACTTTTTTTCTAAGTTATTTACATTTGTGAAGTTATAATAGCAATACCACTCGCTAACGGTGAAGGAAAACATCGTGAGGTAACCTGAGTGTCTGGGTTATTCACATACCTCAGCGCTTGAAATCGCCATTCCGCGGTGGGCGCGCGTGGTGAATAAGCCCATACTCTCTCATCTCACTCTACGAGAAGGTCTGTGCTCTACAGTGCTTATTAGTTATGAAGGTGGGGCAACTTCGAAATCGTGAAAATAATATTATATTACATTACTATATGGTACCCGGCTGCCTTTGACTCTATATGCCTCACATGTTCTCTTCTCGATTGTTTTGTTTTATCTCTGTTTTGTTGACGTTTGTGTCTTTTGTTTGTGTACCTTTTGTTTACTTTGTGTTTCTGTGACAATTTAAATAAATATCCTCTTTCTTTCTTTCACAATGTTGATGTTGCAGGTAGAAATTTTTGTGTGGAACAACAGTTTTTTTGCGATTTTGTAGTTGTCCCTACAGCAAAAGTTTTTCGTATTGACGAGTAAAAACTCTGCCGTTTCGAGAGCATGAGAGAATTAGATTTTGTATAAATTAATGCTATTTTCAGGAGCTATACAGGTTTTATATCATATAGTTATAGCAGGTATCCATGCGCTTTATAAGGAAAGAAGGTGCAACGTGCATGCAAGGAAATGCCGAAATTTTAATTGATCTGTCGATGTGCGTTGTGCAAACTTCGCAGGTAATCATTATAATTAGTGCACTATTTGGTTATAGGCAAAACTAAGCATTTCCACTATATTGGCTAACAGAATGCAGGTATTTTTTAATTTAGGAGATTTTCACAACACGTACGGTCTAAGCAAAGGTGCGCTGCACTTCCTTCATTAAACAAAACAATGCGCTTTCCATACGCAAAACATTTTCCTTATTAGGGGAAGCAAAATAAAAACAATTTTGTGTACCTAATGAAAGGATGGGTGATGTACATGTCAGGTTTTGAGTATTGTGTCGTTAAATAAATATTTCTATCTATCGATCTATCTAAAAACACAAACAAGAAACCCGGCTTAAGTCGGACATATGTACATAAGCGGTAAAACCAATTCCATTAAGTAGATCATGTCCCACCAAAACATACATGTAAAAACAAACTGAGCAACTTCTCGTCCCAAAAGAATACTTGATATATAAAAACTTGCCAAATTCTTATCTTCGCGACATTTTACACAATTTTAACAAGCCGCACAGGGTGCCCCGGGCCGAGAACTTGGCCTGGCGCACTCTGTACGCCTTGATAACGGTGCAAAATAGATATAGACATAACCCATACATAGTTTAGTTTAAATGATAATAAATAGTAGTTAACATTACCGATTTAGAAAATTATTCAAAATCAAAGTTCAAGGTACAGTTCAGTTCAGTTTACTCAGTGTATAACATAGTGTAGGTATATATAGATATTAGGTAATAGATGTAAGTTTACTATGCTATGCCCTTGGGCGTACAAGATTGCATAATATTCTATGATATTAATAATTACAGTATGCATTAAAATAATATATAAACAGAGCCTTAATCGATATTTACATGTCATTATTTACATGTCATGAAATTGATGATATCAAGTAATTAATGTGAAAAAGAGTAGAATTGAACATTGAGTAATAAAAAATAAAAACTTATCATAGTCTATCGTTTACAAAATCGCGGATCTTATAATAACATTTTTCAATTAATAACTTTCGTAACTTATTTCTAAACATATTTAGACTCAGGACTTTAATTTCATCCGGTACTTTATAATAAACTTTGGGAGCCATACATGACAGACTATTTTGCTTTAATGCTGTTTTACATATAGGTGCTGTCAATCCATCTCTATTACGCATATTTTTATCATGTGCCTGACCTGCTTTTTGAAATAGCTCTGGATTGCTTTTTACGAATATTGCCACTTTAAAAATATAGAGCGAGGGCAATGTGAGTAAATTTAAGGATCGGAAAAAACATTTGCAGCTATCTCTGGATCCAAGGCCGCACATGGATCTAATGCATCGCTTTTGAGCCTTCAAGATGGTTTCTATTTCAGAACAGTACACTGAGGTGCATACATGAAATGCTACAAAATAAAATAGTCCACATACAATATTTAATTATAGAACAAAGCAATCATACTCTCTACCACTCTATGGAATAGGTACACATTAATGCCTCTAAAAAAACACGTAGCAATTAAATCAAGAGGTAATTAAATGTTTTTGAACATATCGAAACCAAAGCTGACACGGTTAAGAATCATCAAGTGGATGTCACGTTAATAAGCGACCCTACTTACTGACGAATTAACGAAGGAGAAAATAGGTCGGAATTAAGTTATTAGGAAGCCACTCAAGACTCAAGTGTCCGTCAAACAATTTAGTAATGGCTGCGGCTGCCGCTGTCAGGCCATGCTGACGCGCTAATGTATGTCCCATGGCTCGGATAACGGCGCTTCTAGCGCAAGAAGTGCATTCCACAAATACAACTGGATATGACTGGGTAAAAGGCAAAGATTGTACAAGATCCGCGCGCGTGAAGCAACCTGCCTCGCCACTCGCAAAGCGATCATTCCCTTGACATTATGACCTTATATTATTCACTAGTACTAATTCTGATACAATAAAAGGTCGATTCACTATCGTAGTATTATTTAAAGTTATAGTACCTGAGAAATAACATGAACAAAAAACCGCGCAGTCGGGATGAGCGTGCGATTGACACGTAAGAGTATTTTTACACCCCGCATCCCCATGAGACCCAAAATACGTCCACGCGAAGTCAAATACATTAGTTCAAGTTATTTGTCTGGCATTGTATACCTACCGTGCCGTTTCTGATCTACGAACATTATGTTGGTATAGGCAAGCGTCTCAGCACCTGTGTCAACAAGGTTCAATGGCTTAGTCAATGTGTTTGTGTTTTGAATAATGATTGCCTCTATCGGCGTCACCCACAATGTAACTTTTTACTGCAGGCAAACGTGCGTCAAAATGGCAGAGTTCCTCTTGATGTACATAAATCACGGTAGTTACGGCGCAGCACAATCCGGGCGGCGACGTTGACAAAGGCTCGCTAGGACGCGACTCGCGGCAGATGATGCAAGGGGGGCGGAGGCGGCGGGAAGGGAAGGCTAGAGTGCAGCTCGTCGGTTACAGTTGGTGCAATAACCTCGCACGCCCGCGCAGCCTCCGCGATCCTATGCTCTACAAAACTAGACCTTATAACACCAATTCTAAGTGTTGCAGAATAATAGTGTGCAAACTTCACCTACAATACCCTACGGCGTTAACTACCTACCAACGCTTGTTAACATTCATTGACACGCTGCACTAACACGATTAACCTTATTTAGCTAAGACTCTTCTCTTCAGCAATCCGTTTACCTAGATACATTACATACATCTAAAAGGATTACAGTGGATGTTACAGTGTTCCCCAGATAGCGAAATTTATCCACCTGCTTCAGCACATCCTCACCAAGTTTTATGGCCAGTGTCTCGTGACCGTGTATATCCAGGGACATCACCTCCGTCTTATTGACATTGATCTTCAGGCCGAACTTACTGCAGGCTTGGTGGAATGCGGACATTAGCTGTTGCAAGCCGTCTGGGGATTCCGCTACGAAGCACAGGTCATCAGCATACATGATCTCGGTGATCAGTACGTGTGAGACTTTAGTGCGAGCCTTAAGTCTAGCCAAGTTGAAAAGGCGGTGCGGTCACGTATCTCGTATGGCGGAGGAAAAAGTGGCGAAGCGCATCTTCTATTCTGAACTAGAGGAGGGCAAGCGGAATCATGGCGGTCCCCTCCTCCGGTACAAGGATGTCCAAAAGCGACACATGAAGAGATGCAAAATAGAGCCCTCCCGCTGGGAACGTTTGGCAGCACAGCGGCCAGAATGGCGCAGGATGGTGAACAGTCAAGTACGCGAGTTCGAGGTTCAGCGTAAAGCTGACCTGGATACCAAACGCGACCAGTTAAAGGCTCGCCCACCTGCTGCCATAATATATAATTACGAGAACGGCATTCTCACGTACCCTCAGTGTGCACGGAGTTTCGCCGTGAAGATAGGCTACATAAGCCATCTTCGAGCGCACCAGCGCCTCATCACTGATTAGGGGTCAAAGTGGTCGCCATGGCCGAAACCGGTCGGAACAATCATCATCATGATCATCTAACTAAAAGGATTACTTTCTACAGAATCTTCAGATCGCTTACATCTTACATAGGAGGTCAAATGGCAAATTATAAAATTCCTCATTAATTGTAGAAATGAGGAAGTGATCAAACTCACGCATTTAATTATTTAAATTCCAAACCACGATTTAATTCTGCTATTAGAAAGTTTTAGCAAAAAATATGCAACGCATAAACAGCCAAATTCCCACATACATAACTCTGACGTCTGTTCCAAACACTAACGATCTATTCAACTTGACAAAATCAGAGGTGAAAGTTCTGATGGTAATAGAATGCTCAAGCTGCCACAAAATATTTCACCGACCACGTAATACGTGTAAGCGCAATAAGGAACTCTGCTGCAAGAATGGCGTCAATAATTTGATTCCTCTCCGTTTATGTTGTCATCCACCAGAGCATAAATTGCTCAATACACGCAATAAACTTCAGCTTATCCAATAATAACCTGTCACGTCGTTGGCAAAAGCTACAACATCATATTACTCATGCTTTACGATATTTTGCATAGAGGCTACCGATATGCACATCGTGAGATTAAGCTCCTTAAGAAAACTTCTCAAACATCACGTAACTTAGATATAATTCAAAGACAGAGAAAAGTAAACTTTTATATAATATTTAGAATATTTGATTTAAAATCGGAATCCCAGGTCTGATAAACAAATTCATCTAAGCATGTTAACCAAAGATCCGAATGGCTTAGTTTTACAGTGCTTTGTGAAAGGCGCAGGTTCTAATCCCGCTCCCGCCAGAACATTGTACTTCCTATGTGAAGTAGATATGTTTATAAATTCAATGGTTTGTAAAGACCATAATGACTATAACGAAAACCATAATGGTCTGCTCATAGATGTAGGAAAAACGTATTATAGGTACATTAAACAAGTGAGATATGAAAATACTGGCTGGTCGCAATAGTGGCAGCGGCGGCGACGCGGCACGCAGGTGGCGGCGGCGCTCAACCATGAACCTCGGCCCCGACCAACTGTTATACACTTTTTTTTCACCAGAGCAATGGCCGCGTCCAAATAGTCGTCTAAAAACCAAAAATTATTTCCGAGAACCCTGAGAGATATCATATGCAGTCAAAACAAAACCTGTTTCCACATTACGAGGAAACTGTTGATCTGACGGATGCCTCAACAGATAGGTGTAATATTGCTAGCCTGTAGTCTGTAGTCTGTAGACGCCTATCGAAATAGATTGAAAATGAGTCGACCAAGTAGATCATTATAATGCGTAGGAACCACAGCACAGAGAAAATATGTTCTGTGGTAGGAACACACGCATATGAGTGAAGTAGGAGTAAAGCAATAACTAAAAATTCACTATTCCAAAACAACGGATCAATATTGCTAGGATACACAACGAATAATACTTTGGGGTCGGTGACGGTTGCAGTGTTCGAAAAGGGGAGCTTAATTTCCGGTTAAACCGGGAAGCCTGGTACGAACTATCCCGTGGCATCAGGTTTCACGAGACTTGTAACTTTTCAGCGCTTCTAATCATCACTATCACCTGTCAAAGTTAGGGGAAGGAACGAGGCAGTACCTTAATAAACAAAGCAATCCCAAATTACATTATTAACTTAATGCCGGATTCAAGTTCCGGGGTTTTAGTACCAAATAACCTAACTATAATTTCCATGATTGATGAAAATTTGATGATAGATGGGTAAGTTTTATGGTTTGAACTAAAGATTCAGAGATAAATTACGTAATATTACTATTAGTCTGTAGGTACCTACGCTGATTTACGCAGTAGAGTAAATCACTCCGCTATTGGTTCATTCTATGCGTAATGCGTGATGACGTGAACGTTGATTGGGCGATAGTAAATGACAGCTTAACTTATGATTGGTTTTATACAGAAACGACAAACCATTATCTTCATGGTGTATAACCCATCGAAATGTCTAGATACCTCGCAAGATGGGGCGGTCTGACGGTGGAAGGTGCATAAATACTTTGCCGGATAATACTGAACTCGCTCCGATTGGTAACACAATTGACAAGCTCCGCCCGCCTTCCTACAATTGAACGTGGAGTCATTTTTTAGCGCTAGATTTACTCGTTTACTTTTCCATTTTACAATTTTCCAACGTTTCGGTACTTTTGCAAGTGCCGTGGTCTCGGTATATTGAGGTGACTTGGGTCTTTTTGAAAGCATTAACTGTTTGTTTACTACCCTCGGCAAAAATTATTTGAAATTGGATGCCGGCGGATCACTATTGCCTCGCGTATCATTCTAGGAAAGAAACGGACTGTTTAATTTTGATAAAGTTCAAGTTCTAGCCCGATAGAGATCGTGGTTCCAGTTAAGGACCAGTGCTTAAGTGCATGAGACCCCCTTGCTAGAAGTGTGATTGTAGATTTAATTTTAATAACTAATAATCAATATTTTTTGAGTTTATATAAAATAATTGTTTTGTAGATTGAATTTGAATGACTAATAATCAGTATTTTTGAGTTTATATATAATTATTGTAGTGCCAATTTAAATTTCATAACGTGCCAAAATATTTTTGGGACGTAACTTAATAATTTTTGGGGTAGTAAACTAAATTCAAAAAGACGCCTGTTACCTCAGTCTACCGAGACCACGGTACTTGCAAAACTACCGAAACGTCGGAAAATTGTAAAATGGAAAAGTAAACGAGTAAATATTCGTTCAAATTCAGTTTTACTCGTATTATGTCTAGTGCTCGTGTTAAGCTCAGAAAATACCATCTATGTTTTTAACTATCACGGTATAACATAACATAAACTCACGCCTGTTTTCCAGAGGGGTAGGCAGCAAGGATGCTTTACTGCCACTTGCCACGATCCTGACAGATCGCTTTCGCTTCATCAACATTCATTGCATGCACGCACGCCGTTCGGATACTTTCTATATTGCCCTTTGCTAATACATTCCCTATGTGGTAATGACTAAAGATCATATTAATGACTTAATGCAAAACTAACAATATGATGTTTCGCCAACTATCTGAAATATAGGAAAAACTACTTTTTTGCCTTCAATGGGATACTTACCTACTCAACTGCTACATATGTGCCTTCTTAACCATGACAGGTATAAATACATTTATAACGTATTAGCAATACTATGACAGTATTTAGGTATGCGACCCGCATCCAGAGTTGAACATAGCCGGCCACTAGGAATAGTCCGACGCGAACCAACAAACTTATCTCTACCGTAGCTCTACAGCGTGTTGGTTGTTATTGGGAGGAAATAGAAGCACTTTTGTTTTGGAGCGGGTGAGCAGAGAACTTGGCCATAGTAATAATGACCGCTGGACAAACCGGCCAGTTACTACTCGCCAATTAACCGCATCCGACCTCGGGAGCCCGCGCCCGGGCCGTGCTCCTCACACTATAACATGTCACACCATCGATTTGATAACTTTCACACAGTTCTAATAATACTTATCAAACAAAATCCATCAACCACACATCGCAACTGTTTAGTTACAAATATAACTGGAATCGTGAGGCGAGGTGAAGCATTTGTTTTAATGGTGATGGGAACATCCGAAGGCGAGATCACAGATCGAGTTGCGCAATCAAACGTGCATCTTAAATTCTTGACGTATACCTGCAGCGTTAGCGCTCGACGCTCCTTAGTGCTAAATTGAATTCTGAGGAGCCTATGTAGGTACATACTATTTGTGTTCTCAAATACACGCCGCAGTTTAATTGTTTAAGTGCGTGTTTATTGCTTCACTATTGTTGATTTATAAGATAGGTGATCTCAGCTTTTAAGAAACAGTAATTACTTTAATAACATCAACCATGGCAATAAATGTTTTACTTTTACTGCGTTTCAATTTGAACTCTCATGGAGTTAGTGGGGTAAATAGTGAAAGACGCCCGCAGAAAGAAAGCTGCTAATCATCGAACGGTTATAGATCGTACGCTAAAGACCGTAAGAAATCGTATGAAAAAAGCTGGAGAGCTCCAAGAATGGCTGGAAAGTGCGGACGAGGCGGGGCGGGTGCGCCCGCGCACGGTTTCTCGAGCAGTTCACACGCTAACCGAAAGCTTTTAATTTCCCATAGGTATTCATTGCCTGTGTTAAACATTCTCACACTGATTCTCGTATAAGCGTAGAGACGCAAACAATGCGGCGGTGGCAGAGTGACTGTCAGGGAGAAAACTGATTTGTCATCACAACAAACGCTCTATTGATTGGTAAAGACTCTCAGTATAATTAGGAAGTTTAAGATAGCTTTCACTTGAATACACTAAAGGAAAACCCGACTTGATATGTAGTTGTTGCTCATTAGAAAAGAATCCTTATTAAGTTCAGAGCGGTAGAAGGGGCGAGGAATCCGCGACAGGATATCAGACTGGTTTTTATCTTGTAAGACGAGAGCCTCGCTCAGTAATATAATATTGCTAACGGAGATTCTCAGAGTATAACTATGTTTGTATAACGTTACACTTGCATACGTAATGTAGCTGGCAGATATTATTAATTACTTATAGGTACTACCTTATTTATTCCCTTGTTTAGTCACAAGGCTAGAAACATAATTAATGTGGGTACAATCACTCTTCACATTCCATACATATTTTAAATATATTTTAGGAAAATCCAAAAGGTAAAGTGGCTAAATTTTATCAGAAATACGTGACAGTATCAATTGTTCTGCTAATAAGTTGTTAGAGACTGATTCGGATCATAATGGCACTTTATTTATCAAGGCAGAGTCGACAGCACTTCCACTTGATTTTGCTACAAAAAATATCAAACTTGACCTGCAGTCGACGTTTTTTGTAATCAGTACAGGCTGTCTATAAAACATTTTCATCCTCCACCGGGCGAAGCGGCCTCACAACCACAAAGCCTTTAATTTTCAGCAAATTATCATCATTGGAGCCATTAACTTGACTACATAAGCGTAAATGGATAATTTGGTGTAAGTCTGGAGATTAGTAACAATACTTACATACATGTAGCTGAATTCATACGTTTGAGCTTATGTGTATAGAAAACCCACATACTATCCATGATTCTCAGATAATCGGGTAAAAGCCAATTTAGTTGTTAAGCAACCCTGGCCAATAACAGTTTACAATAGGTCCATTGCAGCAATTAATTTAGTAGAACAGTTAGCTGGCTTTGTCAGTCGACAGAGCAAACCAAATTAAAAGTTAATCGAAGAGAACTGTGGTTGCCATTCGTTAGTTCGGGTGGAACAACGAACGAACATAACTCTCGTGCGTAGCATGTCCATTGTTTGTGTCTATTTTAAGGGACAAATCGTCTCATCGCTTGGCGACAAAAAAACCAAAAATATGCGCTAGGAACAGTTCATGCGGAATACATCCTTAAACCGCAAAGGTATAAAGCAGATAATAAGAGCAATTGGTTCGTTATCTCGTGTTGTACAAAGCATGCCCCCCGTGCGTAGCATGTCCAACGACCGTAGCGTTACAAAAATAATTGCTATACCATATGCATAGCGTGTAGACAATCGCATATTTTTGTGGACTTATGGACCCAATGGAAGTTTCTGAATTGACTCGCCCTGTCTAGTACTTGCGATACGAAAAAATCTGAGCCTGAGAGAACATTGAAAATATTAGGACTGTTCCGACGACAGTTCGATTACGGCGATCGATTGTTTTGTTATCAGTAGGTACATATGGATTGTGGGAGCAATGCCTGTCAAATAAAAGCAATCAGGGGCCTGTTTCACAAAACTACAATTCATGCTCTATAGACAATTCGTTTTATATTGCAAAGTTGATTAACCCACAGAATAACATAGAGTGTAATTGTCATAATAAACTACGAATTGAAGTTTTATGAAAACGACCCAGGTTCCTGTTACAGTGAATTAGAAATTGTACGTGAATTCAATAAAAGGCAATTACATACAAAAAAACCTTCATAAAGCTTGATTGTTAAGGACCCTCAAACACATCCATTAATACTAATACCTAAGTAGATACATAATGTAACTGAAATATGCTCTTACCTTGTGAATTCACTCCAATTTTCGCAAGGTCTCTCAGACAGAGGTTACAATGCTAATGTAAATGCCCAGGCATAATTCCTACAAGATGTAATTTCCAAGCACTAAAAACTTCGCTAAAATCCTTTTAACAGTTCACAGTAATCTTCACCGTTGTTTGATGAACACTTTGTTCCTTGGCACGGACGGGGTTGAATTGAACTTATCGCGCGACGGGCGCGCGAGCGTCGGGCGCAGCGTGTGCTCGCCACAGAGACTCGCCGCGAATGGTAAAATAAAAGTAAGCAAAGAAAGCCCGACGTCACTTCGACAAGCCAGCCGGCCGCTGCCTGCCGCACGCCGATCCGTCCGCATAGCAAAACCGACGCGATACTTCGAAACCAGTTTAAAGGGACAACAGTAAAACGCTGAAAGAATAACCACATTTTTTATTAATGGCACAACAACACTAAAACTAACATTTCCAGCATTATCAGTATCACATCATACATAACCATTCTCGGATCTTTCACGTTCAGCTGCGGAAAATCGAATATGCTGTTTACAAATTTTGTTTTCCTAAAATATCACCCAAAAATACAGTCCTCTATAACGCGCTAAACTTTTCATACGTTTGCCTGCAATTGCTATCTATTATTTACAATAAACATCTATATAACATCGATTTAATCATAAAATTTCTAAAATACATCAATTAACAATATCAGTTTTAGGCTTTGTTTAATTGTCACTTACAAACAACTTATTCAGAGACGCACTTGTCAGTATCGCCCTGTATAGGTGCGTGGCGCCCTGAATCCGCTGCCGTATCCACACTGTTACCGCTTGCACCCTTCAGTCAGTTCTCGCCATCACTCACGCTCGTATCTCTGCATTCCACACCTCTGATGTTTAACATCTGTGTTACATTGATATCGTACGTACGATATGTGCGTCAGCACCTACGTGAACTCCCAAAACTAGTTCAGTTAAACCCATTCCATTATGTGGGATTAAAAGCATATGGGTATTATTACAAAACCTGATAAGCAAATACAAATGTTATTTATATCTGTAAATAATGAGTCAAGTAGTACACCTATCGAAAATATGTTCATCTAAAAATTAACACAAATCTAAGTAAATTTACTACAGTTGTCTTAAATATTAACTAATAAGTAATTCTAAAGTTTATAGAGAAGATCTAAAAGACGACTCTAGGCTACCATTTTTCCGATAGAATATAATTAAAGGTCGCTCTAACTAGGTACACGTGAGGCGCAATTCCTTTTAAAATTATGTAATTACGTCAACACGAAGTTTAAATCGTTCTTCTTATGATAAATTTAAGGGTGTATGTTGCTACGAAACTACCGACTCGCATATCAGCAGAAGACATATATAACATTTTGTAAGATTTGTAATTTAGCTGAAGTTCAACAAAATCAAATACTTATATACAGCTAAGAGTGATAAAGGGGACACTGTTTGAGACTAGACGAACAAAATTCTAAGATTTCTTAGAAGAAAATTGTAAGAGGAACATTTTAGTGTCTGACAGTTTACACCTACAGCGTGTTTGAAATCGTTAGAAATATTATAAGGAAATGTTTTAATCGTCTTGATAAACAATAATATTAATTAGTTGAAAGTAATCGAATAACATTTTTGTAGATAGTCGCGATTTTCAATACCAAATCAAAGTGGTACGAAGTATCGTGGCATTGAAAAATATTTTCTTTTACGTTAAACATTTAAGTCTTTCGTCTGATATGCGTAAATAACTAAAATTATAATTGAACTAAACCGAAGTAATTTTAGTACGACAAAAATTTACTTGTTTTACTCGTATATATATTTTTTAAAACAATGGTCACAGTGACCTTTAAAATGTCGCTTACAACGTGTATTTAGGTACGAATCTTTGCAAGTGCTTTGAGCAAAAGCATAGCATAGCAATAACAACATAACACAAACAAGACATGATATTGTGCTGAAGAAGACGGATCGATACAGAGCTGGACGTTCACACAACACTTTATAAGTGATAAATTTGTGCTTTTTCTCTAACCTACTTAGCAATTTTAAAAGTTCCATTACTCATTATTTTGAGGTTTGTGTCCGCAATTAAATAACCATTTTATTTCGAGAATGGTTACTGAACTGCGATTAATTAGGAGAAACATATTATCATAATTAGTAACTAAATCATTGAAATCATCGGTAGCTTCCGGAATACTGTACTCCCAGGAATTTCGGTATCAGACATACCTACCTTAGTTATTAGTACATGAATTGCACGTACAATTTTCCAATTTCATAAAAGCATTCCAGGTTTCTAAAAAAGTACATAGCTACACCATGCGTTACTGTAAATAGAAATTATTCGATAGCCAATCTGAAATTATATAAATTAGTTTCGAATTATCTGTTTCTACCCTGACTTGAACAAGTTATCTTCTCTCGTTATTTATTAACAATAATTTTATATATTTCAGGGTTTGTTCTAAATTGATATAAGTTTGCTGACAGTATGATATCTACTTTGTTCACTTAAACAATTGTTAAATTGACTCTGTGTGAGACGAAATAAATCTTCTCTAAATTGCATCGAAAATATAATATTGTCTATGAAAAATATTATAATCTTTCTTAGCACCACTATTCTACGAAATCTCACCCGAAAGGCATTTTGCGACTTACTTTTGTCCAACATGTAGTTGTTGGTAATGTTTGTTATTATTTCATACATACCTATTTATTTAAATAAATCATAAATGTTTCATTAAGAAAATCATAAATGTACAAGGCTACAAGGCTACCACAATTAGCGCAACAATATTTTAAAATAATATTCATTCAATTCCTTTAAGGATAGTTCGCAGTTCACAAGTATATAGTTTATGGCGTGAAGTATTTGTTTTCTGAGATTTAAGGACCCTGATTGTTTTCTAAAGTACATAGGTGTAAATGGTTTTCATTCATATTCTGTCTTCACATATTCAGTGGTTCCAAGTAGCAGCATACGTATGTAGTTTTTAACTTAGATTCATGATTATCTACACACACGTAGGAGTTACTAGTAAAATAAACGTCATACACTCATGCATTACTGCGATTTTTAGTATAATCTGCATTTGACCAACATTATTAATTGTCAATGTCAACTGTCAAATCATCTATTCTATTACACAACTAGAAAGTTCTATTTTATTATTAGATACCACAAACAATATTTATTCCATTTCAGTTAGGTACATAACAGCCACGAGAAGCTTCAACTTTACTATCACGTTAATTTGAGCATAGGTAGCATCATCATATCTTAACTTAACATAAAAATACTTTTGTTAAGCTTTTGGAGGCTTCCCATCTTTGCTAAGGTCTTTAATTTTCTGTTCGGTGGATTTGACACTAGACTTCGCTGTCGATGCCACACTGATTGTGGTGCTAGGTGTAGCACTAGTCGTTGTTTTCGGCACGGGTTTCGCATTCGAAGAGGGCGGTCCAGGCGCCGTGTTACTTGACGATGACTTTGCTGCCGATGCAATAGACGTCTTTACCGTCGTCGTGGGTTTAGGTGTAGCTGACACATTAACTTTAGTTGTTTTTGTAGGTATCAAGCTAGTTTCACTTGCTTTTTGGGTCTTTGTATTGTCTTTTGCATCTTTAGCAACCACACCGCTAGTTTTGTTGGCCTTGTTTGCTTTATCAGAGTCAGATTCTCTTTTAGCACCTGGTTCAGTTTTTGGCAGTGTTTTACTAGATGTGGCTGAAGTAGGAGTCGGCAAGGCGCTAACATGTTTTGGCTTTACTATAACATCCGTTTCGCTATCGTCTAATGTGGATTTCTTTTGCCGTTGTAACTGTTTAATTGATTCTACTTTATTTAAACCTTTACTAGATGAACTAGTTGACGACATTTCCTTTAAAGCTTTCTTATCATCAATAACACCAGGTGTGAGTGTAGGTTTCTTAATATTTTTGTTTGCAGTTGTAATATGACTGTCTATTTTATTAATTGGCATTTTATCGGCGATATCTTTCGTTGCCATGTCGTGACTGACAGCTTTGCCCGCCAAATTATATTTTTTTCTCCCTGTAATATCGGTATCATCTAATTTCTTACCGATTACAAAAGGATCTATCTTTATTGTCGTGTCATTTGAGTCTTTTGGCTCGCAACTAGAATCTTTAAATTGTTGCACAGTATCCTTAACATCGTTACTACCTTTAACAATTACAGCTCCTGTATGAAAACTTTTCACTTCTACAGGCGACACGGTTTTATTTACTCCTTTCCCATTTTCTTCCTTACTCTCTTTCATTGCTAGATAAGCCTCTAATTTTGCCAGCTTTTCTCTTGTCGGAGATGTGCTCATGCCTGTCGTAGTCGTGTTTTGTTTTTTATAGCTAACTGAGGGTTGCGATGCTGTAGCACTAGCTACAATATCGGGAGTTACCGTTGATTGGTTATACAGCTTGATATCGGTCGTAACCGCTTTCACGACACAGCTCTTCTTAGAAACATTGTCTTGCATCACGGTTATATCTTGCACTTTTTCAATGCTTGCTAAACTTGGTGTTTTATTCGTCTCTATTATCGACGAAATAGAGCCGACAGTTACTTGAAGTGGTTCCAAATTTTTCGTTTTGCCGTCAGCATGAATCTTGGCTGTTGTAAAAATTAACGGGCCCGTGCTGAGGCCGATCGTTTTATCCCCTTTTACTTCTTTTGCTATTAGTGATTTAGGTAGAGCTGTGTCGTTACTGATCAATCCGTTTGAGTAATTAGGGCAAGAGCTGCTGTACGTACTCGGATGTACAACCGTAGTCGCGGTGCTTTTCGGGAGAATATCTTTTACGCCGTTGCCCACAGCAGGGTCTGGTTTGTCTCTAGCGCCAGTAATCAATGTTTGACTTACCTTGCTATTGAGCTCGACATCTCTTTCCTTGTCACGCTGCTCAGTCTTAGTTTTGGACAGTAAATATTTGGCACTTTGGGTTGAAATCTCAACTTTATCCTTTTCCTTATCTCTCTGCAAGAGAGGCTCGATCACGGCATCGTCGGACTCGTGGCTTAAACTATGCACTCTCTTCTTGAGTGAGTTCCTCGTGCTCTTCATTATGCCTGAACTTATTCTTTTGTATTCGTTCTCAAACCCGCTGGTGATCGACGTCGAGTCACCCCCATCTTGCGACGTCTAGAAAGAAAAAATATATATTACGAATTTGGGACAAAGGAAAGGGCCGATAGATAACGCCAATCATGACCTTAATTAATAAATGGCGGAACAGGAACAGGTAATTTTGTCGGTAGTGAGGATAAACATT
Source organism: Yponomeuta evonymella (assembly GCA_963969515.1). NCBI lineage: Eukaryota > Metazoa > Arthropoda > Insecta > Lepidoptera > Yponomeutidae > Yponomeuta > Yponomeuta evonymella. The sequence continues at coordinate 9,662,233 of OZ018342.1, read as the reverse complement.
AATAGTGGTGCAATATCCACAAAAATATTTTTTGCGTCTTGGTATTAATTGGACACAAGAAACTATTAAACACTTGTAAGTAGGCCAGGAGTATTTCGTGATGGCATATTATTCTTAAGCTTAAGCAGCTACCAAAAAAATGTTGTTTTTTTTTATTTGTTAAATACATAGCTGTAAGAATATTTGAAGCTAATAAAGAACAGCAAGCAAACACCTTTATTGCTACGAGTTTGTGAGGAAACAGGCGGTAGAACGACACTAGGGGTTATCTTCGGGTCCGAGATTTCAGGTCCCAAAAAGATCACCCGGTCTGACGCAAAAAAATGTCAAACGGGTCCAGCCGCAACGGCAGTTCCTTGCGTACGGCCTGCAGTAGGTGAGGCCAAGCCTCGGCGAATTACCTTTGCTTAACGCCAAATGCGCGTGGGACCAAGCCTCGACCTACCTTATGCACGGCTAGGTCTCTGCGTCTTACCTTGCGCATGGCGAGCAGCGGGTGGGGTCAAGCGCCGGGCGGGCGCTCGCGCAGCACGGGGCGGCCGTGCAGCAGCAGCACAGGCGGCGACAGCTCGGTGTCGAGCCGCGGCACCACGATGGGGCAGTCGCCCGAGCCAGGCGGGCCCCACTCGTCCGTGGGTCGCGTCAGGAAGCGCGCCTTCTGCAGGACGGGGAGCGGGTCAACTTAAAGGTGCCACAGGGGGCACTTTTGTACTTGGGACGTCGTCTACCGTAATTGTGAATTGTTTTCTATAAACGATCCATCGAACTAACCAACTCTTTCCTTTACCTCCTGCGGTTGACTGATAGAAAATGCTTATGGCATTAAGTCCGCCGCATTGTACGATTTTTATGCAAGTGCAATAAAATTATCAATAAATAAAATAAAATAAAGCATCCTGAGAGCCTATAAAGGCCGCAGAAGACCTGGCCTTAGAAGAGCTCACTGGCTACAAAACTTGGCTGAATGGTTTCAGATAGGCGCCATCGATTTTCTCCGAGCCGCCAAATCACGAGTTACAGTGGCCACAATGAAGCCGACCTCCGATAGGAGATGGCGCCACAAGAAGAACCTTCGTGACGGTAAATAAACAGAACCACGGTAACCAACCTCCATGATGGTGAGGTCGTCGGGCCCGCTGCAGATCTGGTCGACGGCCATGAGCACGACCACGACGACGGGCAGCACGCCGAGCGTCCAGCCGACGGCGTCCGCCCACATCGGGTACACGTAGTGCCCGTACGACGCCGGCTTGTACTCGATCCAGTTGAACACCAGAATGAACTACGGGTTGAGCGTAAGTTGGAAAGAATAGATGGGGAGTTTTTTGTTAGATTGAGATAGGGACCAGCACAGCCAGATAAAATAATTACAGGTGATTTCTTATATTGAATTAATGCTACATAATTGGCGGTCTTGTCATTAGCTCCGCATAATAATGAAACATATAATGTAACATCCATACAACACGGTCACTTGTCCTGGTCCCAAACTGGGATTCCCTATGCTATGGTACCCAGATTGAGGCCATTTGCACAAATCAAGTAGATTGGGAATCGAACCCACGACCTCAGTTATGGTATTCAAGCGTGTATACCGTTTTATTACGTCTTTATTATTATATTTTTTGTTATTAAGGATGTTATCGTACTAGAAACTGGGGGTAAAAGTAACCAAAACACTGTTAAGTGATTTATTACACCCTTTTACACAGTGTGTTATCATTGTTAGAACGTAATGGACGCGTAACTTTCAGCGTTGTTATAGCCTTGTGCTTAATTGAGATTCCAATATTTTATTCAAAGTTGTATTCACAGTGAACGTGATATTCAAATTCAGTTCCTAATTAAATGCTTAATCGATAAGGATCCTAGGGAAGAAATTATCGGTATGCGATATTTGCTGTGTTTCTGCTAAATTGTACAAAAAATGTGACTCAACCTTAACATATTCTAATCCGTTAAATTCCCAGGCATGAATAAAAAAAATCCCTGACATTCCTTTAAAAAGTCTGTCTGCTTTTAAAAAAAATTGATGGCAAATCCTGTCACTACGATAACTATCCTCGTTTGCCATACACTAAGTAGTAGTAAAGATAAACAAGTACCTACCTTTAGCGTTTTAAAACAAGTACCTTATATTCTAGTTCTAATTTAAAAGCTGAAAACGGTGTGATGAATACATTTTATCATTAAAGATCGAGAATAGGTACTTAATTGTACCTATGTGATTTATAACGAATACCCTTTTCTCCCCCAGACAACAAACATTCTTAGATACTCACCACTAGCGCGGCAGGGGTGATGACACGCCACATAGCGCTCCAGAAGATCACCCACAGCTTGGACTGCTTCCCGATCATACGCTGGATGTCGCGGCAGAACTTCTCCGCGCCGTAGATCCAGGCGATGAGGACGCACTCCCCGATGGCGATTATGAGAACAGACCAGTTCGCTGCGTACTTGTCCATCAGTTGCAGCCAGTACATGCCAGACTGTGAAGGGACACCCAGCTATATTTAATTTGAACCAAGGCCAAGGGATAGAATTAACACCCATGTTAGCGACGTGCTGAAGTGCTCCCTAAATTGTAGTATTTGGAGTTAGCAACAGATTGCTGGCAGCAGCTGGATGAGCATGGCCGAAGACAGAAAGAAGTGGCTTGCCGTGGGGGAGGTCTATGTCCAGCAGAGCAGAGGACGAGCACGGGATGATTGATTGATAGGTTGCCAGGCCCAAAAATAGAAAAAACCGGACTCTGTTTAGCCAGACATTCAGCCCTGGAAGCCTGACACCCTGCTTTTGCCACGATTTCACGATCGCGAAATCGTCTTTCGTCTTTCGACTAAAAGCCGGACAGGCCGGACACGATTGTATATCATAGATTACTATTGTTGTATATATTGGCGGGAAACGACTGTAAAGGTAAAGGAGGACATTTCCGGCTAAAGCCGGACATCTCCCAACCCTACATCCGCGACTGCACCGCGCTGCACTGTTGTTACCCATATTCGCTAATTAAACCTAATCAAATGTTTACACCCAAGTGGGCCTCTCAACATCACTATTTAACTAAATTGATCGAAGCCTCACCACATAACAATATGGTTCTTTTACTACGGTTAATTTTTTTCGATCGCTAGAAAATAATCTGCGCGAAATCCCGACGTGGACAGTCACTAAGCAGCATTAGTCATCGATAAGTCTTTGACATCCTCGCTCTAGTAATATAAGCTTTATATCAAAATATCCAATTATATCCAAGAATAGATCCAATTATTTATGTCATAGTACTGAATGAATGAAAAATGGTTTCGCAGCAAAAGTTTATTTTAATGAGTACTTCTACGGCTGATCTTGAGCGACGAATGGTTTATTTGAATGGAAATCCACTGATAAAAACTATGTCCTTGTAAATACAAAGATCCTTGTAAATACAAATACTTACATTGGTAGTAAAGATGAGTCCTCCTAAATATCCGAATATGGCGACGGCCAACACCACCCAGACCTTCCTCTGTCGGAATTGAGGGAACCGGTCGAGTATTGCTGTGGTTACAGTCTCCATCAGAGCGAACTGAAAAATACATCATAATCAACTGAAAAATACAATTCAATTCTTAATTATGGCTACCCTAAGGATTCTGCCAATGTCGAGTTTTGGCGACTGAAAAATACATTTTTATTGAAAATGCCTGCTAGTGTCAGCGAACTGTGTGTAAAAATTACGTTTACGGTGACCAAGGAGGTGCAATAAAATTTATGCAAATGTATTGTTCTGTGGGCTCACCGTTATTTTACGAGATAATTCAAATATTAATAACTGCTTTAAGCATTACAAGGCGCTACAGGCAACACGTGACATCAGAGTTTCGCCCGATTTTGGTTTTTGTACCATGTGGCTAGAATTACTTTTATCGGGTATGAATATGTATTATGTCGTAGAGAAACGTCTTTACCACGATTATTTATCTGTTAACATTGTTCCATCAATGCGATCAAATATATTGAAAGTGGCAACGTTTGTCATTTGAGAGCGATGAAACGCGCTATTCGCGTTGTCATCTATTATGCTCGACAAATAACTAGAACAAATTACTTTGCATGGACGTATTTCGGGTCTTATTGTAGGGAGATGCGGGATGTTACTAAAAATTCTTTGGACTTAGTCAAATTTACAAATAAAAAAAAAAGGTTTAGTATTTTTTAATGACCTGCGCTGCTCATACAATAGATATAATATATTATACGGGCCTAATCGCGATGATGTCTAAGTCGGTAATTAAGGTAATAAAATTTTACCTAATAAATAATCAGGATTAGACCCGTGCTACGCAAAATGCTCTTACGTGTCCTATGCAAACTCATTCCGACTACGATTTTTAGTCAAGTTACCTACCGGCCATTGTACCTATGCTGAAACGGTGCAAGAATAACTCGACGCAGCTCGACCGTTTTCATGTCTTGAGCCGCTTCATCACTGACCTGCGAATCGAGTCCAAGGGTCAGCAGCATCACGAAGAAAAGTATGGACCAGAGGGGGGCCACCGGCAGCCGCGTGACCACCTCAGGGTAGACTATGAAGGCCAGCCCCGCGCCCTGGTCCACCACCTTATCCACTTCCACCTCCAGCTCGTGGGCCAGGAAGCCGATGATGGAGAAGATCACGAGGCCGGCGAAGAAGGAGGTCGCGATGTTCGAAGCGGCGACGATTAGGGAGTCGCTGCGAATAGTCCAGATTACGGTATGGGTTCACAACTGATCAAACCTATACTCCCGGTTCCTGACTTAAAATGTTAACGGTCTTATTTATAAAAAACACTCCTCTGAGGCAGTTTAAATTGTCTGTGGTAAAAAGAAAAAAACGTAACGCCTTAGTTAAACTGCCTCTGAGGAGTGTTTCAGAGGAATCGTGTTTTTATAAATAAGACCGTTAGTGTTTATCTAATCGTAAGCCGGATTTTTTACGAAGCCTTCACGGAAAGAACCATACTTAAGCGTTTGATTACGGGAATTCTCACCAGAAACTGCAAGTTAGGTTATTTGAGCACAGTGAAATTCAAGTTTATAACTACAATGTGCCCTGGCTCCTGAAATAGGCTGGGGCCCTGTATGTCAAGAGCCAGATATCTCCAATAGACGCCGAAAGTGATTTTTATGTACACTAGAAGTTAGTGTATTAGTCGATAGATAACCTATACTTCAATACTTAATTAGAAAATAGCATTCTATAGTTGATAACTCTCAACGTTGAAAAAATTGTTCAAACTTAAATAGGTACTTAAATAGGTAATTCACCATCTTAGGTCTTTGTAACTGCGTTGCAACTGTGAAACGTTATTTTTTAATTGAGGATAATAGTATACACACTTTCCGAAGGATCGGTAAGCTGTTATTTTTGACAAACATTCAACGAGTTCGTTACAAAACGTGTTACGTGCAAACTGCAATTCACTTACATGTAACAGTTGTTCGAGAACTTGTTGTAGGACGACAAAGTGATGAGGCCTCCCCAAGCCGGGCTGAGGGCGAAGAATATCTGGACGGCCGCATCTCCCCAAACCTACAATTTATGAAGTACCTAGTTATAGGTGGAGCAGGATCTCTTCAAAAATGGGGAAAAGGAAAGTGGGGGTGGGCACCCTTGGCAATTCAGGTAAAACGAATTTTAAGTTGTTAATCGTAGGAGCAGGGGAACTATTTATATATATACCTAGCTTCCATAAAATGGTGAGTGGTGACTTGTGGCGCCTCCTTCATTTGAAAAAAAGCTGGCCCATTTTAAATATTTTTTTATTTGGCCAGAATTTTTAACAAATGTTTAGATGAGGGTACATTCCCTGACCTAATGAAATATAGTAGGCTCGTTCCTTTATTTAAAAGTGGCGACAGGCAAGATCCCACAAATTTTAGACCAGTCTCGGTTCTACCCGTTTTGAGTAAAATATTCGAGAAAATAGTTCTAGGTCAGCTACTTACACACTTTAATAATGATCATCTTTTTCATAGTGAGCAATTCGGTTTCACGCAAGGGCGGTCTACGACGGATGCTAGTGTCACATTAGTTAAACATATATTTAGTGCATGGGAGGATCGGAAGGATGCTATAGGTGTTTTCTGTGACTTGTCGAAGGCATTTGACTGCGTAGACCATAAGACACTTCTCTTAAAATTAAAACAGTACGGAATAAATGGGAAAAACTTAAAACTTATGAGATCATATTTAGAAGGGACGGTTCAAAAAGCTGACATAAATAGGACTAAATCATCAGGGTCGGAGGTTAAGATGGGAGTGCCACAGGGATCTATTTTGGGGCCGTTCCTTTTCCTCGTATATGTAAATGATTTGCCGTTCATGGTTCAAAACATGGCAGAGATAGTATTGTTTGCAGATGACACGTCACTTATTTGTAAAATTAAGAGACAAGAAAATGACCTTGCGGATACAAATAATGCTCTCTCTAAGGTACTATATTGGTTTACTTCTAATAACTTATTATTAAATTCAAAAAAGACAAAATGTATAAAATTCACTACCAAATGGCAAAATGGTTGACAGCAATGTTATATTAGAAAATGATAAACTAGACCTTGTAGACTTCGTCCTGCAGAAGAGAGCGATCAGATTCATATATAAGCCAGGCAATAGAGATTCGTTAAGAGATTTCTTTAAAGAAACTAACATCCTAACAGTTGCTAGTCAGTATATCTATGAAAATATTATGTACGTTAGGAAAAAATCAGTGACTTTAAAACTGTAGGTAGCCAACACAATGTAAATACTAGAAATAGACATAAACTTTCGTTCCCAAAATTTAGGCTGGCAAAGGTTCTTTATGGGGCATTGTATACGTTTCTACAATAAGATCCCTGGGGGTATAATAAGCTTGCCAGAAACGCGGTTCAAAAAATGTGTGAAGCACACTTTGTGCCAAAAAAGCTACTATAACATTAAAGATTATTTAGATGACAAAGATGTCTGGAATTAAAGCCAGTTTAATGCATGAGTTTAAGAACATTTATATAAATCCTGTAAATTAAGGACTTGAAAAGATTAGGTTTGGAGTTTCTTTGTCCATTTTTTCTCCAAAATGATCTAGATTTTGAAATGGACACCTAGTTTAACTTTTAACGTTCATTAAGTCGCAGTTTCTGTGCTACTTTGAACAAAAAAATTAGATTTTGATTTTATATTAGGGGTTAAAGTATGAAATTGCCGTTGCCTCATAATCACTCGAATTTTCACAGTATCCATCTTTCTTGTCTAAATTGAATAACAAAAACAATTGAAAGTCGATATTCAAATGTTTCACATTTTTAAAAAAAAGAACATCATAGAAACCATTTGAAAAAAGTTTCATTCGAAAACCTCAAACCATGAAGATTCTATGTCAATTCAAAGAACCTATTGCAATAAAAAGGCAATTTCATACTTTAACCCCTAATACTTTGCCAATTGTAACAATAATAATAGATAATTGTGTAGTGCCTACAAAAGTTTTAGTTTGATAATTGTCTTTGAATGTTTTTTATGACTTTGAGTTAATATCTATACAAGCAGGCTATCACGCCCGGTCCACGTAACGTCCAGGAACCTAATAGTTGTCAGATATTCTCTTGGTTGTCTATTAAGGTTGTAGGTTGCAATATTTTGTGTTTGTTTTTTCCGGTGTACAATAAAGAATATTCTTATCTTATCATGTCTAATTAAATGTTGCTATGAGAGCAAGGCACGGTCGCTAAGGGAACACGATTACTACCTGAGCATTAGCCAGCCGACTGAAGTCCGGAGTCAGGTAGAAGAGGATGCCGGTGGAAGCGCCCGGAAGAGTGACGCCACGAAAGAATAAGATTACGAGCACAACGTAAGGAAATAGCGCTGTGAAGTAAACCACCTGTAAAAAAACAGATTTAATGTAAGGTACTGAAGCCACTTTATCCTAGACTTAAATAAGTGTCCTTTACCAAGGTATTTTTAGGGTTTCGTACCCAAAGGGGTAAGGGACCCTATTACTAAGACCTACTGTCCGTCTGTCTGTCGGTCACCAGGCTGTATCTGGTGAACCGTGATAGCTAGACAGTTCAAATTTTCACAGATTATGTATTTCTATTGCCACTATAACAACAAATACTAAAAACAGAATAAAATTAACATTTAAGGGGGGCTCCGATAAAACAAACGTCGTCTAAAGACAGCGCTCGCCATCTAGCGGCTATCTATGTAACCTTCACAGCGCCGATGTCATGTCGTTAAATGTTAATGTTAAACGCTTCTTGTTGGTTTCTACAGATGGCGTTGTTCTCAATGTACCTAATCTACCTTGTCTCGATCTTTGTCCATTGTTGTATAGATAGTGGTACGGAACCTTTGGTGCGCGAGTCCGACTCGCACTTTGCCGGTTCTTTTTATGGAGTCGACTGGTAGAAAATGCTTATAGCATTAGGTCCGCCACATCACCATTATATTTTTTTCACTTGTGTACAATAAACGTATTAATAATAGTAATTAGTAGCGGAAACCGACGTGCGTGCATGCAGCGACTGATTAATGTTGATAAAGCAAATGAGGTTCGTCAGGAAAGTGGCAAGTGGTAAACCCCGGTATCTGCCTACCCCTCTGGGACACAAGTGTGAGTTTATGTATATGTAGACTATTCAGTGCACCCTAGGCTAGGTAGGTACAAAGTGGTCACCGGTTTCGGAAGTGTCACGGAAGAAATGTAAGCTAAGGTAACTCACATAGACATCTGAAGTACTCTTCAGATATCTATGGTAACCCAAGAAAATCACAATCATGGAAATAAAGCCAGACTGAGACCATTTGTACAGATTAAATATTTGCGTATGAATCCCGCACTTCAGCGGGATTCATACGCAAGACCTCTGTTTTGGTAGTCAAGCAAGAAGCCAATGGAAAAAAACGACCAAGTGCGGGTCGGACTCACGCACGAAGGGTTCCGTACCATTATCTAACATTTGAATATTTTATTGTTGCCGTTATTAATATCGAGCAAAAAAGTCACGTTTGTTGTGTGGGAGCCCCCCTTACTTTGTTGTAATATGTACTACACTATATTTGACACTGGTATGTAATAGGTATCGTTTTTAAGTTCCTTAAGGTAAAACAAATAAAACTGGCCAAGCGGGAGTCGGACTCGAGTTCCGTACCATTATCTATACAATATTTGAAGCGTCCACCTGTTGCCTTTATTAATATTGAGCAAAAAACGGCAAAGAAAATTACGTTTGCTGCATGGGCTTAATATTTATTTTATTCCGCCCCCTTAAATATTTATTTTATTCTGTTTTTAGTATTTAGTATAGCGGCAACAGAAAACATCAGATTTGAAAATTTCAACTGTCTAACTATCACGGTTCATGAGATACAGCCTGGTGACAAACGGGCGGGGGGAAGCACGGACACACAGACAGACGGACAGTGAAGTCTTAGTAATAGGGGTCTCGTTTGGCACCCTTCGGGTACGGAACCCTAAAAACTATCAAAATTCAACTTTTACCTTTCCCGAAGACTGGACACCTTTGCAAAGACAAAGGAAGACAATGAGCCAGGCTGCGAACAAGCATATTGCCATGCCTAAACGCACTTGCCCGGTCTCTTCGATGCCGGAGGAGAGTCCCAACACTTGATTCCTAAAAATAATTATAAATCTTTATGAAGCTGAATGTTTCACGGGCAACTTTGCACCGGAAAGAGGAACTGAAACTAAATGAAAATCGTTTACTTAGATATGTCGCAGGAAAATGCAGATCTCAGTTCATACCCTAGGATATTAGCAACGAGACATTAATAGTGAACTACATAGGTAATAGGATCATAGCTAACATTGATTTGCTAACATTCGCGTTCGTTTAAAGATGTTTGAAAGAAAGGCTGCTGCTGATTGATTTGTTTTCGTGGAGTCATTGCTTTGTTCTGGTTGGTCAATGGGAAAGCATCTAAGTTACTACATATTTCTTAGATTTTTGAGAGATTGGTGGACTTTTAATGAAAATAAAAAATTATTAACTCATGGTCGGTGCAGCGAAATGTTATCGGTACAGACATGAGATCTAAGTAGAAAACCGGTAGACCGTGATGCGATATAATGGGATTTCGCTTACGTCAACAAATGTACAATGTTGTGATGGTGTATGACCCCGGCACATGTCAAAGAGACAGTTTTTTTTTTGCATAAAATAAAAAAAAAACAGACTTTTAGTACCTGTAAAACAGAATGAAAAAAGTATTCACTTACGTAAAGTATTCTTCAGCTGGCGGCCTCCTTAGAGCAACGTCAGCCAAAGCAGATATGTTATGCAAAACTGAATAGGTGTGATTGTAGCAATTGCGCAAATAGTAGGTACCGTTGCTTTCTTCGCATAAATCAGCCTCTTCGTACGAGTAGCAGTCTATAAAAGACAGTTAGATTTAAACAACCATGTACATAATAGCCACACTAAACGATCACTTGTCCGGTCCCGAACTAGGAAACATGTGACAAGGACCACAAAAACTTAAAAACACCCAGACTGACTGAGGTGACTTGTACCAATTAAAGTACGCCCCCAGCGGGAATCGAACCCACGACTTGGCATGGTAATCAAATTTATGACCGTTGTTACCGTTAGACCAACGAGGTAGATACAAAAGTCTACAAATACAAATTCTTTCGATTCTAGATACTAATACAGTAATAGACACTAGACATTTTCCGACAAATATCAAGAAAACATGTATTGTTAACTTAAATTTTACATATCTAAGCCTATAAACAGAGACCCCTGTTGGGCATAGGCCTCTTCTCTTTCCCGCCAACACATCCCGGTCCTTTGATAGTCTCGTCCAATGTTTCCCAGCCGCTTTTACAATGTCGTCGGCCCTCCGGGCTTGTGGGTAACCCTCCAACCATCATTTCACATAGTTAAAATAAAATATGGTTTTTTATATCTTCAGAAACTCACGTTCGGTACTCCAGTCGGCGTCACAATTCTGCCACGGCAACTGGTAGAAGATGCTCACGAACGACACGGCCATGTAATAGATCGTCCAGGCAATAATAAGGTTGTAGTAGAGCATCACAATACAGGAGACTATGACCATGCCGTAGCCGAGACCTCGGAACAAAGGGCAGAAGCGGTTGTAGACCGCTACTGGACCGAGCGCGGCGTATTGGCCAAACGATAACTCCATGAACATTAGTGGCAAGCCGGCTATGATCAGCATCACGGTGAACGGTATGAGAAACGCACCTGAAATAGGATGGGTTTTTGTAACGTTTCGTATTATTTTATTTTACTAATGCATGGAAAACCAACAGCTTTAAGACTACTGAATAACTTCGGAATAATAGCTATAAGCTAATTATAGGTGTTCGCTTATATACCTCAAATTAGCATAAAGAAGATATATGAGTCATATAAAAGCAAGTGTTTGTACTGGATGTTGCTGCTGTTGCTTTTATATGACTCATATGATTTGTGGGTTTTTATTTTCTTGCGTTGCCCACCACCGAAAATTTAACAGCTTTCATTCAAAAACATGTTAAAAACTGGATGTGGGAAGTTTTTTTTATTTTACGGAAGATATACTGCAATTAAAAAGATCAACGCGGTCATTACAGTATAATTGATTGAATAGCTAAGATAAGAGTTTTCTTTGGTCTTACCACCACTGGCTGCTAACAAGTCTACTTAATTAGCTTTAAATATTCAGCGTGACTAGAAAAAACTTCTTTCTTCTCTCTTCCTTTCTCTCTATTACATAATTTATGAGTGAATTCGATAGCAGGTTCGCGTGCTGAAAGTTTTGCCATTATCAATTGAGGAATTATGGATCAACCTAGCGATTTGTCTAGCTAGGTACGCATACGTGCACTACTGCTGGACTTGGGTCGCTTTCCTCCGACCAACACAACCAGTACCTAGCTAGACAAATATCTAGATTCATGCGGGTTTTCCTATTGTTACACAACTGCCCAAAATGTATTCATGTATGTTTGTCCGTTTCTTTAGGCCTTCATAACTTTAAAGCGCTTAAGCCGATATAAAGTGGGTTGTGTTCTTGGGTTGGTGGACTAGCACATAAGTCCAAAACAGAAAATTTTGAAGCAATGAAAAAAAATATATTATAAAATTACTCTATCACATTTTTATTATCTTTATTACATTAACGGAGAACTGTGATGAAACAATGAATTGAACATACATGTTTTTTCTACTATTTTAATTACTTATGTATGTTGTAAAGTGTTCATAACATAGGCCTGAAAAATGAGGTTCATGACATCCTCTCTGGAATTTAGCTGCTGATTCTAGGGTCTTTTGACGCGCTGATTATGAATATGAACTTAGTTTTTCTCCATCACCTCCAGATTTTTCGAAAAAGCTACAGATAGAAACTTGAAAAAAACATATTTCCATATAAAAATAATATATATTTAAAAAAGTGCTTTCTTTTTAACTTAAAAAACTATTAGAATATAATAACAACTCATTGTCATGTAAAATTAATTTGTGCGAATTTCGCTTAAATATCCGGTTTTTTATTATCGCGCTTCAATAAGAACAATAGTCCGCTATCATGCAAGAATTCAATCGGACTTTAAGCCCTTTCAAATGATGGTGAAATCTTTCCTAGTTTTTCTGGGAAGAAATCAATGTGCGATTTCAGGAAATTAAGTTTAATGATCATATTACGGCCCATTACACCAAAATTCGTTATCATTTTGGCTACTATTTCTTTATATTCGGAGCTTTAATTGCACCCCAAAATGATTTTCACCACTTCTTTAAAAGATCTTCACGCTTGTACCTCGACATCACAGAGTTATTCGTAAAATTTGTCTTCCGACATCAATTTTCTTACTTCTTGATACTGGATAATGGTATTTTTAGTAGCGCATACCTGCCAGTTAGTCAAAATTTTAAAGCCCTCTAGCTACACACATAATAACTTCCACACAATTCAATCACTTGACCTAGTCCCAAACTAGGATACCCTGTACTATGGTAACCAAGCAAGGACGTCACAAACATGGATTTCATTTGTACAAATGTACGGCGGCCCCCAGTGGGAATCGAACCCACGACCACGACGTTTTGGTAGCTAAGCGCCTTAACGGCTAGACCAACGAGACAGTCAAGCTCTAGCTCGGCTAGCTCGTTAACCAGACTTTGTACTGTACAAATATTTTGGATCTTTTGTAGGTATAATATAACATATAATTCCAAACGCATTTGCTTTGTATGTACTATGGATTCTAACTGTCAGGATCTTGGTGTCTTAAAAAAAATCGAATATCTAGAGAATCGTCAAGATTTTTTTACCTTCACAATAAATGAATCTGATCGCTCTCTTCTGCAAGACGAAGATAGTCTCAATGTCTGCTGCTGCCCAACCCCACAGTAGTATGCTCGTAATTGTAGGCTCGTTCCTTTATTTAAAAGTGGTGATAGGCAAGTCCCACAAATTTCAGACCAGTCACGGTTTTACCCGTTTTGAGTAAAATATTCGAGAAAATAGTCAACTTCTACTTGTCTATAGTCAGAAATTTGGCTGCACGCAAGGGCGGTCTACACTGGGTGTAACGTTAGTTAAACACATATTTAGTACACTGGAGGATCGGAAGGATGCTATAGGCGTTTTCTGTGGCTTGTCGAAGGCATTTGACTGCGTAGACCATGAAAAACTTCTCTTAAAATTAAAACACTACGGAATAAATGGCAAAAACTTAAAGCTTATGAGATCATATTTAGAAGGGAGGGTTCAAAAAGCTGACATAAATAGGAGTAAATCGTCAGGGTCAGAGGTCTATTTATTTATCTATTTTGGGGCCGTTCCTTTTCCTCGTATATGTAAATGATTTGCCGTTCACGGTTCAAAACATGTCAGATATTATTTGCAGATGACACTCCACTTATTTTCAAAATTAAGAGACAAGAAAATTACCTTGACGATACAAATAATGCTCTCTCTAAGGTAGTAAATTGGTTTACTTCTAATAACTTATTGATAAATTTTAAAAAGACAAAAGCTTATAAATGTCAATAAAGTTCACTCCACTAAATGTCAAAATGGTTGACAGCAATGTTATAGCGAAAGACAAACTGGACCTTGTAGAAGAAACTGTATGTCTACAATCGATGCAAAGCTTCAATGGGGTCCTCATAGAGATTGAGGCAAATAGGCGTAGTTCTGCAGCAAATACAGTCAAAAGAATTCGGGAACTAACTGATGACACAATTGCTAGGCTTATTAATTTTAGTTACTTCAATAGTATTATGTCCTGTGGCATACTATTGTGGGGTCGGGCAGCAGACATTGAGATCATCTTCGTCTTGCAGAAGAGAGCGATCAGATTCATATGTAAGCTAGGCAGTAAAGATTCGTTACAAAATTTCTTCAAAGAAACTAACATCCCAACAGTTGTTAGTCAGTATATCTATGACAATATTATATCCGTCAGGAAAAATATCAGTAACTTTAAAATTGTAGTGGCTACCTACAAGTAAATGGCTACACAATGTAAATACTAGAAAAAAAACATAAGATAAGATAAGAATATCCTTTATTGTGCCAGGAAAGATACAAACATGAAATGTTTACAAAAATGCAGTACAATTGGCGGCCTTATTGCTTATAGCAATTTCTTCCAGGCAACCAACGACGGAGAGTTGTTGAAGGAAAAGTGAGACGGGTAGTAGGTGCAAATATGAATATTCATTTACATACTAATACTTAATAATAATATACTTACATAAACCTTTACATACTATAGGTATAACAATGTTAAACATACATAAAGTTACATAAGGTACAATAAAGTTCTACCAGAGGACAAAAGAAAAGGCATACCTACATTCAGGAAAACAATAATAATTGAACTATTTAATAAATTAGAGTGATACATATAGATCGTGAACCCTGCTTTTAAAGATAGGTGGGGAAGAAGAGCGCCTTATTGAAACCGGCAGATCGTTCCACAGCCGGGCGGCCCTAACAGCAAATGAGTTGCTTAAGAACCTCGTCGAATGACTTGGAATCTTTAGCATCAGATTCTGGTCAGACTGTAGGGCCCGACTGTGGGAGTCATTGAGGTAGTTAAAGCGCTCTTTAAGATATAGAGGGGTGGCTGGATTGAACAGTACTGATTAGAGAAGAGAAATGATGTGGGCATTCCTGCGAAAACGTATGGGGAGCCACTTGAGCTTAGTGCGATACTCGGAGATATGGTCATATTTGCGTACGCCAAATATGAACCTTATAGTTTAGTTGCTCTTCAGTCAAGTCGAGATAGCTGGCATCAGCGTAGTCGAGGATAGGGAACTACAGGGATTGCGCAAGTGCACTTTTGGTCACAGTGGGCAGGAAATTCCGTAACCTTCTCAGAGAGGCCGCTGAAGCAAATACTTTCCGACTCACTTCCGCCAGCTGTGGTGACCAAGACATACACCTATCAATAATAACCCCCAGGTTCTTAAACTTCTCACTGAACGGTATTATTAGGGGTTAAAGTATGAAATTGCCGATTTGTACTGAAAATCTAAATTGTTTATTTTTTAAATTTTTAACAAATTTATTTAATCAAAATAGTTGCCATTATTATCTATACATTGCTGCCATCTAATGGGAAGGTCATTAATGCCTTTGCGATAGAACTCCGACGATCTAGACTGCACAAACTGTGTGAAAGCATTTTGTACTGCCTCCTGGGAAGAAAACTTCTTGTCACGTAGATAATTGTCCAAATCACGAAAAAAATGGTAGTCCGTTGGAGCAAGGTCTGGTGAATACGGAGGATGACGAATGGTTTCTAACTGCAGCTCCTGAAGGGTCAAAATGGTTTCTCGTGCTGTGTGAGGTCTCGCGTTGTCGTGGAGCAATAATGGTGAAGATCGATTCATGATTATTTTTTATTTTATTGATTTGACGCAAGTGAGTCAATATTGTTGGTAAGGTAACGTTAAACCATGCCGCTAATTCCTGGGTAGTTTGACTAGGGTCGGCTTCCACTATCTCTCTTAATTCATCGTTATTCACCTGTGTGGGCGGTCTTCCTCGTGGCTCGTTCTTTAAGTCGAAATTTCCATCACGAAAGCGTTTAAACCAAAATCGCACGGTGCGTTCATTAGTAGACCCCTCTCCAAACGCAGCATTGATATTGCGGGCTGTTTCTGCCGCGTTAGTTCCGCGTCGGAACTCGTATTCAAAAATCACTCGAATTTTTGCAGTATCCATCTTTCTTGTCTAAATTGAATAACAAAAACAATTGAAAGTCGATATTCAAATGTTTCACATTTTTTAAAAAAAGAACATCATAGAAACCATTTGAAAAAAGTTTCATTCGAAAACCTCAAACCATGAAGATTCTATGTCAATTCAAAGAACCTATTGCAATAAAACGGCAATTTCATACTTTAACCCCTAATACATCCTTTATGGGGCATTGTATACGTTTCTACAATAAGATCCCTGAGGATATAATAAGCTTGCCAGAAACGCGGTTCAAAAATTGTGTAAGTAAAGCACACTTTGTGCCAAAAGGGCTACTATAACATTAAAGATTATTTAGATGACAATGATACCTGGAATTAAAGCCAGTTCAATACATGAGTTTTAGGTTTTAGAATAATTATGTAAACTCTGTTAATTAAGGACTTAGAAAGACCAATTTGGAGTTTTTTTGACCATTTTTTCTCCAAAATGGACACCTAGAGATTCGACGACGATAGAGACGATCTAGAGATCTTGAAATGGACACCTAGTTTAACTTGTAACGTTCATTAAGTCGCAGTTTCTGTGCTACTTTGAATAAAACACTTTATGAATTTTGAATTTGAAAACTATTAATAATACGTAAGTATCTACAAAGTACGGAACCCTCGGTGGGCAAGTATTTAATAATAAGTTATTCGCGGTGAAACATTTTAGTGCCTGAGAAAGAGCATTACTTGTATTTGTCAACGTCGGTTCCTACGCTGGTTTTGTCGAAAATATCGGCGATACTTTAATTTAATGTTTATATTTAGATAGAATAAAATGAAGTACTAGCAATCACTTTTGAAGTTCTGGCAAACAACTTCATAATTAATATGTATAGCGAACGATATTATGTGACAGCCATTAGGAAATTAAGAACTATGTGCTAACATGATATAACTACCCACTGTGGAAGTCGTGATAAAACCTTACAAACTGAGCGAAGCTTTCTGTCAAGAATAAGTATAAAATTCAATAATCTTTAATATACGTCTGTTAATTGATTTATATTAGACAGTAAACCATGTTGTACAATGTCATTGTTTACTCGATAATGCTTGGCAATTTCTACAGGAAAACTCGGCCTTCCGTTCGGAAGGTGAAACCCTTAAGTCCATAATAGAAGATGTATGGCAATCAAACGTTACAGTTTTCTTTAGAATGCTATAAAATTGGTGTCGTTATGCACAACAATGAGAAGGCTGATGACTAGCCTCGTTTGTGTTAACAGACATATAGCATAAGCAAGCAGCCTATATACGAGTACGTCCCACTGTAGGGCACAGGCCTTCTCTCAGAGAGAAAGTATTTATCTACTAGTATGTTGTATTTGCATATTATTTCCCCTGTATATTTTTTTAGAGGCCTATGTCCAGCAGTGGACAAGCATAGGCTGTGATGATGATGATGATATTTTTTTATATATAAAGATTATATCTAGATTAGTACATTTAATATTCTAAGTCGCACTACCTGTTAATGTTTTCTTCATAACTTAGATTAGCTGGTAGATAATTCTAAGTAGCATTAAGCTCGCCTGTGTGCAAAACTATGTGTTTAAATGCAATAAAGAATTTTAATTTTAATAATAATAATATTTTCAGCGTGTAGTCTGGCGCCAAAATTGGCAAAAGCAACCATATTCCCAGGCAGGCAGCCAGCAATGACACGTGATGAGATATGTATGACATACCAAAGAAGTCGTAAAACGGTCGAGAAAAATACGTTTTCAAACGGAACTTTTCATTAGTATTCGAGCCGCGTTTCATTCCAAACAATATTTAATCAGGGGGTTTGATTCGGAACTACATTCAAAGGCCTATTAGCGGCGGTAATTTCTGCTCGTGAACTGAGTATTAAATACAGGGGATGTTCGGTATTGACAATAAGTACCCAACGTTGGTTTACGCGTGAATAAAATAATCTCGTCGTGATGACGTCAAACATTTTGAAATGTGAACAGTATTATTGACCGAAATTTATCAGTATTTTTAATTTATCGCGACACTCATACATGGTTAGGTGTAGTTTGCCTAATACATAATCGAAAATGTATCGCTGGATGGTTGAAGTATAAAGTTAGTTATATTATGCGAATGTTACAGTAAAGTTATCGCTATCTTATCAATGCATCTAAACAGCTGAAACACAGAGATAGAAAAATAGAGAGAAATGTCATCTTAAGCTACGGGAAAGTCTGCTCATAGAAGTCGTTAATCTAAGGCCCTGCTCCTGTATTACGCGCACCAAATCCAGAACGATTCCAACCGTCAAATTGCATACTTATTGCTATCGCAAACATCAGGATTCCGACAGGATTTGGTGCGCATAATTAGGTCCCTGAGCTCGACTCACCTCCACCATTATTGTAGCACAGATAAGGGAAGCGCCATACGTTGCCGAGGCCAACGCTGTAGCCCAGTAGCGACAACAGAAAGTCGAAGCGTCCTGTCCAAGTACCTCGCTCGGGCTCCGTTTCCGTCTCTGGAGGGCCCGCCTCCATCTCCTCTTTACTCTGAATGGAATAAGTGTGAAATTATCACAACAGTCATTACTGTGAATTGTTTAAGGTCTCGGCCGTAAGTGACAATTTTCCTAAGCTTAAGCTGTCCGTCCATCCGTCCTACTTCGAGACGAGAAACTGGGTCAATTCATTTGTATTTTCCATGTCATTTTCAGATTTCACTCTGCTTTCGTCATCTCTTTACCATAAAAGGAATAAAGGTGAAATTTAGATAAAGTATATGCATCTCTATCGGTCTTAGGCTTTTAAGCTGGTGCATAGTGTCAGGCAGGTAGCGTATTCCATTTGTTTCTCGAGTGTTTTTGAGAGCCTCCCCTCGAGTTTGCTAACTCGCGACCTTCGTTTGTCTTACGAGTATTTTCACCTTACGAGTAGCGACCTTTATTTGTTTTTCAGTCAATATCAAGAGCATTATCTAACTGCATATAGTGACCAGCGTAGGTACATACTTATTTTAGATGACTTTTTTTCATGTACCTACACTGTAGGAATAACAATAGTAATTAATAATAAGGTATGGCATATTTTGTCCTGATGTATCCAGAATAATTTAAAGGGTTTTATGCAGTAATTACCTTAAATTGTTCTCCTTCCCTCAAGTGGACAGATGTTACAAAATGCCATAGGTGACGCTTGACAACTAATTACTAACGGATTGGACTCCTACGATATCGTAATGCCGATATTTTGATTATTATGTAAGTACAATATTTCGATTAAAACAGGTGTACATAACTCACATCTGGGTACTTGTAATCCATCGGTGGGACGCCCTTCGTTACTGCAGGGATCTGTGTCTTAGGCGCCTCCATCTTGCTTCAACCAGAACACTTAACTATTTCAGCATAAATTCCGATCCGAGCATTGCCTCGAGCACACCAACGACGCGTCTAGAACCATTTAGCACAGCACAACCCATAACACTCCAGAGTAGGTATAACGCAGGGCCGTGGATCGCCTCAAGCCTCTGATATCGGAAAACGGATATTTCCACATACACCAATAATCGTATAGTGTGTAATAGATAATAAACTGAAAATAATTAAGAAGCGGACGATTTGAACATATATTTAAGCAAAAATTATAAAACGCAGGAACGCGCAGATGTCAAGTTTCGCATCGACCGAACTCTGAATGAACATCTAGGTCAATATCAAGCCTCCGCGTCCCGCCCGCGCCCCATCCCTCACAGCCTCCACTGTGAATGTTCCCAACTCATTTTATCACGTGGAGCGGAAAATCTCGCCGTGAAAACAAGGGGCTTGCGCTCCTTGCACACCTTTACAGATCCGCGGTGCTAATTCAACAAATTATATACAATTAATATCATCTGGCGACAAGCTAATTGCAATGTGGACGCCTATGTAGAGCAAACAGTGATAATAATTAACAGCGCAAGTATCTCGCGTAAACATTGAGGATCCCGCGTCTGTTATTTCTTAAGACATTGTTTCAAGTTAAGTAATATTTAATAAGAAATCTACATGAGTTTGTAGGTATTCATCTCATTGTGCGAGTTTCGAGGGAGTTCATTGCTCGGGCAGAGCAAGTGGCAAGACTGGCGGGGACGCGGGCCGGCGTCGGCGCTACAGTGCGGAAGGTCGGCGAAAGTAGAGCGGCGGTATTGATTGCAGGAGCACGCTCGGGACTGTCAAAATGCTGCGCCGCGCTTCCAGCTGAGATCCATCCATCACACACCGCAAAGCAATTACGCGGTCATTAACGATCGCCTAATATCCATGATAATTCGATTGGCCGCCCTTAGTTTGGTTACGCGGATCATGCAGCCAGTGGCTTCGCTTCACTTGACCTCCACAAGAGCTATTATGATGACCCAATAGTAATTAATAATCGCCTGATCGTACGTTTTAGCATCGTACGGGTGTCATAAAAAGTACTTTACTACATATACATTATTTAGATGCTTTAAAACGACAAAATTCATATGTTTTATGAATTTTGTCGTTTATAAACAAAATTTTTAAGACGACAAAATTCATAATTTATAAACCGGGGTCCTTAGGAAAACACCAGCAGAATCTATAAATACAATCTATGGTTGAGCGATACCACATTTTGTACCTTGCTTCACAGTAAAAAAACTATATTCTCCAGTTTTCTTAAATCCATCTAACAATGTTCGATACGTAGACGTGGGCTCAATGAAAATAAGTTTGTGCCCCCAACGACTAAAATAGAAAGTTTTCGGACATAAGTTTAAGGCTGGGATCTCCGACATACTTCTAAATCAAGTGTTTTTAATTACATTTTACTCTTTAATGCTCCGTATTTAAAATCTGAAATTTATTTGCGATTTACTAAGTTTTGGATACAAAAACATACACCCACTCAATGGGTTAGTGACGTCGGTCGTCAAAATTCTATTAATAGGATTTGTGTATCTGTAATTTCAAAAATGCCTCCTTTTCCGCCAACTATTCGGTCGCGCAGCGCAATCAGTCCCATACAAATCCGTGCGCTCGGAGAACCCGGCTTTAACACCCTTCATCATCAACCCATTATGTCCCCACCGAGGGGCACGGGTCTCTTCCCTGAGGAAGGTATAGGCCATACTCCACCACGGGGGCCAAGTCCGGATTGGTGGAGGCTTGTAGACTAGTGGCTCGTCTACTGTCAGAAGTTGTGAAGCCGCCCTAAGGCCTCTGACTTGGCTTAACGACTGCCATCTATCGACGGCAGCCGGCACCAACAGCTTAACGTGCCTTGCGAAGCACGGAACCGCTCGGAAAAATGCCACTAGCGTTAGGCATAGACGGCGACCCATCCATGCACTGAACGCGCCCTGTGTTGCTTAACCTTCGTGATCGTTTAAGATCACTCAGGCAGCCGGGGCTACGAGCGATTTCAAGGCTTTTCAAGGCTTAACACGCTTATGTGTGTTCAAAGTTTCAAACCTGACATATGCAAGAAGAGTCCCATTCCCCTAAATTTATTATGACTGACTGCCTCGTTGATCTAGCGTACATCTGATTACCATGCCGGAGGTCGTGGATTCGATTCCCACTGGAAGCCGCATGTACATTTGTACAGATAGCCTCAGTCTGGGTATATTTCCATGTTTATGATGTCCTTGCCTGGTTAGCATGGCACAGGGCATCCTAGTTTGGGACCAGGACAACTGATTATGTAGTGTGGAAGTTATTATGATTACTAACTTATTATTATACCTTATTGCACATGTACAAAGGAGAGCTTATCTCTGAAAGAGATTTCTTCCAGCAAAACTTATGGTATAGAAGAAGCAGTAGAAAAACGGGTCTATATATGTGCACAAAATAAACTGAATAAACTAGAAAAAAACTACATAATTTAATAATAGGGGTTAAAGTATGAAATTGCCGTTTTATTTCAATAGGTTCTTTGAACTGACATAGAATCTTCATGTTTTGAGGTTTTCGAATGAAACTTGTTTCAAATGGTTTCTATGATGTTCTTTTTTTAAATATGTGAAACATTTGAATATCGACTTTCAATTGTTTTTGTTATTCAATTTAGACAAGAAAGATGGATACTGCGAAAATTCGAGTGATTATGAGGCACCCATTTTTCGTATTTTTTTATTTTATTGATTTGACGCAAGTGAGTCAATAATGTGGGTAAGGTAACGTTAAACCATGCCGCTAATTCCTGGGTAGTTTGACTAGGGTCGGCTTCCACTATCTCTCTTAATTCATCGTTATTCACCTGTGTGGGCGGTCTTCCTCGTGGCTCGTTCTTTAAGTCGAAATTTCCATCACGAAAGCGTTTAAACCAAAATCGCACGGTGCGTTCATTAGTAGACCCCTCTCCAAACGCAGCATTGATATTGCGGGCTGTTTCTGCCGTGTTAGATCCGCGTCGAAACTCGTATTCAAAAATCACTCGAATTTTCGCAGTATCCATCGTTCTTGTCTAAATTGAATAACAAAAACAATTGAAAGTCAATATTCAAATGTTTCACATTTTTTAAAAAAAGAACATCATCGAAACCATTTGAAAAAAGTTTCATTCGAAAACCTCAAACCATGAAGATTATATGTCAATTCAAAGAACCTATTGCAATAAAACGGCAATTTCATACTTTAACCCCTAATATTTAGACAAAGTAAAAAAAAGCAAAACAAAAACTACATAAACTAGATATCAGGATAAAAATACATACTTAGATATAAATAAATATGTATGTAAAAAATAATTATATAGCTCAATGTATAGATAAACTCTTAGATAAACTCTTACAACCGCTTCATGAAAGTACCAATAGTGGGACTGGCTATTACTATTTTTTAATTAACTATTTAATAGTAGATTGTACAACAAGTGCATAAAACGCACCATTTTACTCGAGACGTTTATCCATCCGAGCGAGCTTGCGAGCGAGGATAGATATAAAGTCGAGTGTAAAATGGGTTTTATGGACGAGTTGTACACTCTACTTTTCACTTCGATTGCGAGGAAATGAAACAGCAACATGTAAATATAGTAAATGCTAATTTAATTAAAATTGAAAGTTACATTAGAGCAATGAGAAATATTTAAAGTAATCGTTTTTTCTTAGAATACGAACGAAACGAAATAAAATAAAGAGGTTGTTGTATGAAGTTAAAGATGTTCGTGTGGCTGTTGCAGCGATTGCCTTGGTCTTCGACGAAGATTTTACTTTATGCTCTAGAGCATAAAAAGCGACTTTATGTCGCCTACGCACGACATAAAGACGAACTTTTAGAGCATGAGAAGTGAAAACATAATTTATACCACAAAGTTCTTTCTAACGACATAATAGCGGGACAGCGCGGGCCTCTTATCGCTGTTTTAAATCCATATTGCAGAATATAGACCCACATAAATGTTAGTATGAGGTAGGATTCGACTAATTTCACTAAATTAAAACATTTTATTAAGATCGATAACATTTTATTACGATCCATCGGAAGTATTCGGAAGCACCATACACCCAACATCAAATATAAACGAATTTGTAGACTGAAAAAAACCTTACGGAATGTAACAAAAAACTTATAGTGGTCCCACATTCATTGCAATCTAAAACAAAATCAAATACATTGTATTTTAATAAAAATAGAAAGTCAGATCAAGTACTTCTATTTTTACTAATATAAAGTATCAGTCACTAATCTTTTGAGCGAAACAATCAGTTACACATAGTCAACAATCACTTACCCCTTAGCAAAAGTTAGAAAAATCACAATGTTTAATTGTTTAACCTTCCAAAACTTAAGTACTATAAATTAGTACAAAAATATAAACTATTACAAAAATAGAATTTTCGAACTAGAACTTTCGTAAGCAATACACATAATTAATTTAATTCCGGATTCAAGCTTAGCGAATCAGAGCGAAACCTGGTCGGACTATTCCGACAAAAAACCGAGTACCTAAGTGAATCCGGAATTAAATTAATAAAAATAGAATTAATCAATAAGTAACTGTTATGTAATATCCAAACCACATCTTTGAAACTACTAGGTACATTAAAGTAGACAATGAGCGAAAACACGTGAACCTCCCCTTTAAAATATTGTACTGGTATCTACTTGGACTTAGCTATCAGGCCTTTGATGAGAGTCTCCAACTTGCGAGTGTCAGCAGCGAACTTCCTGATTCCATCGGAGAGCTTGTCCGTTGCCATTTGTTCCTCATTCATGTGCCAGCGGAACTGGGCCTCTGACAGGCTGATCTTCTCTATGTCGCTCTGGGCAGCCACCTTGGGATCCAAAACCTGGGTAGGAAAGAGGCGAGTATAGTTTTCGTAGTTTCATTGAAAGTTTTTTTGTTTGTTCACAAAAAAGATGCGATAAAATATACCGATACACCAAACGTAATAATGATGAACTAGGACAGCGAAAAGCAACTCAAACCAGAGCCCGCGCTTATACTATCCGTCTATAGTTAAGGGGCGACGCGATGCTAACTAGCGCAACCAATGGAAAAAACCGCAGACTCGCATATTATAAATAGTTCAGGAATCGAGCCTCGCAGTTTTTTCCGAGCTTTTCCCGAACATCTATTATTAGAACTTTTATAGGTTGGTTGCCTATTAGTCGTTAACTTGTAAAGCCTACGTAGCCGTTATAGTTTTTCTTTTAAGTTCATTATATGTGCTACTGCCCTGATTTTTTTCACGTTTCTACAATCAACCGTTTAACCGGGAGACGAGGAGGGGAAGCCTCTGACAAAAATTTGCGCTTTAAAGCTAATATTTTTCGCAAACGGAAACCTAAATCGAATTTTCTTTTTCACGTTTCTACAATCAACCGTTTAGCCTGGGACGTACTTAGAACGTAGAACTTAGGATCATCTAGGACTTTAATTGATTACCGCTAAAAACGGCCGATTTGGACAAATTCAAATTTTGACTTGTGACAAAACTTAATTATTTATTAAAATCTTGAAAATATGTCACACACATATAAAAAAACACATGTACCATACAATATCCACCAAAAGTTTCGTCTACAACACAGAACAAATACGTACAATAATAGTTTCAGCATAAAAAAAACCCTAACCTAAAAAACCACCCTGGAAAACAGCTGACCTGAACCAAAGGTCCCCAGTACGCTGCACCGCCAAAGAAATTCTTTGGCAAAGAAATGCACTAGAGCAGCAGTCAAACCCGCGGCCCTCAATCGGCGCCCCAGCTCCCTAAAAAAAATCTTGGCCGGTGCCCCCAAACGCCAGTCTCCACCGCAAGTGGAACAACAATGTAATTATCCATAAAGGCACTAAGGACAGCGTTCAGGAAACTACGAGTAAAACACATTTTCGCACCCAAAATACGTCAGTGTATTAAGACAAAGGTGTATAACAAATGTGTGTTGCCAGTGATGACTTATGGATGTGATACCTGGTCGCTGACTATGGGCCTCATAAGAAGGCTCAAGGTCGCCCAACGAGCAATGGAGAGAGCTATGTTAGGAGTTTTACTGCGTGATCGAATCAGGAATGAGGAGATCCGCAGAAGAACCCGAGTTACTGATATAGCTCGAAGGATTGCTCACTTGAGCAGTGGGCGGGGCACATAGCTCGAAGAACTGATGGCCGTTGGGGCGAAACAGTTCTGACCTAGCGACCACGGACCGGACGACGCAGTGTGGGAAGGCCCCCCACCAGATGGTTTGACGACCTGGTTACGGTGGCGGGGAGTCGCTGGATGCGGGTGGCACAAGACCGGGAAGCTTGGGAAACCATGAGGGAGGCCTATGTCCTGCAGTGGGCGTCAAATGGCTGATGATGATGATGATGATAAGGGCACTATATTTTTGGCGCTTGAGCCTCGCTGCCGATTCCGCGAGTGCGAGGGAGCAAAAGTGCAGACGCAAGTCGCGTTTCACAGTAAACAACGCCCTTTCTAACAGGGTCTTCCTCTCCTAAAATAAGGAATTATTATCCGATTCAAAAGCTGTTAGGATACAACCTTTTGGACTTGCGTTACGCGACAGTGATGACTTATAGGGTCAGAAAAACAGTCAGATGAATAATTTTATACAGTTAATTTATTTTTTGCAAGTATCAAGGCGACTAAAATATTAAAAAAAGATAGTAACTAAGGCACATAATGAGAATAAAAATAAAGCTAATCTTCTAAGTCTTCTACTCCACTCATAGCCACTCCACTCATAGGAAGAACCTAGAAAAACGTCGAAGGTACTAGAAAACTATAGAACATTCCTGAATATCTTCTGGAAGCACCCAGAATCACATCGAAGATACTAGAAATAGGTTTTGGAGACTATCGAACACTCCAGAATGTCTTTCTATCTCTGTGTAACATATATCTTTCTCTCTTTCTAGCACATAGATTATTCCGGAAGGTTCTCTTGTCTCTACATACATAACTACCTATCAATAAATCTATCTGCACCTAGCATCTAGATTATTCTACACATTTCGTCTACACTCTCGCCGTCCGTAAAAAATATAATTTAAAAAGAAATACTTCCCATGAAGTTGTATTCATCACTCACGTGTCACACGCTTTCCCGACAGCGTTGCTAACGGTACTGACAGGCGTCAGTTGACGTCATATGCCGCTCCATTCCAAAAGGTCGTATCCTAAGAGCATTTGAACCGGATAATATGATTTTTTTCCATTGGTGGCGCTAGTTATCTCGGGGTACTTATGCCTAAAGACGGTACTGTACTTAAGCTGAAATAATCAACTGTCTTTTATTTATCTAACGATGGTTATTTTATACAAAATTGCAGAGCGATGTACACTTATCCCTCAGCGGGAATCAGCCCACGACCTATTATTATGTTAAATTTAACTGTCAAATAATATCGACTTTGTAACATAATAACCAGTATTCGTCATCATTATGATGTTCAGAATGTGCTTGGTATGTTTAATCTAAGCGTCAGTTCATATGAATCGTATACTTGGTAAAAGTTTGTAGCTAGTTACTGTCAGTCAGCGGGAACAAAATACACGGAAATTAAATTGAACAGTAAAGTGAACAACATTCTTCATCATATTCTTGCTTGTTAGATGAGCACAGACATAAGTAATTGTTAGTAGGCCTCATGCAATGTAAAATGTTACATAGTAAAGTTGCAGCTCGAAAAAATAACATGCAAAACCAAAGACTTATAAAAATTAAGTAATCCATATTTGAGGACTTCCTTGAGCAAAACGCTCTTTAAGCTCTAAAGAGCGGGTTCTAATTTTATAAATGGGACTACTAATTGTTAATGTTTAGTTGATGCATAATTGTTTTTTTTTAAGTTATATAATTTTATATTTATTGTGTGCCTACCTGCCTTAACTCCTGCTCTGTATGTCAACCTAAGAGCTGGGGAGTGCTGAAAACCAGGGTTGGTTACTATCTGGTGGTAGCGGACATGTTAGCTGAGCTCTCTCCAATTACCAAAATGGTTAGACGCAGTCTAAAACAATGTAAATCTCTTAAAATTGTTTGTGTTTTGATAATAAACGATTTCTATTCTATTCTATTCTAAATGTCAGTCATAATTAGGTGGACAGGTTGATAGATATAGAATGCACACTAGTTAGACCTGAGATTCCGCACCTGGTTTCATTGCTAAACCATTGAAAAATATAGTAACCAGACAATTCGCAAAACAAACCAACGAAACAAAAATTTACCACAGTGTAAAGCGAGGAACCAAAACAAAGAATGAATGAGATGCGGGTAAAGACTCACCTTCTTCAACGGCTCGTCGCTGCTGGCTAGTTCTTGCAACAGCTTAGGGCTGATGGTCAGCAAATCCGAGCCGGCCAGCTCGCGGATTTCACCGGTGTTGCGGAACGACGCGCCCATCACCTGCAGCAATCAATCAATCAGTCAGTTAATTACTCAATCAGCCGGTCGACTAATTGGTCAATCAATATATCATTCGACAATGGGAAACTTGAGTCTAACTTAGATTGGAGTGGCATTGCTTTTATACCATAGAAATCACATAAAAAATCTAGGAAAAATTTAAAAATAAAATTTTATCGTTGAATTCTGAACGTTTTCTTATGTACATGCATAAAACATTAGTTTACGAGATAACTCAAATACTGATAAACGCTTCATACATATAAGGCGTTACGTTAGGTAGTGACGTCATAGTCTAAGGTCGATTTGTATGGCGCGTTTTAGTACCACGTGGTACTTTTTGTAATATGACCAGTGGAAAAGTCAATATAGGACTTTTCCACTGGTCATATTACAAAAAGTATTAGTCGCAGAGAAAAAAATACCACGTTTATTTATCTTTTAACTTGTCCTTTCCTATTCTATTAAAACATTTTTAGTGCAAGTTCCCATTAATACATTTGTCTATTGCTTCATGTAGGCCTCATCTATATACAACCGCCATCTAAGTAGAATATTTTTTGTTTTGCTTTTTTCATGCACAATTTTCTATTTGTGTAACGTTCTTCTAAACTATTCCACTAAAAATTTACGTAAATGTTCATTTCAATGGTTGTATGTCTGCTGTTGTCCATTGAAGACTGTCCATATTGACAAGTCTGATGTCATCGATTGAGAAGGTCCAGCACTTTCTAGTTCCACCATCAGGTTCTGACCACCGTGATAAACATAAATACTCACTTATTTCTATCAAATTTCTGGTGTTCTACATCGCTATAATATTTTATATCATTGTATTGTAGCCTAGAACATAATTGTAACATCAATATTTCAAGACCTTGCAACGAACGGTAACATATGTACTTCATTTATACCGTTCTCGCTGTTCCTAGTGCCTGAGAACGTTCCCGGGAACGCCCATCAGTACGTACGCATATTGTCACTCTTCCCCGCTCACCGTTCCTTACTCCTTGACCCCGAGTCGCACCATCTTGCACAGCACCGCGTATTTTATTTTACATGCATAAACTCACGCCTGTATCGGGAATGAGTTAGGAGAGACCAGGGTTTACCACTTGCCACAGTCTTGACAAATCTGTTCCGCTTAATACACATTCATTAGTCTTTTTTATCTTGCCCTTCGCTAATACATCCACTATTTGGTCGACGGATCCACCTTAGACGTCCCTTACCGGCCCTTCGTTTCACATTCGCTCAATATACTTCTTTCGTCAATCAATCTACCTTCAACCTCCCCACTACGTCACTTCATCAGTAAACAATGTATTATTAATTTGTACAAGGCAATAGATTCTAAACTATTTTTATCTACATAGATTCCCCGGACGATAAGCGAATTTATTTTGATAAAGATTTTATATTACATTCTTAACATACCTTTAATAAATCGAAATTCATTTTTAATCATCGCTTCAATTTTTAAGTCATTCTTTATCGATTTGTGAATTACCCGAGATAAATATCGCCGACTTTTTGATAGGCCTTTTAAGATCTTAATCTTTCGTTAAGAAAGCATTATCTCCCAGTCGAGGTAGCGTCTGTAGGAAACGCATCCGCTCGTCCGTTTCTTTGATGACTTACGTTACAAAGGTCTCTACGAAAAGCTTCTTTATTTTAATAAGATAATCTATATAGCCTATGTCCACCTTGTAGAACCATTCTAAAAGAATTTTGAAATCGGATAAGTAGTTTCGGTGATTTCCCCCTACACTACATACAAACTTATACAAACATATATAGATAAACTTTTCCTTTTTATAATAGTAATATAGATAGATTGATTTTATTTTGTAGTAGGCTGTATTTATATTCGACGTCGATTTATTTTATTGCAATAAAGTGTGAAACATATAGCCAGCCGTTTGTTTTATTTATAAAACAAACGGCTCAAAATATTTTAAACATGTGTTTTAAATCAACTTTTTTTCCCTTTCATTTTGAATTGCTGAACTGTCATTCTTAGCAGTTATTTATATGTTACTCTTGAGCAGCTTTTAAAACCCTGCTAAGCGAATTATTGTTTAATTTACGTATTAAAATGAGTGATGAAGAAATTTTATGGTTTTGGAGGATGATACGTTTTTCGCAATAGGGAGAAAAAAGCGTGGCGTAAAATTATACGACTGCAGAGTAATGCATTCGAAGTTTACGATGAATAATTGTATCATGTTCGGAGGTATCGACTTTCTAAGGTTTTAGTGGAAAATCTGTGCGAAGACATGAGAGCTTTGTTACCGGTGCCAACGAAATCCACAGATTTATCCGTGGAGACGAAGATAAGCTCTTTTCCTCTATGTATTTTGTGGACAGAAAATAAACAAATATGTTATCTTATCTTATCTTATTCATAATAAAAAATAAGTTATATTTCATCATAATTCAGTCAGCCCAACTCTGCCCATTGCTGGGTATATGATCCTATATCCAGTCATAGAAACTTCTTATTGGCTCGAACTTTAGTCGCATTGCAAATATTTGTTTTAGGTATTAAAACTCTTTCATCATCATCATCATCATCAGCCTTTTGACGCCCACTGCAAGACATAGGCCTCCCTCATGGTTTCCATAACTTTCGGGTTTTGCCATAATCGCCACGCTTAGCAGGCGGGTTGGCGATCGCAGTATGAGGTTGGAATCTCAGGAAGACGCTGCTGCCCGCCTCTCGGTAATTTATAACCTCGTAACTCTTTAGGATTGCTGAAAGTAGTCTAAACCGACACCGTAATTTTTAAGTAATTTAGATCTTAAGACAACGTTTTTTTCCGCAGCAGTTTATTTTATTTTTCCATAACTTGTTTTCAACTTTTATCAGCACAGTGAGCAGTGCTGCTACAAATGTTTTTTATTACATTTTTCACAATCAAAATGTTTATTTTTATTTCTTAATAAAAACAGTATTTACCGGCAAATTATCATATTTGGTTTTCGAACGCACGCAACATTTAAGGCAAACAGGCCAGAGACAACCTTTTTTTTTTAGCAGGTTTATTGCAGGCCTACTTACTTCGGCTCATGGTACACTATAGCAGCAGTTTATTTTGAACATTGAAAATAAACTGCCCTGCTTGTGTCCTGCTAACTTTGAGATTGTGGTAAGCCTCCTGACCTTATAGTACGGTAGC
This sequence comes from Yponomeuta evonymella, assembly GCA_963969515.1. NCBI lineage: Eukaryota > Metazoa > Arthropoda > Insecta > Lepidoptera > Yponomeutidae > Yponomeuta > Yponomeuta evonymella. The sequence goes on along the minus strand of OZ018342.1, from coordinate 9,630,964 downwards.
AGCGTTGATTAGACGGTGAACGTCTTATAGTTAACAGCGCTGCGACTGTAGGCTCATGGTACCATTAAGCAGGGCAGTTTTTTATAAGGCTTAAAAATAACTTCTAATAGTGCTTGTGGTAAGCCTCCAGGACGTCCAAAATACAATGTTGCAAGGAGAGTACCAATGATCGGAATAGGTATCTGGTGTAAACTTTGGTAAATAATTAGGTACCTACATTTTTATCATTATTTTTATTTCTCACTAGCGTTTGCCCGCGACTTTTTCCGTGGAAAATTAGATGAAAACAAAGTACCCCAAAAGGGAAAACAGAACTAATATAGGATCACTTTTCGCGTTCTGTTTTATCCATTCAGATGTTACGAATTGATTAGGAACTAAAATAGCTGTAAAACTCGTCGCTATTTTCAAAGATCCAAACAGAAATATTAAAAAATTATTGACATTATTATTAATGTTATTAGTCCCATAATTTCATGATGAATTTTCTTCTTTTTCATTACAGTTTCTAAATAAATACTCTAAATAAGGTATTATTAATTCCTGTTTAGGTATTCTTTTCTTTCTTTATTAAATTCTTTTAAACATTTATTTTCACAATTAACAAATATTTTCACAGATTTTGTTGCATTCATAGCTTTAAAAATAAAATCATTTTGGAACGTATAATTAATTTACACGTTAAACTTTCCGTGCATACATACATGAGCTCACGCCTGTATCCCAGAGGGGTAGGCAGAGACCAGGGACTCCCACTTGCCACGATCCTGACAGATCAGTTTCGCTTCCACAATATTCATTAGTCGTTGCATGCACGCACGGCGGTTTCGGGTACTTTTTATCTTGCCCTTTGCTAATACATCCCCTATTTGGTCTATCTTTGGTTAAACTTTCAGTAATCTTTCTTTAGCTCTGTAATGCTTATTTTTGAGATCACACATATTTTCAAGTACATATGTGTGTGGTACCTTTTAGTTCTTTTAAACAGGTATTTTTAATGTTCTGTTTTTATTTTTTTTAAACCATGTTAAAAACTCTTCAATTAGAAAAATTATTTATTTATGATTTCTTTTAAACAGTGTGTGCCAACATTATTATCGTTATTTCCATTCTTTTTTAGGGTTCCGTACCCGAAGGATGCCAAACGGGACCCTTTAATAAGACTGCTGTCCGTATGTCTGTCTGCCTGTCTGTCACCAGGCTGTATCTCATGAACCGTGATAGCTAGGCAGTTGAAATTTTCACAGCTGATGTATTTCTGTTGCCGCGACAACAACAAATACTAAAAACAGAATAAAATAAATATTTAAGGGGGGCTCCCAATTAACAAACGTAATTTTTTGCCTTTTTTTTTGGTCGATATTAATAGCGGCAACAGGTAGACGCTTGAAATATTAACAGAATATCTAGTTTTATGATAGCTTCAAAGATAAATAATTAAATTAAAATAAAGTGAATATTTAAGGGGGGCTCCCATACAACAAACGTGATTTATTACCGTTTTTTCTCGATCTTTGTGTCTAATGTTGTATAGTGATACGGAACCCTTCGTGCGCGAGTCCGACTTACACTTGGCCGATTTTCACCTAGTATTTTGTGCAACTGTATCTAAGGCTTACTTGCGTATTGTAGCCGAATTTCTTGTAGTAGTTGTAGACACGCGTGACAGACAGCACCCCAGGGTCTTCTTTGGCCTCGTAAGTCTTCTTGGTATGCTCCACATACCTGTTGGCAATCAAAATATGACAGGAAATACAAATTAGGGTATTTAACTAGAGGTATAAGTAATAAAATCGAAATAAATTTGTTTTACAACATACCAGTCAAGGATACGGCCGACAAATGGAGAAATTAAAGTTACATTCGCCTCAGCACACGCGATAGCTTGGTACAGGGAGAACAGTAAAGTCAAGTTGCAGTGAATACCATGTTTTTTTTCCAGTTCCCTGTAACAAATATTGTAGATTATAGATAGATAGATAAAATATTCTAAGATTATAGAAAGTGAAGATGAATAAAAATTTTAGAATACATATTTTACACTTGTATCTTCCGAAAAACTATGTATGTACAAAAGGATAACAGAGAGTTTTGACGAGAGATATTGACGCATAGGATCAGGGTGACAATAAATAGGTATAACTTAAAAGCCAGAAAATACAATAGTTAGACAGCCAGAGAACATTTTAATAGCGTTTCTAAGGTTCAAAGATTCTTTACGTACTTAGCAGCTTGGATTCCTTCCCAAGTGGAAGCCAACTTTATAAGAATCCTCTCTTTCTTTATTCCGAATTCGGCGAAAGTGTTAATAAGTTTAATGGCCTTGGCAATGCTGGCATCCTTATCAAAGGATAATCTGTAAATGGGAAAATCTTTATAGCATACTGAAGAAACTCTTATTTATCACAAATCAAAGCGCTTTGAAACTGAATAGTCAATTAACCTGGCATCAACCTCCACAGACACTCTACCAGGGATGATCTTAAGGATTTCACATCCGAAGAGTACACTCAGCATGTCCAGTGTTTCAGATACTTGCTCCTCCATGTTGCTGAAAAGTAAGAGAGAACTTGTAAGTCACAAAGTACATTACTTGCCCAAAGCCAGGGCTCCGTTTTATAAAGCTTCAATACCCTAGTTGACTCACTTCAAAATTGATGACAAAAAATAAATTATTTTCTTAGCACTTAGCGTTCTCCCAACTGATGTAATGGGCTAGTGCAGGCATCAGCGAAATTTCGAGCCTCTTTACAAACTTCTCTATATTAAGTACAGGCAGCGACATCTGGCCGAAGCAATTTACATCACTTGCAGCCCCGAGTAACCCACTTTGCAGTTAGGTTTTTTACATCGGAATGATATCGCTGTACCTACGTACATGATTATATTCTTTTTGTTGCACTAACCCGTGCTGAGGACAATGCATGGGTGGAATTTTTAGCCTCTAAATAAGTTTTTAAGATACATCATATTTTAACAAACTATGGCCTAATCCCAGTAGCTACAGAGATTCAGGTTGCAAAACCCTGTTTAAGCAGGTTATTAGTTTACTATCAGCTATTAGTTAGCTATATTTACCTGCCAGTGTCTTTCCCATGTTTGATAGCCTTATCAAGAATATGTTGATATTGGTCCATGGCAGCCGCTGATAGTATGAGACTGGGATTTGTGGTAGCATCCGTAGGCTTGTAAGCCTTCATTGCTGAAACAATATTTGAATAATTTATCATCACTTCACTTAGAAGTGAAAATTTTAAATACCTAGAATTGCATCATATTTAATTTAGTTAGGTAACAATTTTACCTGACTAAATAAAGTTTAAATAACTTAGATAATAAATAAAAGATACTTGAGGGCTCCTACAGAGGGCAGAGGGTCATGACACTGCAATTTTTTTAATATATAATTTCCATTTTCAGCTATGTGTGACAAAATCACAGTAAGACAACAAAAACACTAATCAGCATTTCACTTTCTTGGTTACTTATCCACTTTTTGATGGCTAAAGGTGGTGTTCAATTAAATTTTGCACAGATATACTCATATCACGAAGGGAAAAGTTGCAGGCACAGAGTATCAAATACACACCAATCTGCCTTGAATATCTCATTGGTCTAGCGGTATCAAATCAGATTACCATGCTGGAGGCATGGGTTTGATTCCCATTGGAGGCCGCTGTTTATACAAATGGCCTGTCTAGGTGTATTTCTATGTTTGTGATGTTGTTGCCTGGTTACCACAGCATGGGGTATCTTACTTTGGGACCAGGACAAGTGATCGGGTTGTGTGGAAGTTATTATTATTATCAACTTTTCCATCCACATTCGCTTGATATTTTCTTTTTTCATTCTTTCCATATCATGTTAATACCATAGCAATATTGCGATTCAAGTAATAATCATAAATTATTTCATATTTATTACACAAGAACTTCATCAATCAGTGTTACTCAAGACTTAAATAACAGAGTCAAGGTCAGCTCATTCACACATTGAGTGCCAGCTACAGAGCATTTCAGTTTTAAGCATAATCCCACAGTGACATGATTCTTAACTTATTCATATAAATTCTTATGGTCAATTCATAGTAGGAGTTCCTATGGCGGCCCCATTAACTTCTTCGCTTCAGCCTGAAATACATCTATTTGGGTTGCATATTGAAACATACCAACTGAACATAAAGTGGATTATGTTGTATTTGGGTGCCAGGCTCCAATCTGTGATTCAGGGTTACACTTTTATTACAGGTACACTTTTCGAAAATTATTAAAATCCGTATAAAGACCAACAACGCCATTTAACTATTCTGTGGTCATGCATTCGTAATAAAATAGTTTTATGTTGATATCAATGTGTTCACACAACTTTATAATCCCTACTTGTCCAAAAATTAATAAATTTAAAGGCTAACCTTCAAAGTCCCCGGTGTCAGCCACCACCGTGGAATATTGCTTCAGGTGGTCGAGAGCACTCATCTTGGTACGTTTCGCTTGAGGTTCTCCACTCATATTGACTTCTGAAGAGTAGGTACCTGTAATGTTTTAATAATTCAACGACTGATAACAAGTAGAGCGTGAATAACGAACTATCACTGAAACCGGTCACGAAACAATCACTTGAAGGTGACCCTGCCTGCGTCATGCAAGTAATCTTTAATAATGATCTTTGAGGTTATCTGCACATAATCACGGCCATATTGTGCATAGCAATTTGGTTCAATAAATCATCAGAACAGTCATTATAAATTGCTCCTTTATCACACCATTCACACCTTGAAAACCAGGAAAAATTACAAAAATGCTGGTTGTCGACGACGACCACAGACGACGACAGCCGACCACAGAACACACAAATATGATCTGTGGTCGACTATAGCCAAATATGCACAGACTATGATTTTTTTTGCTGTCGAAGTGACACTAGTTTTTTCTTGCTATATTTACACACAGATTTACTGGTAAAACTTACACTGGAACGAAAGCGCGAGCTCTGCTCTAGCTAGAATGTAGATCCGGAGCGCTCGCACATAGATGGTTTTCTGTACTGTGTACTGAACGTACTGAATCTCAGATTAATGTATTAATCTGAGTACTGAATGATGGCGGTAGAAAAAAAAAATCATGTCTTGTCTACGGAAAAACGTCAATTTTCTCCTGTCATTTCTAGAAAATTCGGGCACGCGCGAGTCAAGTGTGAAAAAGCTCGCTAGTCGCAACAACGGCAAACCGGCGCTTCTGAACCAAGTTTCGTCTCGCTCTTCACGGTCATTCAACGTGTTGGTGAATTCTTGTGGTTTGATTTTCTGACAATATTTTCTGTTTCTGGTGATAAGAAGTGAAGTTTTTGAGTTAGGATGGCTGCTATGTCTGTCATCGGTATTGATTTCGGTAATGAATCGTGTTATATCGCTGTTGCTAAAGCAGGTGGTATTGAAACAATAGCTAACGATTACAGCCTCCGTGGTACTCCGTAAGTAACATAATTTTGTTAGTAATTTTAGTTAAATAGTGTGTTGGTTACCCTGTTACAGTTTACCTTGGACTGCTCAATGTTACGGGGTTGGTGGGGAAAGTTACGGTGTTCATGATGAACATCTTTGGATTTGACTCATCACGATTGCCTATCATGATGGTCAAACCCATTTAAGGAATCCAGCAATCCCCTGATTTACTACCACTTTTATTGTTTCTTCATCCCATTAAATTACTGGCTGACTATCATCTCTTCATGTTACATGAAACCAAATTCTTATTGCATTATTAGAACTGCATAATTGCAGTGGGATATATTCTGGAATTAATATTGATTTTGTTGACCCCATCCTAAACTTGAATGAACCATGATTCAATGTGATTTCACAATTTACAGTGTGGACAGATAACAATATAACCTAAAAAGGTTAGGTAAATAGGTTAATTATTCATTAAATTCTAACCTTTTGTTTTACTGCTGTATTTTCAAGTCAGTTTCAAATGTTAGCAAATTGCTAATTCTGTAAAGTTTAGAATTAGCAATTTGGAACTATATCAAACTGCACTATTTACAGAGCATGTGTGGCATTTTCTGCAAAGAACCGTATATTGGGTGTTGCTGCCAAGAATCAAATGGTGACAAATATGAAGAACACTGTTTTTGGATTCAAGAGACTCCTTGGACGGAAGTACAATGACCCCTATGTCCAGAAAGAACTGAAACACTTCCCCTTCAAAGTTGAACCAAGGCCTGATGGTGGAATTGGGATCAGAGTTAGCTATCTTGGAGAGGACAATGTTTTCAGCCCAGAGCAGGTAAAACATATTGGTTGAAACTTGAACTGTTAAAATGGCTTAAGTTGAAAGAGGGTGACACCCAATAAACATGCAACATACATAAGCATAATTGTAAAAAAAAATTACGTTCTTATAAGATTCTTTTACAATTATGACTCTACCGCCACGAAAAGCATACATAAATAACCTATATTATTTAAGTCTCTCAAGAGACAATTTATGGTCATAATCACCTTAGTGCCCACTGCAGATTAGTGATTCTAAGCACAGGTGTGTGAACACCTTAGACAGGTTTCTTCATAAACTTTCTTTCACCATTAGTGAGTGGTGTTCACCCCACAGTGAATATTTATATGTATGACCCACAATACTCACACTCATAGGCCCAATGTTTACTAATAAAAATCACTGCTTAATTTGAAATCTCCATCAAGACACTAACTGACCATTTATTTCCTGCAGATCACTGCTATGCTGTTCACAAAACTGAAGGACAGTGCGACCATAGCTTTACAAACACAGATAAATGACTGCGTTATCTCTGTGCCTAGTTACTTCACAAATGCTGAGCGCAATGCTCTGTTAGATGCAGCTGCCATTGCTGGTAAGTGTGGTTTTATTTTTTAATATCTCCACATTAATTATTTTGTTTATTAGGTGTCTGAAAACCTAGTAAGTACTTACTAAAAACTTACAGAAGTGTTTCAAAACTTCATATTAGTATTTTTTTATTACTGACAATGCTCATACATACCTAAATAAATTTCACATGTTTGTCATATTAGTTAAACAATATTATTTATCTTGTGGTTTTTCTTGTGTTGGTATTTGTAAATGTAGCTTGATGTTGTACTTCCTTACTTTACTTTTTGTTTTATTCAATTTTAAGGAATTGCTTTTAATTCAAAATGTGAGTGTGAGTAAATAAATAAATCATTATTATCTATCTTCTCATTAGTCGTGCTAACTGTTAGCTATGAAATTCCACTGTCCTTTGCTGACCTTATGGCCTTGATTCACTTGCCTACATGAAAATCAATAGCTCCCCTCCTCGCTAACACATTATGTGCCTAGTGAATAGGGATTGGCTACATTAGGCAATTGAATTGTTGATCTGAACTACTATGTATTTCAATGGGAAGATTTTTGAGTGAACTGTTCCAGTAATGTACAGAATGTAGTTTTTTTTTTTTGGAAAGTATAAAAGAATATTGATTTCCATATTTTGAAAATAACGGCACTGGGTTGATGTGAAAGCCCATTGGCCTATGCTCAGCAGTGGGATCTATGCATGGGCTGGCATAGGTAGGCCATCCGTTGACTGTTTCAAGTAGAATCACTAATCTCGTAATAGGTAATTGTTTTTGCACCAAGGTCTTAGATAACACATAAATCAACCTTCTCGATTAATAGGTCTCTCACTTTGAACTTACAATTTTTTCACTTGTAGGACTCAATGTTCTGCGTTTAATGAATGAGACCACGGAACATAACCAAATGATTTTTTCACTTGTAGGACTCAATGTTCTGCGTTTAATGAACGAGACCACTGCTACAGCCTTGGCCTATGGCATCTACAAGCAAGACTTGCCAGCGCCCGAAGAAAAGCCCAGAAATGTCGTGTTTGTTGACTTTGGTCACAGCTCTCTTCAGGTAAGATATGCCCACTTGCCACAAACAAATTCTGACATACTAATGACTAATTCTTTTTTAAATCATTGGTATCTTTTAACAATATCTCTACTGTAGAGCAGTGTTTTTCAACCTTTTTATGGCGCGACCCCCTCCGCTATTTCTAACATTTATTGTATTATATTATGTTTCAAAATATCGTATCCCACCTTTTAGGGTTCCGTAGTAACCCTTACAGTTTCGCCTTGACCCTCTGTCTGTCTGTCCGTCCGTCTGTCTATTTGCGGCATAGCACATAGACAGACGGACAGACACAAAGCAGAAGCTTTTTTTTGCTGAAATTATCTTCTGATGAAATGTTGCACTAAGAATTCAAGCCCTCTGATTTGGATACATTTTGGTTAAAAAAATAAAATATTCATGTTCAGAATTAAACACGGAAGCTTTGTAGTGTTTGATTCCATTTGCTGCATCCTACTTGTGTGAGTTCGTGTGGTTAATGGCCCAAATAAAAAGCAAACAGAGAAATCGCCTAAAAAACAATTTAATACCTACTATGTGTTGCAAAAGCGGATCCATGGATCGGATGGGAGAAATTGGTTAACAGAAAACAGGCGCAACATTCACATCAATGGGAATAGGTCTCATATGTTTGGCTTTTTTATTGCTAGTTGATTTGATTTGTTGTTAATTTGTGTTAATATTTTCTTAACAACATTTCTACATTCATAAGTTATATTTCAAAAGTTTTTTTTTTTTACTTTTTTTACTGAGGCTTCGCGACAAACTTCGCGAAAACACTGGTGTGGAGCATACTGAAATCTATCAACCTCATCTCTATAATAACAACTTCCAGACAACACAATCACTATGCAGACACTAATAGATTAGGGTATCCAAGAATGTAAGGGACCAAGATACCAAGTTTGTTCTATTTGGCCACTATAACCTGATATTTACTGCTAATGCCAATAAAATTACGACACTTCAGGATTAAATATATATTTAGTGTATTTTTACATCTACTTCTTTTCTCCATTGTATTAATTGGACTGAATGGATCACTTCAGTGGTGCGGCCGCCAGATGGCGATGGCGATGGAGTACAGATGTACATACATACACTGGGGATACACGCCTGTATCCCAGAGGGCTAGACAGAGACCAGAGACTGCTACGCTCTGTCTGTCCACGGTTTAGCTCAGAGACTATTTGTACTAGAAAGCTGAAATTTGTCGTAGATGCATATTGATAATACCGACAAAGCGGTAGAATAAAATCTTGAAAAAAATCACGTTTCTACAATCAAATGTTGATTGAAGAAACGTGAAATAATTCAGGGCAGTAGCACATATATTAAAATTAAATAAAAGGAATACTATCACCGCTAAGTAGGCTTTACAAGTTAACAAGCAATAGTCGACCAACTTATAAAAGGAAAACTTCGCACAAATGACATTGAAACTTACTGTGGTGAAGTTGTTATTTGTGTAAAGCAGGTAGTGAAGTAGATTAAAAACCTAATATCAATCAAAAACCCTTCCTTCTAGGTTCGTATATTGTGACGACCAACTAGGGAACCCCACAATGCAATAAAGTGTTCTCTACCTATCTATATTCTTTTCGTGCATAGATAGTCTCCACAGCCATCTGTTTCCATTCCACATTGGCAGAAACAATAACATTATTATCTCCTTGGCCAGATAACAATATTGTTTTTTGCCTTGGCCTTAGGATCCCTTCCGTAACCCGCAGTACCTTCAAAACACTATTGACTTTCTAGGCCGGCTGGAATTATCTCACAGCCCTGCTACGTAAAATGGCCCAAATATGAGCCAAAGTGCGGAAGTCACAGGTCTCACAAACTATTTGCTTGGCCAGGTTGCAGCGTGTGCGTTCAACAAGGGCAAACTGCGTGTGCTGGCCACAGCCACAGACCCGCAGTGCGGCGGCCGCGACATCGACTCGGCGCTGGCCGAATACTTCTGCCAAGACTTTCTGACGCGGTACAAACTCGACGCGAGGAAAAATCAAAGGTATGTGCACGTCGTCTCACCCCATTAACAGTCTTATTTATTAAAACACGATTCCGTAAAACACTCCTCAGTTGCAGTTTAAATAGTCTGTGGTAAACGCAAACACTACCACAGACTATTTAAAATAACACCATTAATGTCTAGTGCCACAATATCCTATACATTATTATGAACCTGCCATTTCATAAAACTACAATGCATAGTTTATTATGACGATGCGATATAAGAAACTATTTGTAATTCTTTCTCCTGGTTGCGCAATAAAGTGTTCTATATCTATCTATACTACTCTGTCAAGAAAATATCCGGGGAAAGATGGGTAAGACACAGAATGTTAGTTATTCATCAAAATTTATTTTGTCGCCTTCAAAGTATGCTCCTTCAGAAACGATACACTTACGCCAACGAATAATCCGATCATTCCAATTATTTTGAAATAGTGCCAACTCAGAGCTTTATGCACTTTTGCACTTTCGACTGCTGTAGAAGTAAATCGCATGAGTATTGAAATTGGGTCTCAATGCATTTCATCCACTGCATTGAAAAAACTTTCATCTTAGTGTTACGACTATAAGAATTTACTACTCTGTCGAGAAAGTACCGAGAAAAGATCAATAATACACTAAATGTTACTTATTAATCCAAATTTATTTTATCGCCTCCAAAGTATGCTCCTTCAGAAACGATACACTTACGCCAACGAATAATCCAATCATCAAAAATTTATTAAATGCTTTTTAAATTGAGTTCAGTTCTCGCCGCGAATCCTCCTTTATATCTTCTACCGAATGAAAATGGGTGCCACGAAGTGGTAATTTCAGTTTCGGACAAAGAAAAAAGCCTGCTGTAGCCAGTGAATAAGCTACTGGCTCGATGGTATTTGTTCAGTTTTTGGTGAAAAATTCGTTCACAGTGATGGCCCTGTGCGAAGGCCCATTATCGTGGTGCAAAATCCAAAAAATTTCTTTCCACAAATTTGGCCTTTTTCGTCAAATTCGCTGTCTTAAACGCCGCATAACGCACAAATAATATTCTTTATTTACCGTTTGACGTCTCGGCAAGAATTCCGACAACACCGCGATAGTCAAATAAAACAGTCTGACATGACTTTGACTTTTGATCGACTTTGGCGTGGTTTTTTCGGTTTCGGTTCAGTTGGAAGGCGTCACTCCGAAGCTGGTTACGGTGGCGGGGAGTCGCTGGATGCGGGCGGCACAGGACCAGGAAGCTTGGAAAACCATGAAGGAGGCCTATGTCCTGCAGTGGGCGTCAAATGGCTGATGACTCCGAAACTTGTTGACTAGTTTGCATCTCAAACTCTTAAACAAACGTCTCGTCACCAGTAACAATGCGTTTCATGAATGTTGGGTCGAAATTGACTCGTTCTAGCATGTCCTCAGCTCATCTTATGCGATTGAGTTTTTGGAGAAAATTTAAGTCTTTTAGGACTAGCCGAGCGGCAACATGTTTCAAGCCCAAGTGATTATATAAAATGGTACAAATCGACTTGTAAGACACAGAAAGTTCGGCGGCTATCTCTTTCAAACTTGAATGAGGATTTTCAGTCACTATTTCCTTCACTTTTGCGATGTGAACTTCAGTTGCAGACGTCGATGGCCTACCAGAGCGAGGCAAATCTTCTATCACATCTCGACCGCTTTTTAACGCTTTATACCACTCATAAGCACGTCATTGTGATAAATTCGATTCACTGTAAGCCTGTAACATTTTCAGTGACTTCTAACATTCCATTGGGGATGCAAAATTTAAGACAAACTCTTAGCTCGTCGTTTTTGTCCATTATGAAGTTCACAATACACTAGATATGATGATATAACTAAAAACAGCACTGTATCAGTATTTAATCTAAATAACAGATGGAACTCAAACACTGGGCCAAAATGGAAAACAGTTGTGCCAATCTAACAAAGAAAACAAAATATTTAATTTAGGAACCATAAACAACTCATCCATTCCCGATACTTTTTTGACTGAATGTACATTGCGTAGCCGAGTATTAAAGCCGCGTTTTTACCGGACCGAGTGACGCATTTTTGGCGCTCAGCAGCGACTTGTATCATTTACATCGGCCATCTTAGTAAAAAAATGCCACTCAGATGAAAACGGCCATATTTTGATCACTCGGACCGCGCTCTACTCGTCGTAGCTACAAAGATGAAATGGCAGAAACAACATGGCACGAATAGTAGGAACTACTGTGTTTCGTAAAGAAAAAGTCAAGTGGCGGTAAAATGTTGATGTTTGTGGAGTTTTATGAAGCCGTGGAAGTGTTGTGAAGCGTATGGTTTCCATTGCCGTGAGCATACTATTCTTTCTCTTTTCTTTTTACACTTTTATTGTTGAAGTTCGACGACAAACATATTTGATTCTGCTTCTATTATTCGCTTCTGCTATTCATCGTAGCAGTAAATTTTTGGATATTTTTAGCACGATGAGCGACACTGTTAGCAACAAAACGCCTATAAACTAGTGCTAAAATCTGAATTCACTACAATGTGTGTACACTACCATCCAAGTAGCCTACAGTTTTTAGTCACTACTATTACTCACTCTGTCCAAGCCTACCAAGATCGTGAAAACGCGCCTTTACTTCTTGTTAATCTGTGGGTTGGTTGACTTTGCAATGTACTTCCAATTGCCATAGTAAACCGTGATTTGTAGTTCTATTTAACAGGCCCCAGGTGGCATGACTCATAATAATAGAGAATTTATAAGGTAAGTTTCTGGTGCAAGGTAAGTGGTAGTTTTATCATTCATGCTCTTTATTTTTATAATCTGTTTTGTGCAAAGCAGTAAAACTTTTGGCAAATAAAAAAAATATATTTTATGATTCGCGTTGCTCATAAAAGTTATGCCTTTTAACAGGTCAAATCGCGATTGTTTATAACGAAAAAACAATCGCGAGTTAAGGAAATCGTCTGTAATTAAGGTAATTAACTGAAAATTAATTTGTTCCCAGGGCCTACTTCCGGCTGCTCCAAGAGGTGGAGAAGCTGAAGAAGCAGATGTCGGCCAACAGCACGCGGCTGCCGGTCAACGTGGAGTGCTTCATGGAAGACCGGGACGTCTCCGGAGATATGCAGCGTCAGGAGATGGAGGAACTCTGCACGGAGACATTCACCAGGGTCGAGAGGACTCTGCGCGCGTTACTGCATAATGCCAGTGAGTAGGAGAGATGGGTACATGTTTATTCATAACTATGAAGACTGTTATAAAAAACATATTATGTCCACTCCACGGTTTTACAACACATACTATAAAGTCAAAGAAGTGCACAAGTATTTTAACAAAATTTAACAGTCATCACTGTATTGTTTCAAATTAGATAATAGATATTAGTCATATGTTCTTGGAAGTCATATGACTAATATCTAATAAGCATCATTCACAAACACGTTTAAACATAATTTGAGCTCTCTACACTTTTATTAAATGTTTAATACCTATTAGAACTTTCTTTTCTCAGTCAACTTACAATAATAGAAATTTCATCAGCTAGTTGTCTTACCCACTCTTTAATTTGTAATTCACTATGTATAATAAGTAAAGCTGTCTATCACTTGAACTGTGTTATGCAAAACCTCCAACCCACAATACGTTACTCGCGAGAATTTTTTTTTTATGTATAGATTGCTTTGTTCCGTGTTTTTGTTCAGATGTTTTATATTTGTAATCACTATAACATTAAGTCGGGGAATTTATTTGCAGAGCTCAGACAAGAGGACATTAGCGCGGTGGAGATTGTTGGGGGATCGACCAGGATTCCCGCAGTCAAGAGTTTGATTGAGCAAGTTCTGGGAAAGAATGCGTCGACCACGCTGAACCAGGTTTGTAGCTAACTGTAAAATTTAATTATAGCATTCGAACTTTGTGTATATTTGTCTTAATAAAAAAAATCCTAGATCCAATCAAATTTGCCTCAACTGAGATCGTAGATCTGCTTCTCCAGACCAGCATGTCTTCTATGTCTTGTATGTGCCTGTATGTAAATGTTTATGTTTTATGTTAATTACTATTCATGAAGCAGTGTACATTAATAAGCTCATCATCATCATCAGTCCACTGCAGGACATAGGCCTCCCTCATGGTTTTCCAAGTTTCCCAGTCTTGTACCGCCCGCATCCAACGACTCCCTGCATCGTAACCAGGTCGATAGACCATCTGGTGGTGGGCCAGCCCACGCTGCATCGTCCGGTCCGTGGTCGCCAGGTCAGAACTTTTCCGCCCCAAGTTGGGGCCACCAACGGCCATCAGTTCTCCGAGCTATGTGCCCCGCTTACTGCCACTTCAACTGACCAACTGTTGGAGCTATATTAGTAACTTTCTTCTTCCTAACTGAAGAACTGACTTCTGCGGATCCCCTCATTCGTGATTCGATCACGCAGTGAAACTCCTAACATAGCTCTCTCCATTGCTCGTTGGGTGACCTTGAGCCTTATGAGGCTCATAGTCCGCGACCAGGTCTCATCCATACGTCATCATTGGCAACCAGTGGCGGCTGCACTTTAAGTGCTCTCGTGCGCTGCACTACCATTTTATGTCGTATAAAATACCTACGTATACATACTACATGTAAATACACCTTAATGACCCATTCATATAACAATACGTACGAGTACTACCCAGAAATAACACATATTCCAACAATTAAGTTTTCTATTACGAGTAAATAAAACCAAGCAGTTTTGTTTTCTACCGCAAAGGAATTAAGAAGACTTACTTTTTGCAGGTGGTTAAAAGGAAAAATGAGCAGAGATAACCATTTTCTGAATTTCATATTATCTGTTAAAACTTATTTTTTTTAAATAATGGAGTGGAATAGCCGGTTGTACCGACGAAATCACCGTTATTGGTGTAGAGAAAATCCTTTCAGGTTTCGGGAAACCCGTAATCAAATTCGATTTTCTTTTAATTGTTGGTGTGGTGTAATGTGGAACCGACTGATAATGGTGTAATTTTACTAAGGCACCTGGAATTCCAATATTTATAACAACATATTAGAGAATCTTGAGCACCTCGTCGATGATTTACCATTGTCGAAATCACGAAGAGTGTTTTTTTCAAAAAGATGGCGCTCCGCCACACAACAGCCGCAGTACGCGTTCTACTTTGAACTGACAGTTAGGTGATCAATGGATAGGAACACATGGTCCTAATTTTTGGCCAGCGCGTAGTCCACATCTGACGCCTCTAGATTTCTTCTTGTGGTGCTACTCGAAAACTGAGGTTTATGAAAAAATAAATCCGTCAAAATGGCGGACACTTCGAGTACCTGTTATCTTACGGCAAGAAACAGCAAGATTTTAAATAATAATAGCATCATCACGTTAGTTTTCAATAATAAAGAAAATGAAAATTAATATGATTTGTAGATATTTTTGATACTTATGTGTAAAAATTACATATTACACAATTGATGTAGACGGTATGTAATTTTACACATACCAAAAATATCAAAAACAAATTTTGTGTAGGTTAGCAAGAAAATGGCCATATCACACAAAATTAGGATGAAGCGGTATTCCGCGCGTTAACTACAACTTTCATAAGCACTTCTCATTATTAAATTCATTCCGGATTCACTTACTTGATTTTTTGTCGAAAGAGTTCGACCAGAAACGTTATTCCTTAGTTCTCCTTCCTTCCTATATTATTTTCCTTGCTGGATAAACGCTTTGAGGCAGTTTGCTGACAGCGGCTGGATGCGGATGGCCGAGCGAGAACAGAAAGAACAGTAGCGTGCCTCGGGGGAAACCTAGGTCCAGCAGTGTACGGGGTGATTGATTGATTTATTGATATTATGTATTTGTTTTGTACGTCTATACTTCTGTGGCAACTTAAATAAAATTTTTGTTTCTGTTCTGCCTCTATATTACGTGCACCAAATCAAATCAAATTAGTAGGAATTTCACAGTTCGCTCAGGATTTGAGGTGCACAGTTAGGCCCCTGATATCTTTCTGACCAATAATATCGTGCGATACGCCAGGATGAGGCGGTGTCCCGCGGCTGCGCACTGCAGTGCGCGATCCTGAGCCCGGCGGTGCGCGTGCGCGACTTCAGCGTGACCGACGTGCAGCCTTACGCCGTGCGGCTCACATGGGACGCGGCCCGCGGGGAGGATGGCGACATGGAGGTGAACGTCACACACACACATACAAGTGTTTTTAATAGCGAAAGAGATCTGCCAGGATCGTGGCAAGTGGCAGACCCGGTCTCTGCCTACCCCTCCTGGATACAGGCGTGAGTTTATGTATTTGTGTGTGTATGTATTTATTTTTATTCACGTAGAAGAACTGACATTAAAATAAGCTAATAATGTATTAGCAAATGAATGGCCGTCTTGCTTGAACGTTTCGGGGCATTTACATAGACGTAGTTTAAAATTGGGTGTGCCTCGGCGAGTACTTGTTCGTTAACTTAATTAATAGCTAAAAACCTACACGGTTAGCGGCCTCGGTGTCTCTAGCACACACTCGATTTTTGGTGAGGATTCAGAGATATACACGCTGATTTCTGGGTGGTTTGTAAGCCGCGGTTATGTAATTAGTGATAAAAATGGCATCTAGGTATGTAGAATATTCATTTTAAGCATAGACTTAAATTTAAAAATATGTCTATTGAGAAATCTTGTTTAAAAAGTGCGCGAACAATAAATACCGTCTCTCCGTCTAACAGAACAATGACCCGCGGACCCGCGACACCCACGCACCGCTCTGGATGGCTACTAATGGTTCTAATTAAAACTAAATCAGACGGTTCATTTGGAGAATTTATCGTTCCATGTCTTTCATTCCTCGATCACACGACATGCTCAAAACAAAAGTTCATTTTTATAACACGGTGGTTTCCGCTGCAATCTGTTTTTTTTTTCGCTAGTCTAGACCTTTATCTTGATTAATTTTCTTCTATGATAGAATCTTTGATCTTTATTGATAAAATTATACCAATCGTTTTTATGATTTTACAACATAGATTCGAGATAACAACTGTAATAGCCGTCGCGTGATTAAAAAAGATAAGCATGTTAATGAGCGTAGCCATGTAGAGGCGGGCAAGAATTAACAACTAATATGCATTCTTCAAAAACTATCCTCCATTAATGAAAATATATAGTAGGTAATCTTTGAGATTCTTCGAAACAGAGTATTTTTTTTACTGTTCAGCAGCGCTGACTCTATCCCTTGTCGCTCTTGGGTGCAAGCACTAATGTGTGTGATGGCCCCAAGCCAACAAAAGTGGGTTTCTGCTGACCGAGGCTAAAATATTTTCCCAAAATTAACAAAAATATTGTCCTGTAGTGCGAAAATTCGTCAAACAAAATAATAGGGGTTAAAGTATGAAATTGCCGTTTTATTGCAATAGGTTCTTTGAATTGACATAGAATCTTCATGGTTTGAGGTTTTCGAATGAAACTTTTTTGAAATGGTTTCTATGATGTTCTTTTTTTAAAAAATGTGAAACATTTGAATATCGACTTTCTTATTCAATTTAGACAAGAAAGATGGATACTGCGAAAATTCGAGTGATTATGAGGCACCCATTTTTCGTATTTTTTTATTTTATTGATTTGACGCAAGTGAGTCAATATTGTGTGTAAGGTAACGTTAAACCATGCCGCTAATTCCTGGGTAGTTTGACTATGGTCGGCTTCCACTATCTCTCTTAATTCATCGTTATTCACCTGTGTGGACGGTCTTCCTCGTGGCTCGTTCTTTAAGTCGAAATTTCCATCACGTAAGCGTTTAAACCAAAATCGCACGGTGCGTTCATTAGTAGACCCAAACGCAGCATTGATATTTATTCAAAAATCACTCGAATTTTCGCAGTATCCATCTTTCTTGTCTAAATTGAATAACAAAAACAATTGAAAGTCGATATTCAAATGTTTCACATTTTTTAAAAAAAGAACATCATAGAAACCATTTGAAAAAAGTTTCATTCGAAAACCTCAAACCATGAAGATTCTATGTGAATTCAAAGAACCTATTGCAATAAAACGGCAATTTCATACTTTAACCCCTAATACTATTTGTAGCACAATTTTACATTTTTATTCCGAATACGTGTTTTATAATTGCCACATATGGAATCTCAATGAAGAAAGAAATAATACATTTAGTTAAAAGTCAATAGATGTCTGAGCCTTAGCTTTTCTCCTCCAGGTGTTCCCAGCCTTCCACGCGGCGCCTTTTTCGAAGATGCTGACCTTCTACAGGAAGGAGCCGTTCAGCGTCAGCGCCTACTACGCTGACCAAGTTCCCTATCCTGACAACTTCATTGGTAAGCCTCTTCTTACCAGAAATCGTATGATTACCTATATTTTTAAGGAAGTGGAGGAGACACTCCAGATTGATTTGGGGAAGATACAACTAATTAAAGTTCGCATACTATGTATAACAATATGAGTGGTTAAAAATATGGTACTTTATATACGGCTAACAAATTTTTTTGATAACATCAATATTTTTTATGTTAACAAAGACTATTGTTATTATAACTAACCTAATAAATTAATGAGTCAATCACATAGCTTGCTTATGCTGACGGTACAACAGCCACCGGCCGCCATTGCCTATCCCCATCTATTTTTTTTATTAATAGATTCATATGTAGAGCAACCAGCGTGCAACGTGATGACCATTGAATGCGTCTGCAGGCCAATGGAACATAAAAGACGTGCAGCCGACACCGGAGGGCGAGTCGCAGAAAGTGAAACTGAAAGTGCGAGTCAACATCCACGGCATCGTGACCGTCGCCTCCGCCTCTCTCGTCGAGAAGAAACAGGACGCCGCCAACGAGAGCGTTGAAATTGAGAACTCCAACGATAACGTACAGAGTAACCAACAAGACGCTCCCATGGAGACGAACGGCTCGCAGGAAGCTCAGCAGAACGGGCCGGACGGCCAGAGCCAAGAGGTGAGAGAAGGCAACACGAGCCAGGAGCCTCACCAAAAACAGTCGTGGACACAGAAAGTAGGCCAGTGGTTCAGCGGGGTACGTGTCGGTAGCGCGTGTGACAAATGGTACTGTGCTGTCTGTTGCCGTTTGCGGAAGTGCGAACATCTTTGATCAACATACTAAACTTTATATTGCAAGGGTAAAGGTTGTAACAAAATCCTCATAGACATCGGAAAATGGAGGGTTATATGCGTCAATTCGAACTTTTACTATGGGGAAAACTTCGAAATCGCGAAAAAAGTATCTTCAGTTCCATACATTTTCAGGCCGCAGATGGTGACTTTAGTATGGAACAGCTAGTATTCTTATGGTTGATTTCGATTTTTTTTCCGTATTAAAAGTTATTAATTAGTATTGGCGAATAGAACACCCCATTTTCGGATGGGGATTTTGTTGCAACGTCTGTATGTAATTGTATTCTGAATATACAAAACTTAAATTAATCTAATAGACACCAAAAAAAATTACTTAGTTTATAAAATAAAATAAAACGAGGTTACGTAAAAAAAAAATGGAAAATAATTTATTTTTTCAACCAGTATTTCA
Organism: Yponomeuta evonymella; assembly: GCA_963969515.1. Classification (NCBI taxonomy): domain Eukaryota; kingdom Metazoa; phylum Arthropoda; class Insecta; order Lepidoptera; family Yponomeutidae; genus Yponomeuta; species Yponomeuta evonymella. Next base: position 9,611,502 of record OZ018342.1, on the reverse strand, counting down.
ACAGACTGGCGGACCGAGACAAAAAATATTTCTTTTTATTGTATCTTAATTGGGAAATTCAGCCATATTAGTAACAAACCTCTTACATTATGTTAGCAATATAATATCGAATGTATCTATATTACAGACAAACCCCCAAACACTTATTTATTTGCCTGCCCATTCAAAGGACCGCAACTTGTAACAGTGTAACGCAACCTCAGTGTAGTTGGTTGTAGATCAAAATGGTTAAAATTGAAGCATAAAACAAAGTTGCGTCGGTCGAAGACAAAATGTTGTCTAGTGATGTTGAGAAAATGCTATAACGGCAGCAGGCAACACAATGTTTGATCCCTCCCCACCCTCGCTGTGAAGCCCCATTTGCACATTATTAAACACTGAACATGAATATGATCAGTCTGTGATTGTGTAATTTATTTGCGTTGATTTGTTACGTGCATTTTCTTTCAAGTTCTATCTGTGTCCACGCATGTTTTATTAATCATGCCTAGTATGTAACCTACTTTCTACGACATCATAAAGTATACCTTCCTTCCGATACTCACAATTTTAAGTCTTGTGATGTGCAAGGCCTAGCTATACTTTACAATGTTGGTGTGGGTTATTTATTTAACCTTCCTTCATCACTTCTGGCTGGAGCCACAGAAGACACAAGATTCTGATAAGTAAGATGCCTTTTGTCAATATTGCTTTTTATTATTTGGTGATTTGTTTGCAAATGGGTCACTGCACTGTTTGGAAAAATACAAAACCATGACTATGAATATAAAAAGTTAATTTGCTAATATTTGAAGTAATTGTTTTTCCACACAGGGCAGGGGTGGGGAATGTGTTTGGTTTTAAAAGTGTTGAACGGCTCCCATAATGTTCCAGGAGAATCCTGACGATAAAAAGGATAAGTCCAAGGACAAGTCAAAGAAGGTGGTTGTGAAGACAGTGGAGCTCCCGATTGAGGCCAGGACCCACGGCTACTCACAGCATGAGCTCAATGGACACTTGGAACACGAGGTTAGTTATGCACCAACTCTCATTGTATTTTCTAAAGATTCAATTCGATCATTCAAAGGATTGCATAATGTGGAGACTTTCGAAAAAAAAGTTTAAGCGGATTATCCTTGGCTTACTTTATGTTAACAATCCTTTTTACCATTGTCAGTAGTTGTTATTCATTTCAGTATGCCTACCGCCAAGTAACAGATTGTTAATGTAATCCTAGTAAAGTTTCCCCCTATAACTTTATTTTAACAGCCTTAATTAAGAATATTAAAAACCGGCCAAGCACAGAGTTTTCCGTACCATTTGGTACCAACCCAATAAGTATTGGGTTACCTATTTAGTAAGAATGTGTTATGTTTCACTTATTTCGGGACCTGAATCGAGAATCAGACTCACACTTGGCCCATTTTTATTGTTTGTTATAACAGGAACTGCGCTATGATCACACCAATTTTGTAACTAGCATATATTGACGATGATCATGATAGAGCAAAAACAAAAAAAAACACTAGCCTTGTTGCTTTCTTCTTTTTTTCTTTTTTGCATTTTTCATTATTTGTTGAGGGATCCGCCAAAATAATCAATAAGCTGTCTATTAGGATAGAATAGAATAGAAAAAAGTTTATTTTAATGACAAAAAACATATAAAACAATAGCAAAAGTACAATTGTGGTGCTGACAAGAAAACAACAATATTTCTTGGCTTAGATCAAACATTATTAGGTACTTACTTAAAACTAGAAAAATTATTAAATAAAATAAAGTTACACCAATATAGTGGGTGTGACGATATGTGTCATGGCCTTAAAAAGGAGTCTGGAGTCAGCATGTGTTACGGGTAAGACCCGTAACGCTTGTCTTTCGCCAGACCCTAAGTGAGATCACGAGCATCACGAGTAGTGGCGAAGTTATAATAACAATCTCATGCAGAAACATTAACGAATATTAATTTTATTCTCAGTTATTTACCATAAAATATTTTCTTAGGCACAAATAAATTGACACACACAAAATCTTAATAGAAAACATATTAAAAAACCGGCCAAGTGCGAGTCGGACTCGCGCACCGAGGGTTCCGTACAAACCTGCAAGGTTTACAAAGTTCGTTCATTACGACAATCGAGTCATAACTATGGTATTTTTATATGAATTTCAACTTGATAGCTCTACGCGTTCATGAGGAAAAAAGTAATAAGTTTATATTTATTAAAAAATATATATTTTGTAATGTAACTAAAAATTTAAGGTTTTCGTAATTTTTCCTTTATCTATGCTATAAGACGTTGCTTCGTACCAAATTTCAAGATTCTGAGTTCACGGGAAGCACCCTGTAGGTTTTGATTCCCTTGCAAGTGTCGAAAATTTGCGGCATAAACGGCTGTATCTTTTGATTGCGTTGGCTTAGAAGTTTGATTTTTTCACAGCTTCAAGGGACAGTAGACCTGAGTAATTGATATAAATTTCAGCTTCATACCTCCACGCGTTCCTGAGAAAAAGGGTCTTGACAGTCGGACGGACGGACGGACAGACGGACAACAAAGTGATCCTATAAGGGTTCCGTTTTTTCCTTTTGAGGTACGGAACCCTAAAAATGGAATACAACATAGTTCTGTAATTACATATTCTCTGCTTCCGTGACCTATATTTTGCTATAATACGTAGATACATACATAAATATAAGCAGTCCTGTCTCATCACAATGCACAGAACTTCTCTGAGGGAGCAAATTAAAAATAAATAACATGGTACAATGCATCCAATAATAAGACGGCCAAAATAAACTTGAACATTAAAATAATTTACATTTTTCGAAATATATATAAGATACTGTTATAAACTACTTTATTACTTAGATTTAGCTAACGCTAGCATTTTCAATTCCATTTATATAGTATTTCCAAGCCATGTGAGTCAGTCAGCCCATAGCCGCGGTACTGTAAACTTGTCTTTTACCAATAAACCTGTGTGTGTGTAATAAAGAGTTTTTTTTAAAAAGACCTGCGGCACGGACCCCATAACAAGTGGTGTCAGAAGTGGGATGCCAGAAGGACAATCTTGCTTCGCGTGAGATCTGGCATCTAAAAGAACTCGCGGTCCCTGTCGCATCAAGAAGGGTCTTGTTTAAAGTGAAAATTCAGTACCGTGTTGCCCGACGTTAAGTCTCCGCCCTTGCGCGTAGCCCGCAGCATCATCGGTCCAGTTGGTCGACAATAAGTCTCTGCTCTCGAGCGTGAGCCTGCGCTAACATCACAGCATCCTGGTCGACGGTCAGTCTCCGTGTTTTACGCGAGCCCGCATCAGAAGAAAAGACAAGACACCATTACCTACCACCGGTTCATCGAGTTGACTCACCTTCCTATTCTTCATACAACTCTTCTATAAACTCATCAGCACCAGTTTCGCAAACTGCGCTACGTGACTTCGCGAGGTTTTTTCCGTAGAAATACGACGCTCCTGTGTCGCCGGATACTCGACGCCACCTACTGTACCTGCAATTGCGTCATCGCTGCAACGTGACTGCACGCTGCATTATTGGTACTTCGGGTCACTTTCCACATCCTGGATTTTCTGAGATGTTCCTGGTTGCTGTTCTCCTGTGAGTTGTTTCGTTTTACTTTCAACTTTACTTGTCCTACAAGTTTTGTGAACTTACCGTGTTTGTCCGGAATTTTACGTGCTATTTTGATATTTTACGGCGAACATTTTATATTGATACTTACCTTATACAAATATTAATTTTACACGTTTTTATATACTTTTACAAATTGATTTTACTTTTTATTGTGTTTGTCGTATATCCTGTTGCTCTGAGTTTTTAAAACTTTATTCATGGTTAAGCCTAAAAGTAAAAAGGAGGAGGAATCCGTAGAGGCAACCTCCGACGTCGAGACCTCAGATAACTCTTCTTCACAATCAAAAGCGAAGGTCCCTAAGGAAAAAATGGCCACTATTACGCTTTCAGTTTTAACAAAGTTCATCCGACCTTACAGTGGGGATCGTGAAAGCCTCCCCGCCTTTTTAACCAATTGCGAGAACGCAATTAATCTCGCCACTCCCGAACAACAGGATGTACTCATAAAATATATTGTATCACAGCTTGAAGGCAAGGCGCAACTTGCATGTTGTTTGAAACAATTCGAAAGCTGGAGCGATCTGAAAGCTTTTTTGAAAACCACTTTCGGTGAAAAAAAGCACTCCACGCATCTATTAGTAGATTTACAAAATTGCCGCCAAAAAGCCGACGAGAGTGTGACGCAATATTCTTTGCGAATAGAGTCGTGTTTAACGAGACTCCAATCTGACATCCATTATAGCTGTGTTGAACCAAAAGAGCTTGTGGGTAGGCTTGCCGCGATGGAAGATTTGGCCCTTAACACGTTTATGTTAGGGATGAATAACAAATTCGCGCATATAGTGAGATGCCGTAACCCCAAAACTCTGTCTGAAGCTATCACACATGCAATTGAAGAAGAAAAGATCTTCAATCTTTCCCGGATGTCTCAACGAGCATCTTTACAGTGCTCTTTTTGCCATCAAAACGGACACGCCGTTTCCGACTGTTTTAAAAAGAAAAAGCAATCTAACGAAGGTCATCGCGTTCATGCGATTAACTCCCCTCCATCTCAAAATAGGCCCTCTGCCTCAAAATTTGACAAAAATAAAAGTTGTGCCTATTGCAAAAAGGTTGGGCACCTCATCACTGAGTGTTTTAAATTAAAACGTAAAAACGGTCAGGAGACTGAATCATCGCCGTCTCCTAAAGCCAGTGTTCACACTGTTACACCACACTCAGAGGAAACCGATTTAAACTAAAATCGGTTCCGGTTCCGTGTCTGCCGGGACCCTCACCCCCTATTGTAAAAGACACGTATTCTAATACATCTGCGCCTTTACTCCCCGAGTTTCTGCCCAAGGCCAGTTTCGCTAACCCTTCACCCAAAAAGGAATTTATTCCCAGGGCTAGCTCAAAAAAATCTAACGCTAAGTCTTTACTTGCTAAGGAGTTTCTTCCTAAGACTAGCTCTACTACTACGCCTTTACTCAAAAATGAGTTTCTTTCCAAGGCTAGTTCCAACACTCTTAATGAGTCAACGAATCTCTCCCCTCAAGGTAACTTGAGTTTTTCGGGCCTCCCCCCTAGAGATTCTACATGTGAAGAAAGCACAGTTTACACTGTTCTTAATCTCAACCCTAGGGTTTCGCTTCCTCACGTGTTTTTACAGACAAGCTGTTCACAAAAGCCTCTGTGTTTTTTAATTGATTCGGGTGCTTCAATTTCAATTGTGAAATTCTCAAGTTTACAAAAGCATCCCGAACTGGGACCTCAAACTATTAAAATCAAAGGTCTTAATGAAGATGATTCTCATGTAGAGTCTCTCGGGTCCCTTAACCTTGACCTATCCTACCGACTTTCCAAACAAAATCTAGTACCGCTGAACTTCAATGTCCACGCGATTAGCGACTCTGTGCGCTTGCCATTTGACGGCATTATCGGTAGTGATTTTCTAGACTACTTTAAAATGGATATTAAATACTCCACTAAAACATTGCAGATGCAAAACTCTTCCATTCCATTTTCGCTGAGCAATCCTAGCTTTCTCATACCTGCTAGATCTGAAGCTATTATTGAATGTCTTGTATCTAATGACATTTCGGAACTGGAATCGTTGCGCGAAGCGCTGATTCTTGACCATACGTTCTGCGAAGGTGTATACCTAGCGAACTGTATCGTAAAAGTTAAGCCGAACTATAGAGTTAATGTCTCTATTTTGAACACATTGGAAAAACCAATTGAAGTGAAAGATTTTTCAGTTCGACTTACCCCTATGGATCTCTCTGTCGACGAATCTCCTCAGAGTTCATCTCAGAATGTCTTCCCTGCTTCCCATGAAGCTACCTCAGATAGAAAGCGACGCGTTCTAGACCTTATTCGTCACGATCATTTAAATCCCGAAGAAAGAAAGGTTCTTCTGGACTGTTGTACTCAGTACACAGACATTTTCTACCTAGAAGGCGATCCACTAACGTGTACAAATGCAATTCAGCATTCCATCAATACAGGTGACGCCCCTCCGATACACGTGAAATCCTACCGTTTTCCCGAGGTTCATAAGCAAGAGGTCGAAAACCAGATGCAGAAAATGCTTAGTCAAAACATCATTAGGCCCTCAATTTCACCTTGGAGTGCACCCGTTTGGGTGGTTCCCAAAAAAATGGACGCCTCTGGCAAACAAAAGTGGCGCGTTGTTATTGACTATCGTCGTCTTAATGACGTTACAGTTAATGAGGTTTACCCCATCCCTTTAATTACAGACATTCTCGACCAGTTGGGACATTCCAAATACTTTTCTACCCTTGACCTTGTGTCAGGTTTCCATCAAATTTGTCTCAACCCAGCTGATTCAGCAAAAACAGGATTTACTGTCACTAACTCAAATGGCACTTCAGGCCACTACGAATTTGTTAGGATGCCATTCGGTCTAAAGAATGCTCCTTCTACCTTTCAAAGGTTAATGAACACCGTTCTATCCGGTTTACAGGGTCTACATTGTTATGTCTACCTAGACGACTGTATCGTCTATTCCCACGACCTTGATTCTCACATCAAAAAACTGAAACTCGTTTTCGACAAATTTCGGGAGTTTAACTTAAAAATGCAACCCGATAAATGTGAGTTCCGCAGACGCGAAGTCTCATACCTAGGCCACATAATTACCGACAAGGGCGTATCACCTAACCCCGACAAAATCAAGGCCATTTCAGAATTCCCTGTTCCTAAAAATCCCAAAGACATAAAGTCTTTTCTTGGTTTAACTGGCTACTACCGACGTTTTATAGAGAACTTCTCTAAAATCACAAAGCCATTAACAAGCCTATTAAAAAAGGATATTCCTTTCGTATGGTCCAAGGAACAAGAAATTGCGTTCAATTCTCTTAAAGAAAAATTGATTACGGCTCCTTTACTACAATACCCCGACTTTTCCCAAACTTTCGTGGTCACAACTGATAGCTCAAATTACGCTGTAGGCGCAATCCTTTCTCAAGGCGAAATCGGCAACGATAAGCCCATCGCCTATGCGTCTAGAACTTTGAACAAAGCCGAAGGAAACTACTCTACTACAGAGAAAGAACTTCTAGCTATTCTTTTCGGAGTTAACACCTTCCGACCTTATCTCTATGGATATAGGTTCAAAATTGTAACTGACCACCGTCCCTTAGTCTGGCTATTTAATGCTAAAGATCCTGGAGGCCGTCTTCTTCGTTGGCGTTTAAAATTAGAAGAATACGATTACGAAATCGTCTATAAACCTGGCAGAGTAAATGCTAACGCAGATGCTCTTTCCCGTAACCCTGTCAACGCCATCACACATTCAAAATTGAATAAATGCTCTTATAAACTGTACTTCAAAAAACAGTTCACCAAGTCCGTGTCCAATGACACTCAAATTGAAGAACACCTTGAACCTTTACATTTGACCAAACATAAATTAGTCGCTTGCCCGACTTCTCTAGACTTTGATAACTCTATGCCAAGTTGCGAACAAATATTGTCCACAGTAGACAATTCTGCTGACTTGCTATCAGCCGAACGCGAGCCCGAGACTGTACTGGCCGCTCATTCTGCTAATAAAAAGATCTACTTTTTATTTACTAAAGTACATCACTATGATGAAACCTCATATAGTGTCATTTACGACCTTTTAATGAAATTACGTGATGTTGTTATTGCTGAAGATCAGAGCGACTTAGCAATTTCAGACTTTTCAGAACCGTTTACAAAATTGAATTATACGAAGGTCTACAACATCATCTCTTTCGTGTTTCATGGCACAAATATCAAAATTCATATTTACAAAAATCAGATTATTTACCCCTCACCTGCCGAGGTTCCACGCATTTTGAAAGAAAATCACGGTACCACTATTGCTGGTCACCCAGGCATTCAGAGGATGTTTAACAGAATTAGGGCCACTTACTATTGGAAAGGCATGCGCTCCGACATTGAGCAATTTGTAAAAGACTGCAGCCTCTGTAAAATTAATAAACCTTTACGAAAATGTAACAAGGCTCCCATGGTTATTACATCTTCTAGCACCAAGCCTTTTGAACGATTAGCCTTGGATATTGTTGGTCCTTTACCTGAGGCTGGACTGCAAAAGTTCCGTTTCATCTTGACACTTCAAGATGATCTGACAAAATTCTCAAGCGCTTACCCTATGATTGGGTCTACTACAGATGAAGTTGCGCGTAATCTCATCCACTTTTTCTCCCTCTTTGGCTTTGCCAAAATGATCCTGTCCGATCAAGGTACATGTTTTACTTCTGAGTTGTTTAAGCAACTTACACAAATTCTAAAGATCAAGTCCCTTTATTCGACTCCGTATCATCCCCAAACCAATGGCGCGCTAGAACGCAGCCACGCTACTCTTAAGGAGTACCTTAAATCGTTTGTTAACGAAAATCACGATGACTGGCATTGCTATTTAGCTACAGCTATATTATCCTACAACACTACTCCTCACTGCACAACGCAGTTTACTCCTTTCGAGTTACTTTACGGTTATCAACCATCTATCCCCAGTAGTGTCTATGACTCCGATAACGGTACTACTTATCACGAGTACATTAGGGCTCTACAGCATAGAATGAAATACAGTAGACAACGGGCCCTCGAAAACATTCAGAGAAGTAAAGAATCTTCTAAAAATTATTATGACAGTTCTACTAAGGATATTACATATAAAACTGGCGATTTAGTATATCTCAAACAGCATCACAGGCTTCGGAAAGCCTTGTCTCCCATCTGGAAGGGACCCTATAAAATTGTAAAGGTCCACGACAAGAAAAATGTCACCATTTGCGTAAATCGCAAACACGTGAAATATCACGTTAATGAATTGAAACCTGCTTGAAAGTTTCATTTGTCATTTGTTTCAGGTTCCTCCATTTTCAAGGTTCTACATCAGAACCCGTAGTCCAAGACATAGCTCATAGTCCTGGAATCTATTTTGACCCGACTTCCGTAGCATACTTTTACGATGACTACTGGAATGTAGTTACTCACGTCGAGGTCTCACAAATCAAGCCTTATCTGGATAAAATTCAAGCATCTATGACTACGATTTCCTCTCTATGTAATCAAGCTCAAAATTTAGCCTATAACGTTGATTGTAAGGATACTTTTAGTCCTTTAGAAATTCTGCTCAATGCCAACATATTGAAATCTGATTCTCTACTCCATATCATCTCTTTAGAGCCCCCGACTCGTTTTAAAAGATCCCTAGAGTTCGGCGGTGAAATTTTGAAATTCTTTTTCGGAACCCTAGATGCAGATGATGCCCGCAAGTACGAAGCTGCTATTTCAGCTTGCCAACAGAATGAAAATGAAATGTTTTCTTTGATGAAGGACAACATCCACGTTGTCCAATCGACGATTAATAATTTTAATAGTTCTATTCGTAAACTTAACGATAATGAAAATAGAATTAATAAACAGATAGATAAACTTTACTCAGTCTTGACCGAAAACAATCAGGTCAGTAATAATTTTATAAATGTTGCTAAAATTAATGGGTTAGTTAATGTTATGGAAAGCTCGTTGCTAGCTATTTCTAATATCTTAGATACAATTTTGAATGCTATCTTATTCTCTAAGGCAAATATTTTACACCCTTATGTTCTCACCCCCACTAGGTTATTCAGAGAACTATCCAGTAACAGCAAATCGATAAGGAAAAATGTAGATTTTCCAACCCCCTTGACTCAAGATAACATTCACAATATTATTGATCTTTCCAAGTTGACATCTTATTACTATAATATGAAGCTGATTTTTGTCCTGCAAATACCTTTAATTAAACTTTTGAAATTTAATGTCTATAAAATGGTAGCTCTACCTACCCCTCACGATACAAGCTTTCGGACCTATGCTCTTATTTACCCTACCAAACCATACCTTGCCGTATCGGATGACAGATTGAGTTACTCCCTACTTGATAATGTTAATGAATGTAAAACTGTTAATTTTGATTATCTAATATGTCCCTCTGTATCTGTTTTATCGACTATTAATAATCCATCCTGCGAGACTAAACTGTTAACTGAAGTCACTTTGTCACTTCCTGAAATATGCAACTCTAAGTTACTATATGGTAGTATTAACTTGTGGCAAAAGCTTCATGATGGAAAATGGATTTATGTTCAGTCAAAACCTAGTAAACTTACTGTTAAATGTCAAAACAAGATGTATGATTATACACTATCAGGTACAGGAATATTATCTCTTGAAAAGGAATGTATAGCATATTTTCAGACCTTGCAGCTTTCAGGCACCCATGTTTATACGTCAACCCTTCCTGAACAACTGTCTATTGATTTTGATATAACTGAAGATGAATGCTGTAACCGAAAAATCATTAATAACACTATTGATAAGCTAGTTCCTATACACTTATCTCATGTTAATTTAGAGTCATTAAATGTGGTATCCCATAAATTAGATTACTTGGAAAATCAAATAAACCAGGCACAAAGCCAATCTCATCTTGTTAAATATGGATCTTACTACTCAACCGCTACTTATATTATTCTCGCTGTTATTTTCGGGTATGCCACTTATAAGGCTTATAAAAAATGTTTTACTACTACTAATGGTAATTCTTCCTGTTGCATTCAGATCTTTAACCAGTGTTATAATAAAAAAATGAAAAAGGATCAAAATAAAATTAATAATTCAATTGAATTAACTGACTTTACTGATGATGAGGAATGCGACAAGAAGTCTGTCAAGAGCCTTCCAGAGGTTCTATCTGCTAGTGATAAGAAAATAGCGTTTCAGAGGTCATCCTCTAGAAATCTTAGTAATTTTTAAGTTTTGGGTTTTTGGGTTTTATTATAAGTACTAAGTTTTCTTATTTTTGTATACTTACACGGTAACACTTACCACATAACCACCCCTTACTTTGTATTGTATACTGTTTTCAGTTCTACCCTTCGTTTATCTTAACGATAACCTTCGTCTTGTTGGGGGAGCTGTTATAAACTACTTTATTACTTAGATTTAGCTAACGCTAGCATTTTCAATTCCATTTATATAGTATTTCCAAGCCATGTGAGTCAGTCAGCCCATAGCCGCGGTACTGTAAACTTGTCTTTTACCAATAAACCTGTGTGTGTGTAATAAAGAGTTTTTTTTAAAAAGACCTGCGGCACGGACCCCATAACAATACGTCGATTTCTATATGAAATACTAATTATTAAATTTTATTTTCACTTCTCATGCTCTGAAAGTGCTTATTTGTGCAGGATATAGGCTGCACAAAATCGAATTTTGTGCACAAGTGGATTAACGTATCTACTCATAAATGTATCTGTATTAAGGCAAAGAAAATGAGCCATACAGCCAAACACAATAAGAAGTTCATAGATAGAATTTGTTATTTTATAATATTTACTTTAATTTATTTGGCTCGCCTTCGGCTCGGGCTGCTAAAAGTCTCGGATAAAAATGGTCCGTTTTGTGCACTTGTTGTAAAATCTACTATTAATTTACTTGTTTAATTGAACTATTCAATACTACGCTATACTATGCAATACAATTCATTTTTTATTTTCATTATTGATTTGCTGTTTATTTATTTTGTTTTTTTGCCGCTTTTTGTAATGTTAAAATTAATTTTTGATTTAAATTAATACTAAGAATGTAAATTCCGGATAGGTGGTGGAATATTATTCCAACACTTGGATGCCGAGTATCTAAAACTGCCCCTGATAGCAGCTGTCCTATGTTGTGGGCGTGAAATAAGACCCGTTCTACATGTACGATGACCGTGTATTGAGGCAGACCGTTCGAGCCTATTATACAGATATTTAGGTGACTTAATCTTGATTACGCCGAATACTGAAGTTTACTGGTCTGTTCAGTTTGTTAGCTTGATTTAAAAAGGGGGTGATATGGGATCGTGGTGGAATGCGGAAGCAAAAATGGGCATAAGCATTTTGAATTCTTTGAATGACACGCACAGTCCTTGCGTACGAGTACAAACAAGGTGATACAATAATTCCACTTTGATAATACAAGAGCCTCCCAGAGCCTTCGACGAACTTCCACACTAAGAAACTCCCGCACACGGTACAGAACACTTAGTCTGTAAAAACAGCAACCTATTACGGTTCGAACTCTTTATCAAGTCAGACAGACAGCCGCTGTAGGCTTAGTAAGTATCCCGTTGGGTGCCACAAACGGGTTAATGGTAAACCTCGGGTACGAAACCCTAAAAAAGAGATAATAAACCCAAAATTAAGTTAAATTTTTTTTTTAGCTAAGCTAGTAACGTATAACTTCGACACTTCGAATTTCCATTCACATCACGTGAACTCGTCGCCAGGGCAAGATGCAAGCGCAGGACCGCCAAGAGAAGGAGCGCGCGGACGCCCGCAACGCCCTCGAGGAGTACGTGTACGAGCTGCGCGGGAAACTGGGCGAGGGGGAGGCGCTGCACGACTTTGTGGCGGACGAGCAGCGCGGCCGGCTCGTGGCGCACTTGGACGCACTCGAGCAGTGGCTCTATGACGAGGGCGAGGACCAGAACAGACAGGTTTGTTTGCTCAACAGTACAGTGGGATCTGTCATATCAATTTATATAAAATTGAGCGTCACACGGATCCGATGGGATCGATCGAATCTAACAGTATTATGTATAAACACGATTTCTTAGAATACTCAGAACAAACAGGTTTGTTAGTCCCACAATACAGTGGGATCTGTCCTACCGAAGGGCGGACTGGCGGACGAGTAGCGCGGCCGGCTCGTTGCGCACTGGACGCGCTCGAGCAGTGGCTGTATGACGAGGGCGAGGACCAGAGCAGACTGGTTTGTTTGCTCTACAGTACAGTGGGATCATTAGATATGAATCTAAGCTAAGTATATGCTAGGCGAAAAAGATGCTCTAGGACTCTGTGGCGGACGAGCAGCGCGGACGGCTCGAGCAGTGGCTGTATGACGAGGGCGAGGACCAGAGTACACAGTTTGTTAGCTTAACAACACAAATTGGGCGACACTCGGGTTTTATCGTGTCTCAGTATACTATCCTACCTACTAACGAGGTGCTGCACAACTTTGTGGCGCACTTGGACGCGCTGGAACAGTGACTGTATGACGACGGCGATGACCAAAACAGACAGGTATGTTAGTTAGCTCTACAGTACAGTGGGATATATCGCGCCTACTAAGTGTGTGCTAGGCGAAAACGACGGTCTGTATAACTTTGTGGCGGATGACCATCGCGGGCGGCTCGTATCACACTTGGATGCGCTGAAGCAGTGGCTGTATGATAAGGACGAGGCCCAGAACAACATGTTCATCCATAGCTAAGCGACAGCCCTCGCCGTTTTAGCTAGTGTAGGCTGTAAAACTCCGCGCGACTCCGAAGATGACTTGTTGGCGGTAACGTGAACATAGTCACAGATCGTTTGCACATCGCTTACTATCTTAACAGTGTATGTGTAGTCAACTTCCCTATCTGAACTAAACAGCATGTCGCTGTTTTGCCATCATCGTCAATTTCCCTGATAGACCTTCTGATACGGAGGGGTGTCAGTAACTGACTACTTTAGTAATTGACTAATAGTAATTTACTACGCATCACACTACGTCAATGTCTTACTCAAACACTGTAAAGACAGTAATCGATGTGCAAACGATCTGGGACTATGTTCAGGTTACCGCCAAAAGATCTGTGCGGACTATACTACGTTTATTTGTACTCTGGTGCAGGTGTACTGCGACAAGTTGTCCGAGCTGCGCACCGAGGGCGAGCCCATCAAGCAGCGCCGGCTCGAGTTCGAGCTGCGGCCCGGCGCGCTCGACGACTTCTCGCTCAGCGTCCAGCTAGTCAACAAGGCGCTTGACATGTTCAAGTGAGTTACTTTGTTGCTCGTAGCTATTATTATTTATTTGTTTGTTCAGAATAGATAGTTCCTTTATTTTCATGACATTCAAATTTCAGTAAAATATTAAAAAAAAATCGTAAAATTCCACCTATCAAGAAATAATTAATTCTATTTAATTTAATTTAATGTTTGGGACATTGGGGATCTAAAATTCATATTGACTTCAAAACTGTTGGTTTTAGAAATGAAGATTTGTCCAATGCTTGAAAAAGGGACTATCAGGCCTATCCCCCAGCACGGGGTCACCAATAAGGCCGCCAATTATTGCACTATGTACGTTTGCACATATTCAGTGTTTGTTTTCTTGTGGTGTACAATAAGTAGATTTAAAATTGTCCCCAGCACGGGTTAGTGCAACAAAAAGAATATAATAGTAGATTGTCTACCTAAGGAACAAACAACTATTTTTAAGGCGAGAGTGTTTCTTATTCTTATCCTTATTCTAGAGTAGAATCCAGAGCGTAGCGAGTGATTCTAAAGTACACCACTCAAGCTTAAAATAGTGTTGCTCCCGAGGTAGACACTCTATGGAAAAATAAGTAAGTGCAACTTGTGAATAAGAATGGAATAGAATGCTTGTACCACATTTTAGCGTCCGATACAATGTTCTCTGGAGTTAATAATAGGGGTTAAAGTATGAAATTGCCGTTTTATTGCAATAGGTTCTTTGAATTGACATAGAATCTTCATGGTTTGAGGTTTTCGAATGAAACTTTTTTAAAATGGTTTTTTATGATGTTCTTTTTTAATAAATGTCAAACATTTGAATACCTATCGACTTTCAATTGTTTTTGTTATTCAATTTAGACAAGAAAGATGGATACTGCGTTTATGTAGTTGTGACATTACTGCAGACAGTTCAAGTGAGTGTATATTAGACTGGGGTATCCACTCGAGCAGCCTCGAGACCACTTGAATATCTTGCGATGTCAATTTTGTGAGCTTTGCTATTGCAGGGGCCTAGGGTCTACTAATGGACAAAGATACAGGGGCGCCGGAAGAAGGTTTCGCTGGGGGAGCCGAGTACAAAAAGGGCCCGAGTTCGTTCAAAACGGCCTGCGAGACGCTGTCTAAGTTAAACGAGTTATTATCTGTGTGTATGAGAGAGACAGAGAGATAGGCTTTTTCGAGTGAGGTATGCACTCGCACGCTATTTGTCACATTTTATAAAAAAAAAACAATAACCTGTTAATGTTATAATAACATCATTTGTTACAATTATCATTAATTACAATTAAAAAAATATTAAGGGGGATTATCCAACACAGAAATAAAATAGTATTGGCCCACTTCGATGGGCTCAAAGGGCCCGCACCTACGTGCTTAGAATTTGGGGGAGCTATCGGCTCCCCCTGCACCCTACTTCCGGCGCCCCTGCAAAGATATACTATAATAGTTTTACTCGTGACTATATGCACAAAAATGCAGAATTCTAAATGCCAGTCTCGGTCTATTAGAAATCATGCACATGCAGGTGATTATTTTTTCGATGCCAGGGGAGTTTTCGGTACTTGATTTACAATAGTATATTTCATTACGAGTGCGGAAAGCCTGTCATTACAAAGAGTTCCGACAAATGTCTACCCGAGCCGAGGCGCAGCCGAAGGTGAGGGTTGACAGTCGGAACAAGGTGCAATGACGGTTCCGCACGTGTACTGAACAACTATTTTTAATACAGTTGCGAAAAAATGAAGCAATTTAATAAAGACATTTTTTGGAAAATAGCGCCAACCGTAAAAGAATATAAGCAGGGATTTTTTTTTTCTTCACCCATTCTGGGTAGGCAAAGGGAACTATGCCCATACAGCCAAGTCTTCAGTAGAATTTTTTTATTGATATGAAATGAAAATTAAATTTAACCTAACCTAACTCATTGAATCAAATCATTAAATCTGATATTGAAACAAATTAGTAGCTTCTTTTTAGAAATATTTGCATGAATCATAAAAACTTCTATGAATGTTTTTTTAGTAAAAACTTCGTGTTTGGTTTTTTCTTTTTAATAGACATTATTTTGACAGTTAGGGAAGAGAGCGCACGAGTTCGGAAAAGGTAAAGAAAAATGTAATATGTAATAGCCCACATCCCGAACGCTATACGTCCCTGCAATAAGCCACTTTTTGAGCAACTGTATTAGAAAGAATTTGCGGTTTTCTGTCTTCTGATAACTGTAAGGAGGTTGCACGACTTTTCACATACACATAAACACTTTATGAGATTGCGATAGAAGAAAGTTCCCAAAAATAT
The DNA here is from genome assembly GCA_963969515.1 of Yponomeuta evonymella. Classification (NCBI taxonomy): domain Eukaryota; kingdom Metazoa; phylum Arthropoda; class Insecta; order Lepidoptera; family Yponomeutidae; genus Yponomeuta; species Yponomeuta evonymella. Next base: position 9,595,308 of record OZ018342.1, on the reverse strand, counting down.
TTTAAAAGTTAAGAGGTTTCGAAGGTTTCAAATCAACTTGTGAAAAGAATAATGTTAAGAACTTTTTTATTTAAAATTAATTTTACTTTTGTGGGTTGTACCCTTCTGGAAATCTAGTAAAACAAAGAATTTGTATCGTAATTTTTGTTTAGGTTAACATTATTTAATTATAGATTAATTAAATAATGTTTACGACTTTTTCATCATTTGTTATTTGCAGATCGTTTTTTAAGTGTAAAATGTCTGTTTGCCTATAAATCTATGAATTAATATTTTATTATTTTAGTTTGTATCGTTGCGCCGGCTCG